>JAYESD010000007.1:161240395-161300569 GCA_036927565.1 Tuctoria greenei | reverse complement strand
TGTTTCTAATAGTCATTCTTTTGTTGTAGCAAATTAGCAAAGTGATCCTTGATCAAAAGCCTGAATTCCATTTCTTGAGGAAACAACAGTCTTTGTTCCTCAAGCTTGTCAATCACAAGTAATACCTCATTACATGCTCTAATCAATTTGGAGATACAGTCCAAATTCTTACTCCAATACTTTAGTGTCCTTCTCAACCTTTTTAGCTTGGCTTAGATGAGCTTGGCCCCATTCATGTGAGGGGGAGGAAGTTCTCAAGAGTCCTCAACTATATTCATGAATTGAGGATGGCATAACCAGTAGTTCTCAAACCTGACTGTAGATGTTGGTATCAATTTGCACTGCACAAGGAATGTGATCTGAAGTGTCTCTTGCCAGTGGTAGAAGTAAGGTATTTGGGAAGGTGATTGTCCATTGTATGGATGTGAAACACCAATCTAGCTGTTCTAGAAGTGGAATTTCTTGCATGTTACTCCAAGTGTAGCTTCTTTCCTTCAAAGGGATTTCAAGCAAGCCCACATGTTGAATGATGTTGTTGAAGGTTTGCATATCATTAAAGTTTTCTCCAGGTCTGTTCCTGTCCTCCACACTTCTATAGAAATTGAAATCTCCAACAATCATCCATAGATCATTCGGGTTGAGAGCGAGATTCCACAGCCATTGAATAAACTCAATTCTTTGATCACCATGACATGGGTCATAAACTGTGATGAGCTTCCATTTCATCCCATTCTGAGTTGAAGTAAATTGAACTGAGATTGCATAATCTAAAATTAGAATGTTGTCCCCAACCAGTAGGTTTCCATTCCATCCCATCAAGATACCCCCTAAGGCTCCTCTAGAAGGGGAGATGGCATATTTATTAAATCGACGAGGGGCAATCTTCTTCATGAAAGAAGCATCCTTATGCTCCTTCTATGTCTCTTGGATGCAAGAGATATTACAATCTAAGACTTCTTCAATTTTGATCTTATTGCGAGCTTTTTGCTAGTCATTGAGGCCTCGAACATTCCAGTTTAGAATGTTCCAACTTCTGGTATTGGGGTTTGCCATTTAAATAAACCAATGTTGTTTACCACTGGCCTAGGGTTGGAAACCCCATGCTAAAAGACTGTCTGAGGAGGAGGAATGGTGCACACCCTCTGTCCGAATAATCGGACACTCATCACAAACCCATTTAAGTTGAAAAGTAACAAGACAACCATTCCAGAACCCTTGCAACAGACCATGCATGTCCTTTTCACATTAGGGTAGATCCAGATGTTATCAGCACGTTGACCCATTAATTACATACCAAGTAGAGTACATACGAAACAAAGCTGTCATTGCACCACCCTTACAACAGACCAAGAAGGCCGTATTCACAGTACAAAATGTGACCCATGTCTTACATGTCTTCCACAAAGACTTCCTCGGAACCCAAACATATGTTACAACAAAAGGGTGCTTGAACAACAAAAGTGACCTCACTGGAAGCCACACCTCTCCTAGGAGGCTATAGATATAAACACAAAGCATGCACCCTGCATTCAACCCGTTGCTTGCTGCGGTTTTCACTATCCACCTACACTTCCTTGGATGATCTGGCTAGCTTCCTCTTCTTTGTTAGCATGGTGTTGAGCTAGCCTTCCGCGTGCCACTTCAAGTGACACGCCGCACCTTGAAACCGCCACGTCCTGCAGGTGCAGGATCAAGGAGGGGATGGGAGGATGAGAGCAAACAGATTCGCTGTTTGGTGATAAGTATTTTGGAATAGAGTACCTAACAGCTCAGTATATGTAACATTTCACATATGAAACTAGTTCAACTAGTACCTTCACTGTTGTTTTACTTTTCCTTTTTTTTTATCGTCTCTTCTTGAACTTGTAGCATGAATTAATTTTTCCTATGCTATTTTGACTGCAGCTTTTAACAACTTGACCATATGTAAAGCAAATGAAGATGGACGTCAATTTTGAATTTCTAATGTTTGGGAGCTGCACTTTTACTGATGTACAGTTCTATTTTGATCGATTTTGTTGCAGTGAAAAAATTTTCAACCTCGTCTCGTCGATTGCATGCTGGAGGGTTATGCCATCATTGCATTTAAATGAGAGTTCTGTATACTGATGACTTATCGTTGCCACGCACGTGCAAGTTACTAGTTTAGCAGATAATGTTGCGTTGAGAAGTACTCGTTCCATCTTCAAAAATTTAATTCAAAAATAAACTACAAAATGATAAATTTTAGAAAACGAAGAGAGTACTAAATACGTCGTCGTCCTTATCTTCTGAGCTATCGATCCGCGTTCAGTTGTGCAATGTTGACCGAGTTTCGTCACAGGAAAACGCCTTGGCTTGATGAGCCCGTGTTTCTCCTGCTTCCGCTGCGCCAGCCACATGCGCGTAGACGGCACCGTTCGCCTCGACCTCGTCCACCCGCGCGCGTGCGACGTCCAATTGCTCCATGTTTCAACGGCCGGCTCCCCTCTCCAGCTATATGCACAATGCACCTACCGTGCTTCGCCACTGCTCGCAGTGACCACTAGCACCTGTCGTTAAAATGATTATTTATTTATGTTTCACCATATAATAAGGGGCTTGATTCTTTTAATACTCTCTTCTGGTTAATAAACTAACTGGTGGTAAATATTTCGAACCAGAAGAGAGTAATTCACAACCCTTAGATCTAGATATACAGCTGTAACTTATATTTTTTTCTATAATCAATGAATTAATATTTTTTGTACAATAAATACATATTTCTATAAAACATATCTACCCTACAAGATAAAACGGACGATGCATATATTGAGTGAATGAAGCATATGATTTTACTCGACTGAACCCTCTGTTTTTAAATTGTCATAGTTAGAACAAGGATTTGTGTAAATATGAAATAAGTTATTATATTAATGACAGCAATTTTAAAACAGAGGTAGTAAGGTACAATAAATAGGTTCTTTGCATCACAAATCATTTGACACATTGGCAACCAAAATGAATAAGCACAAAAAAGGTTTGACGCCAGCTTTCATTATAAATATAATTTTTTTTACAAGTCATTGCTCTATGTTTCTTTCGGAAATGCTTGGTGGGTCTCATCAAATATTGGCAGGCAAAAATGAATCTGCTGACACACGTCAACCAGAAGCGGCAAGGTGCAGGTATAATATCTGTATCATAATCTCATTAGTCATTATTCAACAACCAAATAATATTGGAACTATGCTTGGAATAATGTCACAGGACAGCTAATACCAGTCCCTTTATTGAGCATGATCACCTTTGTGACGAGGTTCTGCATAAGCTCCACGTATGTGAGGTCAACACTTGGCACGAAAAATGGTGGTTGGAGCCATCAGGGACGAAGCAAGGGAAGATTATGGTATCCTTAGTTAAGTTCCGGATTTGCCGAAAGCGAGTGGTTTTACACATCAGACTAGTCTCATTCCACATCGTTCACAAGTCCTGGCCCATACCTGGGCCACCATGTTCCTGCACCATGAATATGGCAGAGGAAATGTTTATCGTCAGATTCTGAATGATTCTGGTACAAGGCTGCGGCCCTGTACAAGTGAAAAGCGCCACCTCCCATGTGGCACCACAGCAAAAAGATCTTGTGCAGAAAGGCTCAGGCTCAGGATCAGCAGAATAGTGTATAATAAATTAATGCAACCAATTTGAGGCTTTAAACAGAAGAATCTTAAGAGGTAATGGACGAAACAGCTAAATCTGTCAAATACTCATATCACGCTCGAACAATAATAGGAAAAAAATCTTAAATCACCATTCATCAGAGTGCCATTGATCTTGCCATAAAAACTTGACACGTGCACATTCTTCTGGTTTCTTCGAGATTCCTAACAACACGCTTTACAATAAAAACGTGACACGAGTATAACAAAAAGGAGATACAAAACCGAACCATAGGTATACCGGTAAGCTGGTTAGAACCACCCACGTGTTTGCTTTTCGTTCTCTCCATTCTCCACGAACCCATTTGCTGAAACCTAGAAGAAAATCAGTTATAAACTACGTGTCACAAACATTTAGATTTCATTATAAGTGTCAAAGCCTACATGTTCTGCTATCAGCACCTTATAAAGCTAACTATAAGATCAACTGCCTCATGATCAGGTCATGGCAGGCAAGGCAACGGAAAGTGCAGTAGGAAAGCAAAGCATCGGTACCTCCTCATTAGCTAGGTTCAAAGCTCCAAGTTTTCTTCTCGTGCCCAATCTTTTAGTCAAGAAAGCACGCCTTGCTTTTTTGATCCTGATGAGGCATTGGTGGGTATGCAGCATAAAGTGCTGATTCGGTTACACGGCATTGTTCCTCGGAATAAAGCAGCTCTTCTAGGCAGCTTCATCTTATAAAAGCCCCACATATGGCTCATCCTTAGAGCAAGCACCAACTTCTCGTAAGCAGAGAGACCCCCTCCCAGTACACGAGCAGAATACAAGATAGAGCTTCTTCGAACAATGGAGGCTTCTGCCCAGAAGCATGTCATCGGAATTCCTTTGACATCGTTTGCATATGCTGATGAGGAAGCACAAGGAAAGCCTTCTTGTTCTGCCTTGATTCCGAAGAAGAGTAATAATCTCACACCCTTCTTTCTCATTTCCCTATTTCAAACGGATATACTTTGTCTGCCAGTACTCACTTGGTATCATCTCCATCGTACAGACAAGAAGAGATCCTTCATTCATCGGGTGAGCGAACTGAGCCAGAAAACAGATAGCTACATGCATGGGTTCAAAGAGCACTGTAAGAACTCAACCATTGTCCTTCCTCACAGACCAAAGCTGTGTTATGTACTTATGTTCATCCATTATAAATCCTCATGATCAATGGATATTTTCTTTTTCTGCAGTGACTCTGGGACCAAAAGTTTCAGAAACTATCAGAGGGAAATTAAGCTTGGGCGCAAAGGTGCTCCAAGCTGGCAGCATTGACAGAGTGTTCAGGGAATACTTTGCAGTCGAGAAAGACGAGAAGCTAGTGAAGGCTTTCCAGTGTTATCTTTCAACTACAGCTGGCCCAATAGCTGGAATGCTTTTCATCTCAACTGAGAAGATTGCCTTCCATAGCGATAGGCCCTTTAATTTAGCATCTCCAAAAGGAAGAAGCACAAGGGTGCCCTACAAGGTAACTGAAGCAAAGTCTGCATCTGAGTAACTGAAATTTATCAGATAGAAAATATGGTCTGAAGATTTTTGGACATATATTTGAGGCTAAAGCTAATGTTTTTGATGATTCTGCAGGTGTTAATTCCCGCAAAGAGGATTAAGACTGCTTCAGTGCGAGAAAATTTATACAACCCTGATGAGAAGTATATTGATGTAGTTACCGTTGATGGCTTTGATTTTTGGTTTATGGGTTTTGTTAGCTACGTGAAGTCATTTAAATATCTTCAGAATGTAATTTCTAAGTTGAGATGATACATGCAGTTCTGTATTCCGAAACATACTGCTTACAATGTGGATATGGTATATGTACATTGAACAGATAGAATGATCACTATGAAACAAATGCAAAGTTTTTCAATGGTGATCTTGAATGTGATGTACCCAAATACCTGTTTCTTTCCTTACTCAAGAGCTTATGGTCTACAATGGTTCAATCCTCAGAAATAACTTTCATCTGACCATGTTTTATTAGACACGGAGTCTGTTGGACTTAATGCCTTACCTAAAGTTCTATCATGGAACTTCAAAGGAAAATACAAGTTGCAGTTTTTTTTAACTCGAGGAAACAGCAGATCTAGGCAAAGCTACCTATGCAATATTGCGATGTGAACTTCCCAATTATTTTCTGCCACACAATCAGTCTATGGTGTGCACGTCACAGTTGAGTACCAATTTTACATAACAATGATGTGCAACGGTAGTAATGTAAGGAATCAGAAGGTAATCAACAAAATATGCATTCCTAGTCATAGCTATATGTTGCTGCAGCATGGTTGCATAGGAAATATGTATCAAACTAGTGCATGTAGGAACTAAAGAATTGATAGCCCTTGCTGCTCATGGGTTAAAATGATCAGATGGCACACTAGCTGGCATCCTAGAGTTGGTGGCACATGGTTATAAATTTAGATCTGCACTTGACACATAATGCGGAAAGAAGAGGTAAACACGTGTTGATCGAATCCCAGTTAGAAAATAAACGGTTTACTTTACACATAATATAGCTCTTATATGACTCGCAAGTTTTCAACAATTCCCTTTCATGACATGAAGAAAGCCCAAGTGTAATATAACATTTGAAGATCATTCTTTCTGCTGAAGTCATTAACTTGCAGTGTTACTTATTTATGGTCCTGAAAACTGGCCCTGCAACTGTAAGCTTAGCCTGGATCATGCTGCGAAAGCCAGAGGCAAAATTGTGAGAGAAGGCAAGTTCTCGATCTGAAATTGCATAGCCTGCAGAATGATACCAACCAGGTCTTCTTTTCTCCATTCAAAAACCAGAAACAAAGTTTTAAGCAATTGGCTTGCAATCATTTTAGCTTAAAGAATGTTTCCTATAATCCCAAGAGATCCCATAGAAATATCCCTCATCAAAATACCTTTGTAACCTCCCTCTTGGTTACACTTTATTATCTTATGAGTTTACCACCTACAAGGCCTATAACATTGTATCAGATATTTCCATTGCCCTGTGGTCACTTGCTTAACAACTGAAAGGAGACCGAACTTCACTTAGGCTTTCTCACAAGCTTGTAAGAGCATTGAATTGACCTCTACTAAGAGTAAGATGGCTTTTATTCTACTAAATCCAAATAATTCAGGAGGCTTTAGCTTCTTATTCAGCCAGTTCTTCATAAAAAAAGGGCAGGCCGGTGCATGTAGCCCCCGCTTGCGCAAGGTCCGGGGAAAGATACGACCCACTTTGGGTCTTTTGTACGCAGCTTTTCCCTGCATTCCTACAAGAGGATGTCCAGGACTCAAACCTATGAGCTCATGGTCACAAGGCAATAACTTTAGGCAGTTCTTTTCTTTATAATAAAATAAAACTACAGGTGTTCTGCTTTGTGAGCAAACAGAAGTGGTCACTACAGTGTTGCGTAAAAATATACTTTGAACTCATGAACTGAGGGCAAGCAAGCATTTTCTGGTTAATAAGACGGTTTGCAACCTTTTCCTTCTCTAAATGGTGTCTTGTTTAATTTTATCTGCAGCATCAGAGTTGTTAACAATTGTGTACATTCAAAATAGTGAGCTACTGAGCTGGAAGTAATTTAAGATTGTCATCCATACCTTTTTCCAATGCCTAAAAGCAGAAAGGAAATAAAAAAGAGGAGACAGAGTTGATCACCAATAGTCTCCACAGGAACATCTTCCTTTCACAAAATGGTGAAACCTGGAATTATCTCTAATAATGATATCCCTGCTTTCTACCTTGGAAATAAACTTCATTGCTGAATGGCAGTCTATACAGATCCGCAAATTCTTCTTCACAATGATTGGTTTTGTAGCTGGCATGCTTATCAAAGCAAAAGCTACAGCAATCCTCTCGCTGTGATAGCGTAGAATCCTCTCCTTCGCACCATCTTCTAAGTTAAGTGGCAATGGCAAGGAGCTCGTATCTGGGACATAACCTTCCTCCTTTATCCTCTCAGAGAGTTTTTCAAGTTTTTCATATATCTGCTTCTGCTGTGGGTGCGACCAATCCTCAGATCCAAACACATAAGTTTTCTTGTTAGCATCGACCCAGCTAAAGCCAGGCAGCTTCTTAATCCTGCTATCCCTCATCAACTTCCTGACTGCCTTTACATCATCCCATTGGCCCAAGGATGCGTATATCATAGAAAGGGACACATGAATGCCCGTGTTATCTGGCTCAAGCTTCAAAAGATTTTGCGCGGCAATCTCTCCCAGCTCCTTGTTTCCTCGCATTCTGCAAGCTCCAAGCAAGGAACACCAACCATAAGCATTGGGTTTGATAGGCATCTCTCTTATGAATTTCTCTGCTTCATCAAGTCTCCCAGCTCGACCATACATATCAATAATACATGAATAGTGCTCCTCTTTAGGTTCAATATCATGTGCATCCCTCATGGAGTAAAAATATTTTAGTCCTTCATCCACTAATCCAGCATGACTGCATGCCGTCAGCAGGCTGACAAATGTAATGTTATTTGGTCTGATACCACTTGAAGTCATCCTATCAAAAGCTTTCATTACTTCCCGACCATGGCCGTGCTGAGCATATACATAGATTATGGCATTCCAGGCAATCTCAGTGTGGCACTCCATCTCATCGAATAACTGGAGGGACAAACTTATGAGACCACATTTTCCGTACATATCCACAAGAGTGGAACCAACAAACGAGTCACTGATAAAACTTGTCTTGATCACCTGAGCATGCAGCTGCACACCTTGTTCGAGCAGGGCTTGCATGGCACAGCCCTTGATCATGCTTGAGAAAGTGAACTCATTTGGCTCAACATGTTGCCTCCGCAGCTCAGAGTACACTCCAAGAGCCTCCTCGACTTGATCAGTCTCAATATAGCCGTCGATCAGCGAGGTGCCAGATACAACATTCCAACCCCCAGGGTCAATCTTCACCACACGTGAGGCATTATCCACATCCCCAGACTTTGCATACATGTCTGAAAGTGCATTCCGCACAACAGCATCCAGATCAAACCCTGCCCTAATCACACAACAGTGGATGCTACGACCAAGCAGACCATCCTTGAGACCTCCTGCTGCACTCAACGTGCTGCAGAACACATGTTGGTCTGGTCCAACGAGCCCCTCGCGCCTCATATCTCGGAAAGCCAGAACAGCGGCCTCGAGGCTCCCATTCTTGGCGTACCCGTCGATCATGGCAGTCCAGGCGACGGCGTCCTTGTGCGGCATTTGGTTAAACACCTTGCACGCCTCGGCCAGCAGGCCGCACTTGGAGTACATGTCGGCGAGGTTGCTCGCGACGAAGAGTTCGGCGTCGAGTCCCATGCCGACGGCGAGACGGTGAAGTTGCGCGCCCGGACGTGGGGCCGCCAGGGCCGCGGCGGCGCCCGCGGCGCTGGAGAGCGCGAACTCCGTGGGCGCGAAGCCCACGCGTCGCATGGCGGTGAAGGCGTCGAGCGCGCCGCGGTGCACGGAGTTCCGAGCGAGGCCGGAGACAAGCGCGGTCCAGGAGACGAGGTTGGGGCGCGGAACGGCGCGGAAGGCGCAACATGCGGAGCCGGCGTCGGCGCAGCGAGCGTACATGGTGATGAGGTGGTTGGCGAGGAAGGTGGACGCAGCGGCCGCACCGGCGAACACGAGGCGAGCGTGGAGGGCGCGTCCGCGGCGGAGGTCCCCGGCGCGGCCGCATGACTGGAGGTGCGCGGCGTGGCGGAGGACGGCGTCGTCCGGCTGGCGCGAGCGCTGGCTCCGGACCCTTCCCATGCGTGGTGGGCTGGGTCGCCGAAACCTGCTAATAGTCCAACGACCAAACTGAAATCAGAACCCAACCATTATTAATAAAATTATGGGCTCAATCCAACACACCCCACCACTTGTAAATTGACCCAATCCAAACCGCAGTTGTTGCACAAACCAGTTCCTGCCGATTTTTTTATCAAAAATAAGTATTTACTCTGTTTTAAAAACTTTGTCATTGTGTAGTTCAAAAATAAACTACAAAACGATAATTTTTTTTGGAACGCCGCTTTGTAGGTCAAAAATAAACTACAAAGCGACATATTTTTTAGATTGAGAGTATTTTTTAAGAAAAAAATTTACAAAATGATGAACAGGTTTGAATCATTTACAAAAGTAGGTAGCTGTTGTCCGATGTACTGGAGGCTCATTTTCCCACTGGATGATTCGCCCATGCTACTGAACAATCCATCCATCTAGAGGTCGAGCGCAAAACATTCTTTACACTTAGGCCCACATGGACTGGGTTGTCCATATAGTTCCAAATGGGCCAAGCTTATCGGGCGGCCCGAGGCCCAGCATGAAAAAGAACGGCCCGAACATAGGCTCGATATGAGGTAAATAGTGTTGGGCCGGCCCGTGTACTTAAAAGTTGCTTATAGGGAGGTGAATAGGCTAATCGACCTGAAAAGACTTAATAAAACGAGATCAGTACTCAGAGGGTGGACTAGTCCGGTCCACAGAAAAATCTAAAAGGTGTTTCTAACAAGTTTTAGTTGGATTTTCGTGATGCGAAAAGTGTTAGAATGATTCAGTGAACCTTAACAAGTTATATGACAAGTATGAAGCTAAGGATCACAATGAAACAAGAGTGATGAACAAAAACGGTAAAGCTAACTCTAGAAGCAATGTGCGATAAATAAAAGCGAAGTACACAAGGGACACAAAGATTTTATCCCGAGGTTCCATCCCACACAGGAATCCACGTCCCCGTTGAGGAGCCCACGAAGGATCGGATTCAACAATCCTTCCCTCACCAAGTTTATCACAAGGGCCTAACTTGATTCTCCACTATCACAAGGGTGAATACAAGATTCGTTGGAGCTTCTCACAATCTGAGGCTCCCACCACAAATATGATCACAAATCACAAAGAACAACTCAAGCCATAGATCACAAAGATTCAACAAGTGCAAGAGATCAAACCGAGAGCCTAGAGCGGTGTTCTTCCTCTTCTTCACCTCACCAAACCCTAATCCACACAAGAATTAGTTTTAGAGGGGAAGGTAGGCAAGAAGGAGGCTTTTGGAGGCTCAAAGTTTGCTGTGGCGGTGCTAGGGTTTTAAAGTTATCAAGAGTTTTGTTCAAATGAACTCAGGGGTCCTCTATTTATAGCGGTTCCCAGCTCATACTGCTGACTTCAAGGCGTACTAGTCCGGTCTTCCAGACTTAGTCGCTGAAGTACCCAACTCTCACCAAACCGGACTAGTCCGACCCTCAGGGCGGACTAGTCCGATCTCAGTCAGGACCACTTGGTCTGGACTAAAACGGACAAGTCCGGGGTTTTGTGACTTAGTCCCGAAAACCCACTCCATGACTACCCGGACTAGTCCGTCCCACTACGGACTAGTTCGAAGTCAGTCAGACCCTTCTGGTCCGCCTGAAAATGGACTAGTCTGGCCAGGAGCGGACTAGTCCGGCCTCCAGCACGGACTAGTCGGGCCACTCCTGCCAGACTATTCTAACACTCTTCTCTCAATAGGTTTTGATCTCTAAACCGCTTTGAGCTCCCAACTTGATCTCAATGCACTTTGCACACACATCCTCATACATATATGGCTAGTCTAAACTCGACACGCTAGAAACCCTAGTTTCTTCTTTTCGAGTCAACATCTCCATTTTCATCCTTTTCCTTTTTGAGGGTTTGTGAATTCACTTGAGTCCACACCTGTGCTTAAGATCACTGAGCTCATTAGTTACTTAATTGTCGTCATCAATCATCCAAAACCCACGGGGATCCTAGATACACTTTCAATCTCCCCTTTTTGGTGATTGATGACAACACATTAAGTCTTCAACATATAAGAGTATAAAATTTGGTTTTCATAACGTGCGGGTGTATGAGTGACTACCCCTCAATGAATGCATCATAAAAAGAAGATTGAGGAAGTCCTTCATACACACATGTGTTATGGTGGGGTGCCTACGTGTTGTGCTCAACATCTATGACAAGACATATTAAATATGAATATGATCAAAAGATAGACATTCAAAGCATCATATTGATATTAAACATTCAAAACATGATCTTGCAGAAATTTAAACATTCGAATGACATAAATATTACAATAATAAGCAGTGCAACAAGTCCAAGGAGCCAAAATAACTAGACAAGTACTCTACCCCCCCCCCCCCCCTCTGAAAGCATCTAGGCCCCCATAAGGTATGGTTTCGATGATTAATGACAACCGTTGGATATCACTAATAAGTTTGTGGATGCAAGGTCTCTCATATAATTCATCACACTTAATGGACTCTATATTTATATCATCTACTGCTCATTGGATACAATTGGAGACCCCTCAACAAACTATTTTATGAGGTCAATCGATTTTCATGAAGACTGAAAGAAAAAACATATATGTCAAAATTATTCCATCAAAATTGACAGCAAACGAGACTTAGTCGTCATCAGAAGAATATTTCAAACCAATATCTAAGAGGTCACTCGTACAAATTCCAAAATAATCACTTAGAACAACTCGAAGCGGACAAAATCAACTCACCGGATCATCCGATGTATCCAGAAAAGACTACATCAGTCAAGTTGGCTCTGCAGTAGAAAAAGACCTCAGTCTTGGGTATACACCGGATCATCCAATGGTGAAGCATGTGTTACATCGGTCGATCATTCCAGTAAGCAATTTCCCTGGACCAAGTAACACCGGACCATCCGATGTACAAATATGCCACATCGGTCGATCATTCCAGTCAGCATTATTTCTGAACCATCCTGGACCAAGTGTCACCAGATTATAAGATGTACAGATGTATACAATATCAGTTGATCAACGGTCATATCTGACACAGTGACATCAGCTAATTTGTATTCGACCGATGACAGTTGAAGGGAGAACATCGGGTCATCTGGTGTTTGCAGAACAGTGTTGTCAGCCTACTTTTCCAACGGCTATCTCGTGGAAGCTGACTATTTATACCCCTTCAACCAGTCATTTGAACAAGTTTTGATGCCCTGAGCTACTCTACACATTATCAAGCATTCAAGATGTAAGGATCGAATGCCCAAGAGGGGGGGGGGGGTGAATTGGGCTTCTTTTCAAAAATCTAAGCAATAAAACTTAACTCCTAAAGCCCAATTCCCTACGCAAACAATCTATGCATTGAAGTAACTAGAAACTTTGCGTAATGTAAAATGCATAAATGTAAGGGAGAGGAAGGGAATGCAAACTCCCGAGGAGACACGAGGATTTATCCCGTGGTTCGGCAAGATCGTCAAGATCTTCCTACATCCACGTTGTGGCACCCACCAAAGTGTTTATCCACACCCAAGTCACCGAGACGAGGGATCTTCACTATTCCTCTCCGTTTGCCAACCTCGGCAAGGTGGAGCTCAAGCCTTGTACAACTTCGACCCTCCGGGCTTCCACAAACGCCTTGGCAAGCTCCGGAAGTCTCTCACAGTTACAAACACCAAGGGGCACTCCCTTGAGGCTCTCACTATCCTAGAGATTCCACTCACCCAGAATGGAGGCACACAAGCTCTCTCTCTAGCTAGTTCTAGCCTATCTCTTGGTGTGTAGGTGGTCGAAATGATGTAGAAGTGATGGCTCTTGGTCTTGAACGCTTGTGGATGTGTTGAGAATGTCTGGTGATCAAGACTTGTCGAAATGACCGGTTTAGGGGGTATTTATAGCCAGCCTCCATGAAATAGCCGTTGGAAAAGTAGGCTGACAGAACTTTTCTGCGAACATCGGATGATCCGATGTCTCCCCTTTAGTTATCATCGGTCAAGTTTACTTTAGCTGACGTCAGTGTGTCAGATATGACCGTTGTTATACCGATGTTGCACATGTCTTCTCATCGGATGATCCGGTGGCTTTTCCTCCAGAATTGACTCAAACTTGATGCTTACTGGAGTGATTGACCGATGTGTATATTTATGTACATCGGATAATCCGGTGCTACACTTGGTCCAAGGATATTGCAAACTGTACTGATGGACCGATGTAGCTGAGCCCTTAACATCGGATGATCCGGTGAGTGCTTTGTTCTGAGGTATTCTTCTTCTGCTGAACCAACTCGACCGATGTGTTGTTCTCAGAAATCATCAGTTGATCCGGTGAGTTAATTTTGTTAGCTTCGAGTTGTTTCTAAGTGATTCTTTTGTGTCTTGCTCGATTGACCTCTTAGACATTTGTTGCATATGTACTTCTGATGGTTGTCAAGCATTAAGTGTCATCAATTATGGTTGAATGACTTTGACATAAGAGCTTTCACTTCTTGTCTTCATATCATTGATTTGATCTCATAAAATGATTGTATATGGGTCTCCAATGACATATAGATTTCATTTGATTGAGTGATTATGGGGACCTTGCATTCACAAATTCATTAGTAAAATCCAATGGTTGTCATTAATCACCGAAACCGTACCTCATGGGGGCCTAGATGCTTTCAATCTCCCCCTTTTTGGTGATTTATGACAACACAACAATTAAAGCACAATAGTAATGAATTTTATAGTAGGAAACTTAAGAGGATATGCAATGAATACAAGATTGTTACACTTAAAATTTGGAAGCTCAATCAAAGAATAACTCAAGTGAATAAGTGATCATAAGATAGGCACCAAATAAGCTCAATCGATTAATAACATAAGAGTACTCAATAAACACCAAATGAGAGCAAAAACATCAAATTACAAAAGATAAGCACCAAATTACAAAGGATAAAGAAACAGACCCCCCCTGAGACTAAGCAACCCTCTAAACAACCCTCCCCCTGACTCTCTAACTCTTATCCCCCTTTGACATCAAGACACCAAAAAGGGATCTGAGTGCCTAAGGACCCTGAGTACTAGGCGCGATGACGAACTGGTCACCGTCGGGAGTGCTGTCGTCGGAGCTACTGCCTGGAGTAGAGGTGGAAGGAGCTGTCGGAGTCGTAGGAGCCGTCGTTGGTGCCTGCTGGGTAGGAGCCGCTGGAACAGGGGCACTGACGACGGATGCCGGCGTCTGCTGGAACAACGTCGTCGCCAGCAGCGGAGAGTGGATCGGTGCGCCGGGAGCCAGCAGTGGAGACATGCTGAACGAAGGGATCGGCGTAGACGGCACCAGAGCGGCAGCTGGAGCAAGGACAGGTGGAGGTGGAGCAACTCCTGGTAGCTGCGACGGGAGGGCAATCCCGGTCTGGGTGTAGAGGTTGGTGATCAACCCCAGAGTGCCCATCATCGCCTGCTGCGTCTGCTGCTGTTGGTCGAGGGAGCGCTGGTGCATCTGGTCTATGAGCCCCGTGAGCCGGTCAATGTCCTCTCGCCTCTCATGGGCGATCTGACGTTGCATCTCCTGCTGCTGCTGCTGGAGCTCCAGAAGACGTGCGGCCTGCTTCGCTCGGGCCAGCTCAGTTGCAAGCCGGTCCAGGCGCTGCTGCTCAACCATCTGCTGGATCAGTGAAGTGAGCTTAGACGGCTGAGAGACCTGTGCCTCTGTGACGGGAGGAGGAGTAGGGGGTGGCACTGTAGAGCCTCCAGCCTCCGCGTCGTGCTGTCTGGGTGAGGGAGGAGGTGGGAAGTACTCCTCGACACTGTCATCTGTGTCGCTCTTGGACCATATGTGCTGCAAGTCCTCACCCTGAGCCTCTGCCTCGGCCAGCCTCTCATCCTCCTTCTCCAAATCTGACCAGTCCTCCTCGGATAGTCGAGCCCGAATCTGACTCTCGACTGGACGGCCAAGGAGACAGTCTCCAGGAGTTGGAGCTGGGTAGTGGCTGAACCGTGTGACACTCTCGTCAGTGAGACGGTCACGCACGGCGGACTCCTCAGGAACCATCATAGAGAGCAGGTAGCTGATCTAGTGTCCATATACAAGATGCCTCATCATGCCCACTCCATCAGTGATCACATCCTCCATCTCGCATATGAGAACATCCACTATATCGAACTCCATCCCGTTCATGATGTAGAACAGGAGGGTCTGCTGCAGGCTAGTGAACCCCTCTAAGTATCCTGACCTCGGCAAGAGCGTGCGGCGCAAAGCAAGGTGCACTGTGCGCGCAGCTGGAGTCAGCAGTGCCGGTACCCTCGGCTGATCTGGAGAGAAAGTCGGTCCAAACAAAGAACGGATCTCCTCCAGTGGTGGTGCCACTCCTCTAGTGAGCGGCCTCCTCGGCGGGTCTGCCAGACCATAAACCCTCTCATGCACGCAAGTGTCGTGCAGGTCCACTCCCAGCAGCTGTGCAAGCGTCTGCCTCGTCAAGTGATAGTGTTGGCCCATAAACATGAAGTCAATAGACCTACGACCCTCAGAGATGTAGAGGGTAGCGTAGAACACGCGGACCCAATCTTCCACATATGCACTCTTCTCATAGGACATCAGCTGGACCAGCCCTCTGTACCTCTCAAAGAATGGGCGAATCTCTGTCTCTGCTGCCAGGGCAAGCTGATCCCAATCTAGAAAGTTATGCTGGAATAACTTGTGGCCGCGGCGTCTGTAGGTCTCGTAGAGTGACGCCTGTGTCACGGTCCAGAAACGACTGTCCACAAGAGCCTCTCTGGGCTGCGGGTACCACTCCTCAAGCAACACACTCCATCTGAATCTTTGGAGTTGCTTGGCCTTCATCCTCCGGTAATCAGTCAACTGGACTCCTTCACCGACACGGACGGTGGTGTCCATCTCGTAGATGGCTCTCTGGGCCTCCCTGTCCTCACGACGATCGGCAGCCGTCGGTCTCAGACGAGGTGCTGCCAGCGGATGACCCCCACGGGTCCTGGCTGAGCGCCGGCGTACGAGTGGCACTTCCGGCTCTTCTTCCGCCTCAGACTCATCGATCATGGGAGGCTGCCTCGGACGAGCCTCGCGGATCCTTAGTGATCCTCCTCGGCCTCGCTCTCGCTCCTCGGCAGCGCGAGCGGCCATCAATGTCTTCTTCTCCTCCTTCGAGAGCTTCTGCTTCTTCGCAGCCGGCTCCGCAATGGCCTTGCCCTTGTTCTTCTTGTCGCGAGCCATTGCGATGCGCGAGAATGAGGTCGATGAAGTCAAGCGCACGGAACGACGATCGACGCGGCCGGAAACCCTAACGGCGACGAGACGGCGACCGTTGAGGGAGGCACCATGACGATGGTGGAGGTGGTGTGGTTGGACGGCGGTGGTGCACGAGAGAGGCGGCGGTGACGCTTGGGTGGAGCGGCGGCGACGGCTGGGTGGAGCGGCGGCGGCGGCGGCTGCGATGGAGGCGAGTGGCGGCGGCGACTGCGGTGGTGGAAGCGAGTGGCGGCGGCGGTTGCTCCGGACGGCGGCGGTGTGGTGCAGCGACGACCGGGCGGCGGCGGCGATCGGAGGGCGGTGGCAGCGCAGGGCGAGCGAGACGGCGGCGGTGGAAGGTGAGGCGTGGGCGACGGGATCGGGAGAGAGAAGATGGGAGGTGAAAGACCGTTTAAATAGTGGGTCCCAAACCCTAGCTGAAACTTTAACACTGGATGGACCGATGTAGAAACGATAGAAGCATCGGTCGAATGGCACAGTAAGGGTATTCAAAAAGGTGCCGTTGACACCGGATGGTTCGACGTGGAAGGGAATAGCATCGGTGGAATTCAGCATAGTTCCAGAAGTGAGATCACCGGATCGACCGATGTGTTTCCAAATGAACGCGTCAGTTGATTTGAGATACTGACTAAACTGGCCCTTGGCTTTTGATCCGATGATGGTCTGGCCTGAGCATTGGATAATCCGATGACTGCTAAACAACAACATCCCATATATGTCCTTTGACCAAACAAACAAACAATGAGAAACACAAGTCTTAGGACTTTTTGGGCAACCCCTCACCCCTCAAAAAGCTAATATGCCAATAACTTGGCTAGGCCTTAAAGCAAATAGAACACCGAGAAAAATGGGAGGAAAATATCCAAATAAAATGTAAGGCCCATGCTTTGTGAGCTAGAGTACGAATACTTCTATCTCTTTAAAGCATGTTCCTCTAGGCATTAACGCACCTAACATTTTGTTCTTTCCACCACATATGAGTTGAGATATTGCATTTCAAACAAGTCTCTTTCTCATGAGGTGGGTTCCCCTTTGTGACAATCTACCGTATGCAATGCCAAACAATTTATAATGCAAGAAATTTAAATATGAGTGCAAGTCTATATGGCAGGCATGATTCAAGATATAAAGTAAATCTATCTTGCCAAATTTGAACCTTTCAAAGGCTTCTTCAGGGAGAGCCACTCTCCAAGCCTTGGGGAAACCCAAAAGAACCTTCATCCCAAGCTAACCCTTGCTCACCCCTATCCTTTGAAAGTTAGACAAGACCTATATGAATTGCATTCTTACATGATTATGGCAACTTACATGACGTTTGATGCATCTAGCACATTTAATTCACTTCTTAGCCTAGAAAAAGTTTTCTCATCAAGTGGTTTAGTGAAGATATCCGCCAATTGTTCTTCGGACCTAACACCTCGCAATGAGATGTCTCCCTTAGCTTCATGGTCCCTTAAGAAATGATGGTGAATATCAATGTGCTTAGTGCGGGAGTGTTGAACGGGGTTTTTAGCTATCTTAACCGCACTTTCATTGTCACAAAGGAGAGACACACAACCAAGTTTAATACCAAAGTCCAAAAGGGTTTGCTTCATATAAAGAATTTGGGCACAACATGCACCGGCCACAATATATTCCGCTTCCGCCGTGGACAAGGCGACGGAATTTTGCTTCTTGCTAGACCAAGAAACTAGGGAACGCCCAAGCAAGTGGCACCCACCGGAGGTACTCTTGCGATCCACGCGGCATCCGGCAAAGTCTGAATCCGAGTATGCCAAGAGGTGGAATTTTGCACCATTAGGGTACCACAAGCCCATACTAGGGGTATGCTTAAGATACCGAGGTATCCTAAAGACCGCCTTCCTATGCGATTCTTTAGGTGCCGCTTGAAAGCAAGCACACAAGCATACACTAAACATGATATCGGGCCTAGATGCGGTAAGATAAAGCAATGAACCAATCATAGAACGGTAGTTAGATTGATCAATAGGTTTACTATCCTTATCCGCGTCGAGATGACAATTTGTTGCCATTGGAGTGCTTCTTGAGCTATAATCTCCCATCTAAAATTTCTTCAAGAGGTCCTTGGTGTACTTCTCTTGATAGACGAAGGTACCCTCTTGAAGTTGCTTGATTTGAAATCCAAGGAATAAGTCGAGCTCTCCAATCATTGACATCTCGAATTCCCTAGACATCATTTTGCCAAACTCATGGCTAAGAGCTTCGTTAGTTGAACCAAAAATAATATCATCAACATAAATTTGACAAATAAACAAATCTCCGTTGATGTCTTTGGTGAAGAGTGTAGTGTCCACCCTCCCGATCTTGAATCCTTGCATGATAAGGAAATCCCGTAGTCGTTCATACCACGCCCTAGGTGCTTGCTTGAGCTCGTAGAGCGCCTTGTGCAACCTATACACATGATTAGGATTCCTCGGATCTTCAAACCCGGGAGGTTGTTCAACATAAACAAGCTCGTTAATGTAACCATTAAGAAAGGCACTTTTCACATCCATTTGATAAAGTCTAATATTATGATGTGAAGCAAAAGCAAGGAGTATACGGATGGCTTCTAGCCGGGCGACCGGAGCAAATGTCTCCCTAAAGTCTAGTCCTTCAACTTGCGAGAACCCTTTGGCCACAAGTCTTGCCTTGTTGCGGACCACAACGCCATTCTCGTCTTATTTGTTGCGGTACACCCACTTTGTTCCGATGACATTCTTGTCCTTGGGTCGCTCCTCCAACACCCAAACTTCATTGCAGATGAAGTTGTTGAGTTCTTATTGCATGTCCATCACCCAATTTGGGTCTTGGAGTGCTTCCTCAATGTGAGTGGGTTCTACACATGAAACAAACGAGTAGTGCTCACAAAATGAAGCGAAATGGCGAGAACGTGTACTTACTCCCCTTGACGGACTTCCAATGATTTGGTCCATCGGATGCGCCTTGGAGATGCGTCCATGCCTCATAAGTGGTTGTGAAGCACTTGGCGATGGTGATGTGTGTTGCTCCTCTTGTGGTTGGACTTGATCATGGACTTCTTCTTCTTCTTGATGTTGTTGGGCTTGTGAGTCTTGAGTCCGCAATGGATCATCCTTCTCTTCTTGGTCAACTTGAGGCACCATGGAGGTGTTGATGTTGGAACTTGAAGCTCCCCCTTGATCATGGCTCTCCTCAACTTTAGGCTTGACGTCTCCAATGGTCATGTTCTTCATGGCTTCTCGTAGAGGCTCATCATCTATTTCATCATGACCAAAACTCTCCTCTTGGGAGCCATTAGATTCATCAAACTCAACATCACAACTTTCCTCAACTAAACTGGAGGTTTGGTTGAATACTCGATATGCTTTTGAGTTTGATGCATAACCAAGAAATATACCAACATCACATCTTCTTTCAAACTTACCGAGCCTTTTCTTGCGGTATATGTTGCACTTGCACCCAAAGACTCGAAAGTAGGAGATGTTGGGCTTTCTCCCAATTAGAAGATCGTACGAGGTCTTTTGAAGTAGGCGATGTAGGTAGACCCTATTTGCGGCATGGCACGCCGTGTTGATTGCTTCGGCCCAAAACTTCTCCGACGTGCCTTAGTCATCAAGCATTGCTCTCGCAAGAGTGATGAGTGTCTTGTTCTTCCTTTCAACGACACCATTTTGTTGAGGAGTGTATGTGGCCGAAAACTCATGTTTTACTCCTTCACGGTCACACCACTCCCCAATGTTGTAGTTCTTGAATTCGGTGCCGTTGTCACTCCGGACCTTGATGATGGGAAGTTGAAATTCCCTTTGAGCGCGGTTAGCGAAGGTCTTGAACACTTCCGGAGTTTCACTCTTGTCACCTAGAAACAAAGTCCAAGCATAGCGAGAGTAGTCATCAACAATAACAAGACAATAGAGGTTACCGCCAAGACTTTGATATGTGACGGTCCGAAGAGGTCCATGTGAAGTAGTTCAAGTGGCTTGGAGGTTGACACCATTGTCTTCATTGGGTGGTGAGAAGCAACTTGCTTCCCGGCTTGACAAGCGCTACAAAGCTTGTTCTTCTCAAATGTGACATCTTTCACGCCGGTCACCATCCCAAGCTTGAATGACTTCTTGAGCTTGCTCATCCCAATGTGCGCTATGCGTCGTTGCCATAGCCAACCCAAGCTTGTCTTAGTGAAGAGACAAGTGGTCAAGCTAGCATTCTTGTTGGAGAAGTCTACTAGGTAGAGATGCCCATGCCGAAATCCTTTGAAGACTATGTCTTGGCTTGTTTCACTACTCACAACAACATCATTTTTGCTAAATGTGCATGTTAGTCCAAGATCACATAGTTGTGCAATAGAAAGTAAATTAAAACTAAGTGACTTAACGTACAAACCATTAGAAATAGATAAGTCATTTGAAATAGCAATTTTACCTAGCCCAATTACCTTTCCCTTAGAGTTATCACCAAAGGTGACTTGTTCATGATTGCCGGGGTTTTCTATGGTGGTGAACATACCATCATTGCCGGTCATATGTTGAGTGCACCCGCTATCGAGTACCCAATGCTTTACTCCGGCTTTGTAGTTCACCTATACACATGAATTCAATTTCTGACTTTAGGTACCCAAGCCAACTTAGGTCCTTGTATGTGTGATACAAGTGTTTTTGGGACCCAAAGTTGCTTGGGGAGCTTCCCCTTCATGCCCTTCATGTCTTTGCCAATGAAGCTTTCCATGTACTTTACTTAATAGATAATAATGATCATTGAAAGTAGATTTGTAGTTAGTAGGCAATTTTGGAGAAGGTCGATTAGGAAGAGGACACTCCCTTGTGTGGTTACTGGTGACCTCACAATGTTGGCAATAAGAACCAACTTCCTTGATGAAGCTTGTTCTTAGCTCCGCTGAGGGCACCTTTCCTTTGTTAGGCACCGGGAAGGATCCAAGTCCTCTCTTGTTGAAGGCATTTGCTTGTTGAAAGAGGATTTCCTTGTGCTTGACTTCTCCTTTTGAAAGTCTAGCCACACTAGTGCGGAGACTCTCAATTTCTTCCAACAAGTCCTTCTCCCTAGCATTTTCTTTCAAAGGCAAAGACTTGTGCAAGACATTAGTGGCATGAGAAGTAATGGATATCTTATCATTAAGAGTTTGTTTCTTCATAGTTTTTAACTCTTGATCAAGCACTTCATAAGCAAAGTTGTGTTTGATGCTCTCGGATTAACTCATTGTGCTTTCCCAAGAGTGCTTGGTGGGATAAGTCAAGCTCATGATGATCTAGCTTGATTTGAGCCTTATCCTCCTCAACTTGCTTGATATGGGATTTGAGCGTGTCATGCTCTTTGAGTATGCTCTCATACTTGTCAAGCAAATCAAGGTTAGCACTCTCAAGCTTAGCACGAGCTCCTTCAAGAGCCTTAACCTTACTCTTTTCCCTCCTAATGATAGTGTGATATTCATTTATTAAAGAAGTTAAATCATCAGGGGAAAGCTCAATCGCTAGAGTCGTCACATACCTTGGTGTTACCTTTCGCCATGAGGCACATGGGCGGTAGATGAAGAGGTGAGTCATCATTGTTGGCAATGGCGAGGCCGGCCAAACTTTCTTCTTCCACTTCACTCTCTTCATCACTTGTTTCTTCGTCGATGACCCATTCATTTGTCTCACACATGAACACCTTTTGTGGGCCATTTCTCTTCTTTGGGAAGAGTCTTGCCTTCTTGCCCTTGTCATGTTTCCTCTTCCCAAAGGATCTTGGTTTGGGTTTGGCCTCTTCTTCATCATCTTCACTTTCTTCAAGCTTGCGATGCTTGCTCTTGTGGTTCTCTCTTCTTTTGTCCGGTTTTGGACAATCATAGGAGATGTGGTCTTGATCACCACAATTGTAGCAAGTCTTGTGATCATCTCTCCTTGGTAGAAACGCTTTCTTCTTGGGATCAAATGTGTATACGTTCTTAGTAATCTTGGAGTTCAAGCGTGAGAACTTTCTCATCATCAATGCAAGTTCATCATCATAATCTTCACTTGATGCTTGCTCTTCTTCACTTGAGCTAGGTTCAACCACCTTCTTCTTCTTGAGGCTTGTTTTCTTGGTGGAGGCCTTTATAGCAATTGTTTTTGAAGATGATTGCTCCATCATCCCAAGTACACTCATCTCATGAGCGTGAATTTCTCCAATGAGCTCCGAAACTTCAATGTGGTCAAGAGACTCTTTTTGGAGCATGGAGTTGATGATGTTGTACTTTGGCTTGGGAAGGAGCATGAGGATCTTGCGGTTGATGAGTCCCTTGCCAAGAGAAGCAATGTCAAGAGCATTAATTTCTTCAATAAGCACATTCAAGCGAGAGAACATTTCATTGACATTTTCATGAGGAAGCATTTTAAATTCATCATATAGGTTTCGAAGAACCATCGGCTAACGAAACATTTTCTCCTCCACTGATAGGAGTGCAGCAACTTGGACCATATGAGGAGATGCACCTGAGTCTATCAACCACAAGTCACAGGAAGGTTGGGAAGAGATTCCTTTCCAGGTAAGTTCGAAGAGAAAGGGATATTCTAAAAACGGTTATTGCTAACACTGGTTATTTAACAGCGCATACTGTTTTACGAGTACTAGGCGTGCCCCACCTTCCTCTAGAAGTGAAGTTACTTTCATTGGGTCAGATGTGGCACTGGTTTCAAGATGAATACTGGCCAATGGCCTGCAACTGGAACAGAATGCGCTGTTTAGCTTAGTACTGCTCTAAAGTAAAATAAAAGCTTTAAAACTACTTCCCAGAAGAGCTCACTTGTCTGTTCCCCGGACGAAAGCATATTCTAATTAAAGTATTCCTCCCTCCTCCTCTTCCCAACCATCTTGTCCTCCTCTCGCTTCACTAATGCTCTCTTAACTTCTTCAGCTA
The DNA here is from genome assembly GCA_036927565.1 of Tuctoria greenei. Taxonomy (NCBI): domain Eukaryota; kingdom Viridiplantae; phylum Streptophyta; class Magnoliopsida; order Poales; family Poaceae; genus Tuctoria; species Tuctoria greenei. The sequence goes on along the minus strand of JAYESD010000007.1, from coordinate 161,277,057 downwards.
ATGAGTCTCCTTCGTGGCTTTGTTTCACTTCTCCTATCCAATCCGGCAACAACTTGCTCACAACTTAGGTCTACGTTGCCGCAATATTGTTCTATGGAAGCGGGTGGGCTGCTTTCTATAAGTTCGGCCCCGGCTCTTTATTTAGAAGCGGCTTCACTCCTTATTTTTTTCGATAATCTCTCTTTATTCATCAATCGATGCCTACCCGGTTTCATACTTCTGCATATGTCCTTTCTTTCGCCAAAAAATCAAGTAAAGCCCCGGCCCAAGAAATGCAGCAAAGCAAGTCGTCTTTGGTTTGCGGAGAAGCTGGGTCCGGCAGACCCTCGGTTGGTCCACCATAATAAGAATTTATATCAGAACCTTATTGGATTACAGCTTGAAGATGTGGACACCTGAGTACCAATGTGCATACTCTTCCTTTCCTGTCTACTTGGTTGGAGAAAGGAGCTATTACGTCGACCATCATCAATGAAAGAGCTAATTCTCGGCTTCATGCTTGGCTTTTTCAAATACCGAGTAAGGTTATCTCCACTGAGGGGGCTAAATACGGAACTAGGTCTACTTCCTCGCTTTAGTCTCCTTTTCTTTCTCCCAGCATGAGTGTTGTTTACATTATTCGAAAACTCCATATTCTCTTGTCCTTGGGTAGAATTCAGTTTCATTTCAATCGACTGTTGCTCAGACGCATTTTTCAGGGAATCAACTCCCTGTGTAGTCCCTACAATGATAATCAAATAACATCAAAATGCATGTTACCTACATATTCCTACATCCACCCTACAGTGCCTAAAGATAAATCTAAGGTTGTACGGAAGACTTATTTATCTGTCCCATATTATAGTTGCTTGGCGCCCTTGCTGCACCGATTGGTTCCACTTGACAGCCCTACTTAAATCCTACTCAAGGCCCACTACGGGCTGCGAGAAATTAACAAGTAGAGACAAGGATGAGGAGAAATGACGTAAAGACCCACTCAGTGAATCGGTGGATCACACACTTGGAGACAGGGACCCGCCTGACTATTTCGTTACCGTGACTTAATCATGCTTAGTACTAAACCTTACTACGTAGTTCAAGCTATACTGACCTTTCCATGTTTTGTACTCATCACTTGCCTATGAGCTTACCTGTGAATACTTTGTCCAGCAGCCCTTGTTTCTAGGCACCCATCTCTTGCTTTGCTTAAACTCCTCCTTGCAACCAGAAACCTATCGCCCCTCTCTTTTCAAAACAAACAACACGCGGTAAGGCAGGGGACTGCAAATCCTTTATCCCCAGTTCAAATCTGGGCCTATTAACCAATTCACCAATTTGAAGATTGGTAAACAAAGATAATAGGAGCCGAAGTCAATACCTTAAAACACTCCCCCCCCTTTCGAGAGCATCTTATTCGTAAACAAAATAACCTACAGGGTCCCCTAAATAACAGAAGCAAAGATGAAGAAAAGGCTTTGGAGGCGTAATGGATCCTGAATCACTATTTCAGCATAACCCTGACCTAAAACCCTCCCACATTAGGATTACTTGTTAATGGTTGATCATGCTGTACAGTGGGTTTGACTCTTCCGGTTTCGGCTTGAGGGAAGTGCTTTAAATCGATTCAATGTCATTCTTCTTTCCGGATCAACGATGCCAATATTGAACGGTGCGGATCACGTTCTACTACCTCTGGTCCGTGGTTCGACCTCCCGTAGTGGTCCTTGCTTTTCTTTTTGAAAGCTTCGCAGGGCCAATTTTTCGTACTTGCTCAGTGTGCCCCCCTTTCGTCGAGTGCCCCGCCCGGTTCACAGACGAGAAGCTTCATCCAAATTGGAGTTGATGTGAGCACTTCCCCAGAGGCAGAGGCTGAGTCTACAAAAGGGTGGGAGCATAAAATGTAGGTGAGTCAATTGTTGGTGGGCCTCGGTATCTCTATTTCCTATGAGAAACCTACAAACCATCTTAAGTACTTGGCTTTAAGCATATGATAGTTTAGTTCTTTTACACGAGAAGAGCCCTCATGAATCTCTATTAAGCAAGCCCAAATTTCACAAGCTTTTTCTTTACTAGCAATTCTAGCAAACACATCTTGACTAATACATTCATAGATTGCATTCCTAGCTTTAGCATCCCATTTAATTTGATCACCAACATAGTTGTGTTCTCCAAACCCCGTGTGGGTCGCTTCCCAAACTTCGGGAGCAATAGCCTACAGATAAGCGCACATGCGTGCTTTCCAATAGGCAAAGTTCTTGCCCTCGAAGATAGGAACCGAACCCCCAACCTTGGCCATTTTAGCTCTTTAGTGGTGAAGCTCGAATGATCCTATGAGCAAACTTGCTCGATACCAATTGTAAGGATCGAATGCCCAAGAGGGGGGGGGGGTGAATTGGGCTTCTTTTAAAAAATCTAAGCAATAAAACTTAATTCCTAAAGCCCAATTCCCTACGCAAACAATCTATGCATTGAAGTAACTAGAAACTTTGCGGAATGTAAAATGCATAAATGTAAGGGAGAGGAAGGGAATGCAAACTCCCGAGGAGACACGAGGATTTATCCTGTGGTTCAGCAAGATCGTCAAGATCTTCCTACATCCACGTTGTGGCACCCACCAAAGGTTTTAGCCACACCCAAGTCACCGAGACGAGGGATCTTCACGATTCCTCTCCGTTTGCCAACCTCAGCAAGGTGGAGCTCAAGCCTTGTACAACTTCGACCCTCCGGGCTTCCACAAATGCCTTGGCAAGCTCCGGAAGTCTCTCACAATTACAAACACCAAGGGGAACTCCCTTGAGGCTCTCACTATCCTAGAGATTCCACTCACCCAGAATGGAGGCACACAAGCTCTCTCTCTAGCTAGTTCTAGCCTATCTCTTGGTGTGTAGGTGGTAGAAATGATTTAGAAGTGATGGCTCTTGGTCTTGAACGCTTGTGGATGTGCTGAGAATGTCTGGTGATCAAGACTTGTCGAAATGACCGGTTTAGGGGGTATTTATAGCCAGCCTCCATGAAATAGCCGTTGGAAAAGTAGGCTGACAGAACTTTTCTGCGAACATTGGATGATCCGATGTCTCCCCTTTAGTTATCATCGGTCAAGTTTACTTTAGCTGACGTCAGTGTGTCAGATATGACCGTTGTTAGACCGATGTTGCACCTGTCTTCTCATCAGATGATCCGGTGGCTTTTCCTCCAGAATTGACTCAAACTTGATGCTTACTGGAGTGATTGACCGATGTGTATATTTCTGTACATCGGATGATCCGGTGCTACACTTGGTCCAAGGATATTGCAAACTGTACTGATGGACCGATGTAGCTGAGCCCTTAACATCGGATGATCCGGTGAGTGCTTTGTTCTGAGGTCTTCTTCTGCTGCTGAACCAACTCGACCGATGTGTTGTTCTCAGAAATCATCGGTTGATCCGGTGAGTTGATTTTGTTAGCTTCGAGTTGTTTCTAAGTGATTCTTTTATGTCTTGCTCGATTGACCTCTTAGACATTTGTTGCATATGTACTTCTGATGGTTGTCAAGCATTAAGTGTCATCAATTATGGTTGAATGACTTTGACATAAGAGCTTTCACTTCTTGTCTTCATATCATTGATTTGATCTCATAAAGTGATTGTATATGGGTCTCCAATGACATATAGATTTCATTTGATTGAGTGATTATGGGGACCTTGCATTCATAAATTCATTAGTAAAATCCAATGGTTGTCATTAATCACCGAAACCGTACCTCATGGGGGCCTAGATGCTTTCACAAGACGTTGAGCAACCACTTCCACATCATTTACACCACTTGTACACCAAGAGATAGGCTATAACTTACTATAGATAATGCTTGTGTGCTTCCATTCTTGGTGATTGGAGTCTCTAGTCTAGTGAGAGCTGTAAGTGAGTGTCTCTTGCTGATTGCATTCACCGTCTATCAGTCGGTGATCGGAGAGATCCTTCCGGAGCTTGCCGAATCGGTTGTGGAAGCCCGGAAGATCAAACTTGTACAAGGCTTGAGCTCCACCTTGCCGGAGATGGTGAACGGAGACTTCTAGTGAGATCCCTGTTCTTGGTGACTTGGGAGTGGCTACACCCTTTGGTGGGTGTCACAACGTGGATGTAGGAAGGTCTTGATGATCTTGCCGAACCACGGGATAAATCACCATGTCTTCGTGTCTCCTCAGGAGTTTGCTTACTCTTCCTTTCTCGTTATACTTATGCATTTCATATACTGCAAACTTATTATTCACTTGAATGCATAGGTTGTTTGCATAGGGAATTGGGCTTTTAGTAGTTGAGTTTTTATTGCTTTAGTTTTTAAAAAGAAGCCTAATTCACCCCCCCCCCTCTTGGGCATTCGATCCTTACAATTGGTATCAGAGCAAGGTTGCTCATTGGATCATTCTAGCTTCACCGCTAGAGAGCAAAAATGGCCAAGATTGGGGGTTCAGTTCCCATATTCGAGGGCAAGAACTTTGCCTATTGGAAAGCACATATGCGTGCTTATTTAGAGGCTATTGCTCCCGAGGTATGGGAAGCGACCCATGGGGGTTTGGTGAGCATAATTACATAGGTGATCAAATAAAGTGGGATGCCAAGGCTAGAAATTCTATTTACAAATGCATTAGTCAAGATGTGTTTGCTAGGATTGCTAGCAAAGAAAAGGCTTGTGAAATTTGGGCTTGCTTGATTGAAATTCATGAGGGCTCTTCTCGTGTTAAAGAACTAAAGTATCACATGCTTAAGGCCAAATATGATGAGTTCAAAATGCTACCTCATGAGAATGTCAATGAAATGTTTTCTCGCTTGAATGTTCTTATTGAGAAAATTAATGCTCTTTATATTGCTCCTCTTGGCAAGGGACTCATCAACCGCAAGATTCTTATGCTCCTTCCTAAACCAAAGTACAACATCATCAACTCCATGCTTCAAAAGGAATCTCTTGATCACATTGAAGTTTCTGAACTTATTGGAGAGATTCGCGCTCATGAGATGAGTGTGCTTGGGATGATGGAGGAATCATCTTCAAAGACAATTGCTCTAAGGGCTTCCACCAAGAGAACAAATCTCAAGAAAAAGAAAGTGATCGAGCCTAGATCAAGTGAAGAAGAGCAAGCTTCAAGTGAAGATGACGATGATGAGCTTGCATTGATGATGAGAAAATTCTCTTGCTTGAACTCCAAGATCGCCAAGAAGGGATACAACTTTGATCCCAAAAAGAAAGCATTTCTACCAAGGAAAGATGACAATAAGACATGCTATAACTGTGGTGATCAAGGCCACATCTCCTATGATTGTCCAAAACCAGACAAAAGAAGAGAGAACCACAATGGCAAGCATCACAAGCTTGAGGATAGTGAGGATGATGAAGAAGAGGTCAAGCCCAAGCCAAGATTCTTTGGGAAGAAGAAGTATGACAAAGGCAAAAAGGCAAAACTCTTTCCAAAGAAGAGAAAAGGTCCACAAAAGGTGTTCATGTGTGAGGCAAATGAATGGATCACCGACGAAGAATCTAGTGATGAAGAGAGTGAAGCTGAAGAAGAGAGCTTGGCCAGCCTTGCCATTGTCAACAATGATGATTCATCTCTTCGTCCACCTCCCATGTGCCTCATGGCAAAAGGTAACACCAAGGTATGTAATGACTCTAGCGATGATGAGCTTTCCTCCGATGACTTAGCTTCAATGATAAATGAATACCATACTATCATTAAAAGGGAAAAGAGTAAGGTCAAGGCTCTTGAAGAAGCTCGTGCTAAGCTCGAGAGTGCTAACCTCTTTTTCCTTGACAAGTATGAAAGCATACTTAAGGTGCATGACATGCTCAAATCTCATGTCAAGCAAGTTGAGGAGGATAAGGCTCAAATCAAGCTAGATAATCATGAGCTTGACTTAGCATGCAAAACACTTTTGGGAAAGCACAATGAGTTAATCCAAGAGCATCAAGTACTTAACCTTGCCTATGAAGTCATTGATCAAGAATTGAAAACCATAAAGAAAGAAACTCTTAATGATAAGGTATCCATTGTTTCACACGCCACTAATGTCTTGCATAAGTCTTTGCCTTTGAAAGAGAATGCTAGGGAGAAGGATTTGATGGATGAAATTGAAAGTCTCCGCACTAGTGTGGCAAGACTATCTAAGGGAGAGTCAATCACAAAGAAATCCTCTTCCAACAAGCAAAGGCCTTCAACAAAAGAGTACTTGGATCCTTCCCGGTGCCTAACAAAGGAAAGGTGCCCTCATCGGAGCTTAAAACAAGCTTCATCAAGGAAGTTGGTTCTTATTGCCAACATTGCGAGGTCACCGGTCACCATACAAGGGAGTGTCCTCTTCCTAACCGGCCTTCTCCAAAATTGCCTACTAACTACAAGTCCACCTTTGATGATCACTATTATCTCTTGAGTAAAGTAGATGGCAAGGTGAAGGCAAGGTTCATTGGCAAGGATATGAAGGGCATGAAGGGGAAGCTTACCAAGCAACTTTGGGTCCCAAAAACACTTGTATCACACATACAAGGACCTAAGTTAGCTTGGGTGCCTAAAATCAAAAACAGAATTCATGTGTGTAGGTGAACTACAAAGCCAGAGGGAAGCATTGGGTACTTGATAGCGGGTGCACTCAACACATGACTGACAATGATGGTATGTTCACCTCCATAGAGAACCCCGACAATCATGAACAAGTCACCTTCAGTGACAACTCTAAGGGGAAGGTAATTGGGTTGGATAAGATTGCGATTTCACATGATTTATCTATTTCCAATGTGTTGTATGTTAAGTCACTTAGTTTCAATTAGCTTTCTATTGCACAATTATGTGATCTTGGACTAACGTGCACCTTTGGCAAGAATGATGTTGTTGTGACTGGTGAAACAAGCAAAAAACTAATCTTGAAAGGGTTTTGGCATGGACACCTCTACTTAGTAGACTTCTCCGCCAAGGATGCTAGCTTGACCACTTGTCTTTTCACCAAGACGAGTTTGGGTTGGCTATGGCATCGACGCATCGCTCACATTGAAATGAGAAAGCTCAAGAAGTCATTCAAGCTCGGGATGATGACTGGTGTGAAGGATGTCACATTTGAGAAGAACAAGCTCTGTAGCGCTTGTCAAGCTGGGAAACAAGTTGCTTCACACCACCCGATGAATACAATGGTGTCAACCTCCAAGCCACTTGAGTTGCTCCACATGGACCTCTTCGGACCGTCCACATATCAAAGTCTTGGTGGTAATATCTATTGTCTTGTTATAGTTGATGCCTACTCTCGGTATGCTTGGACGTTGTTTCTAGGTGACAAGAGTGAAACTCCACAAGTGTTCAAGACCTTCGCTAAATGTGATCAAAGGGAATTTCAACTTCCCATCATCAAGGTCCGGAGTGACAACGGCACCGAATTCAAGAACTACAACATTGGGGAGTGGTGTGATCGTGAAGGCGTGAAACATGAATTTTCAGCCACATACACTCCTCAACAAAATGGTGTCGTTGAAAGGAAGAACAAGACTCTCATCACTCTTGCACGAGCAATGCTTGATGACTATGGCACGTCCGAGAAGTTTTGGGTTGAAGCAATCAACACTATGTGCCATGCCGCAAATCGGGTCTATCTATATCGACTACTTCAAAAGACCCCGTACGAACTCCTCATTGGGAGAAAGCCCAACATCTCCTATTTTCGAGTCTTCGGGTGCAAGTGCTATATCTACTGCAAGAAAAGGCTCGGTAAGTTTGAAAGAAGATGTGATGTTGGTATCTTTCTTGGTTATGCATCAAACTCAAAAGCATATCGAGTATTCAACCAAACCTCCGGTTTAGTTGAGGAAAGTTGTGATGTTGAGTTTGATGAAACTAATGGCTCCCAAGAGGAGAGTTTTGGTCATGATGAAATAGATGATGAGCCTCTACGAGATGCTATGAAGAACATGACCATTGGAGAAATCAAGCCTAAAGTTGAGGAGAGCCATGATCAAGGGGGAGCTTCAAGTTCCAACATTAACACATCTATGGCACCTCAAGTTGACGAAGAAGAAAAAGATGATCCATTGCCGACACAAGATTCACAAGCCACACAACATCAAAAAGAAAAGAAGAACAAGTCCGTGATCAAGTCCAACCACAAGAAGAGCAACACGCATCACCACCGCCAAATGCTTCACAACCACTTATGAGGCATGGACGCATCTCCAAGGCGCACCCGATTGATCAAATTATCGGTAGTCCGTCAAGGGGAGTAAGTACACGTTCTCGCCATTTCGCTACGTTTTGTGAGCACTACACGTTTGTTTCATGTATAGAACCAACTCACATTGAGAAAGCACTCCAAGATCCAAATTGGCTAATGGCCATGCAAGAAGAACTCAACAACTTCATCTGCAATGAAGTTTGGGTGTTGGAGGAGCGACCCAAGGACAAAAATGTCAGCGGGACAAAGTGGGTGTACCACAACAAACAAGACGAGAACGGTGCTGTGATCCACAACAAGGAAAGACTTGTGGCCAAGGGTTTCTCGCAAGTTGAAGGACTAGACTTTGGAGAAACATTTACTCCGGTCGCTCGACTAGAAGCCATATGTATACTTCTTGCTTTTGCATCACATCATAATATAAAACTTTATCAAATGGATGTGAAAAGTGCTTTTCTTAATAGTTACATTAACGAGCTTGTCTATGTTGAACAACCTCCCAGGTTCGAAGATCCGAGGAATCCTAATCATGTGTATAGGTTGCACAAGGCGCTCTACAGGCTCAAGCAAGCACCTAGAACATGGTATGAACGACTACGAAATTTCTTGATCATGCAAGGATTTAAGATCGGGAGGGTGGACACTACACTCTTCACCAAAGACATCGATGGAGAACTATTTGTTTGTCAAATTTATGTCGATAATATTATTTTTGGTTCAACTAACGAAGTTCTTAGCCATGAGTTTGGCAAAATGATGTCTAGGGAATTCGAGATGTCGATGATTGGAGAGCTTAACTTCTTCCATGGATTTCAAATCAAGCAACTTCGAGAGGGGACCATCATCTCTCATGAAAAATATACCAAGGACCTCTTGAAGAAATTTGAGATGGGAGATTGTAGCTCAAGAAGTACTCTAATGGCAACAAATTGTCATCTCGATGCAGATAAGGACGGTAAACCTATTGACCAATCTAATTACCGTTCCATGATTGGTTCATTGCTTTATCTTACCGCATCTAGGCCCGATATCATGTTTAGTGTATGCTTGTGTGCTCGCTTTCAAGCGGCACCTAAAGAATCGCATCGGAAGGCGGTCTTTAGGATACTTCGGTATCTCAAGCATACCCCAAGTGTAGGCCTGTGGTACCCCAAAGGTGCTAAATTCCATATCTTGGGTTACTCGGATTCGGACTTTGCCGGATGCTGTGTGGATCACAAGAGTACCTCCGGAGGGTGCCACTTGCTTGGGCGTTCCCTAGTACCTTGGTATAGCAAGAAGCAAAACTCCATTGCCTTGTCCACTGCGGAAGCGGATAGTGGTCGGTGCATGTTGTGCCCACAAATCCTATATATGAAGCAAACCCTTTTGGACTTTGGTGTTAAATTTGGTTGTGTGCCTCTCCTTTGTGACAATGAAAGTGCGGTTAAGATTGCTAAAAACCCCGTTCAACACTCCCGCAGTAAGCACATTGATATTCGCCATCATATCTTGCGGGACCATGAAGCTAAGGGAGACATCTACTTGCAAGGTGTTAGGTCCGAAGAACAATTGGCGGATATCTTCACTAAACCACTTGATGAGAAAACCTTTTCTAGACTAAGGAGTGAATTAAATGTGCTAGATGCATCGAACGTCATGTAAGTTGCCATGGTCATGTAAGAATGCATCACATATAGGTCTTGTCTAACTTCCAAAGGATAGGGGCGAGCAAGGGTCAGCTTGGGATGGCGGTTTTTTTTTTGTATCCCCAAGGCTTGTAGAATGGCTCTCCCTGAAGAATCCTTTGAAAGGTTCAAATTTGGCAAGATAGATTTAATTTATGTTTTGCATGATGCCTGCCATATAGACTTGCACTCACGTTTAATATCATGCATTAAAAATTGTTTTGCATTGCATACGGTAGATTGTCACAAAGGGGAACCCACCTCATGAGAAAGAGACTTGTTTGAAATGCAATATCTCAACTCATATGATGTGGAAAGAACAAAGTGTTAAGGGTGTTAATGCCTAAAGGAACATGCTTTAAAGAGATATAAGTCTTCATCCTCTAGCTCACAAAGCATGGGCCTTACATTTTGTTTGGATTTTTTTCCTTCGTTTTTCTGGTGTTCTATTTGCTTTAGGGCTTAGCCAAGTTATTGGCAACTAGCGTTAAAGTCTTTCTGAGGGGTTAGTGGTTGCCCAAATAGTCCTAAGACTTGTGTTTCTCTTTGTTTGTTTAAGTCAAAGGACATATATGGGCTGTTGCTGATCTTTTATAGTCATCGGATTATCCGATTCTTAGGGCAGAAGCATCATCGGATCAGTTTGTGCTTAAGTACAAGGGTCAGCTCAGATAGAAAGTCAAATCAACCGATGAGTTCATTCTGAGAAACATCAGAGCATCCGATGTTCACATTTCTGGAGTTGTGCCAAATTCAACCGATGATAAACTTTTCCGCGTCGGATCATCTGATGTTGAAGGTGCCTCTGGAATAACCTTACTATACCACTCGATCGATGCACCCTCTCAACTGACATCGGATCATCCGATATTAAAAATCGATCTAGGGTTCGGGCCACACCTATTTAGCGCGCCTCTCCATTTTTTCTTCTTTTTTATCTCTTCTCTCTGCCGCTGCCGCTCCGCGCCCCTCGCCTTGCCACCACCCGCCATCGCACTCAGCGCTGCCGCCGCCCTCACCACCGCCGCACTTAGCGCCGCCGCCGCACTCAGCGCTGCCACACTTAGCGCCGCCGCCGCCTTGACCACCCAGTTGAGCGTCAGGTCCGAGCTCGACTTTCAGAAGAAGACTGGGCAGACTTAGCAGAGGAAGACTTAGCACAGGATGAGGCTCAGGGAGGGGATCTACAACATATTTGGTCAGAGAGTGACACTGGTGACAGTGTCGAGGAGTACTTCCCACCTCCTCCCTCACCCAGACAACACGACGCGGAGGCTGGAGGCTCGACTGCACCACCACCTCCTACCCCACCTCCCGTGTCTGAGGCACAGGTCTCTCAGCCATCCGAGCTTACTTCTCTACTACAACAGATGGTTGAGTAGCAGCGACAGGATCGGCTTGCAGCTGAGCAGGCCAGAGCTAAGCATGTTGCACGTCTTGTGAAGTTCCAGCAGCAGCAGCAGGAGATGCAACGTCAGATAGCCCGCAAGAGGCAAGAGGACACTGACAGGCTCACTGGACTCATTGACCAGATGTATCAGCGTACTCTTGACCAGCAGCAGCAGACGCAGCAGGCCATGATGGCATCCTGGGGTTGATCACCAACCTCTACACTCAGACCGGGATTGCCCTGCCCTCACAGCTTCCTGGTCTAGCTCCAGGTCCACCTGTCCTAGCACCAGTCTCAACTCCAGTGCCGACCACGCCGATACCGACTATCAGCATGTCACCACTGCTTGCCCCAAGCGCACCAATTCACTCTCCTCTGCCGGCTACGACCCTCTTTCAGCAGACTCCGACTTCGGTTGTTAGTGCCCCACTACCGGCAGCCCCGACTCAGCAGACACCCTCAGTACCGACAGCGACTCCCACATCCCCGATCTCCTCCACTCCAGCCTCAGCAGCAGCAGGCAGCAGCTCCATCTCTCCAGGAGATGGGACCGACGACAGCACCTCCGACGGCGACCGGTTCATCATCGCCCCAAGCGCTCAGGATCCTTAGGCACTCGGCTTCCCTTTTTGGTGTCTTGATGCCAAAGGGGGAGAAGAGTCAGAGTCAGGGGGAGGGATAGCATAGTCTTAGGGGGATTCCTAGTTGTAATTTGGGAGCCTTTGTAATTTGGGAGCATTGCTATTCTTTTGCTATCCTTGAGTATCCGTGTGCTACTTAATCCTCTTATGTTTTATTGATCGTTTTTGAGCCTTCGAGCTTCGTGTGCTGGATCTTGTACTTGTTACGTATCTTTTTTAGTATCGTATTCTTAATTTCATTACTGTTATGCTTTACTCGTTGTGTTGTCATCAATCACCAAAAAAGGGGAGATTGAAAGCATCTAGGCCCCCATAAGGTATGGTTTCGGTGATTAATGACAATCGTTGGATATCACTAATAAGTTTGTAGATGCAAGGTCTCTCATATAATTCATCACACTTAATGGACTCTATATTTATATCATCTACTGCTCATTGGATACAATTGGAGACCCCTCAACAAACTATTTTACGAGGTCAATCGATTTTCATGAAGACTGAAAGAAAAAATATATATGTCAAAATTATTCCATCAAAATTGACAGCACACGAGACTTAGTCGTCATCATAAGAACATTTCAAACCAATGTCTAAGAGGTCACTCGTACAAATTCCAAAAAAATCACTTAGAACAACTCGAAGCAGACAAAATCAACTCACCGGATCATCCGATGTATCCAGAAAAGACTACATCGGTCGAGTTGGCTCTGCAGCAGAAAAAAGACCTCAGTCTTGGGTATACACCGGATCATTCGATGTTGAAGCATGTGTTACATCGGTCGATCATTCCAGTAAGCAATTTCCCTGGACCAAGTAACACCGGACCATCCGATGTACAAATATGCCACATCGGTCGATCATTCCAGTAAGCATTATTTTTGAACCATCCTGGACCAAGTGTCACCGAATCATCCGATGTACAGATGTATACAACATCGGTCGATCAATGGTTATATCTGACATAGTGACCTCAACTAATTTGTATTCGATCAATGACAGCTGAAGGGAGAACATCGGATCATCCGGTGTTTGCAGAACAGTGATGTCAGCCTACTTTTCTAACGGCTATCTCGTGGAAGCTGACTATTTATACCCCTTCAACCAGTCATTTGGACAAGTTTTGATGCCCTGAGCTACTCTACACATTATCAAGCATTCAAGACATTGAGCAACCACTTCCACATCATTTGCACCACTTGTACACCAAGAGATAGACTAGAACTTACTAGATATGATGCTTGTGTGCTTCCATTCTTAGTGATTGGAGTATCTAGTCTAGTGAGAGTTGTAAGTGAGTGTCTCTTGCTGATTGCATTCACCGTGTATCAGTCGGTGATCAGAGAGATCCTTACGGAGCTTGCCAAATCAGTTGTGGAAGCCCGGAAGATCAAACTTGTACAAGTCTTGAGCTCCACCTTGCCGGAGATGGTGAACGGAGACTTCTAGTGAGATCTCTGGTCTTGGTGACTTGGGAGTGGTTACACCCTTTGGTGGGTGCCACAACGTGGATGTAGGAAGGTCTTGATGATCTTGCCGAACCACGGGATAAATCACCGTGTCTTCGTGTCTCCTCGGGAGTTTGCATACTCTTCCTTTCCCGTTATACTTATGCATTTCATATACCGCAAACTTATTATTCACTTGAATGCATAGGTTGTTTGCATCGGGAATTGGGCTTTTAGTAGTTGAGTTTTTATTGCTTTAGTTTTTAAAAAGAAGCCCAATTCACCCCCCCCCCCTCTTGGGAATTTGATCCTTACACCCCCCTCTAACCCCATCTAACTCTCCCCCTTTGGCATCAAGACACCAAAAAGGAAGAAAAAAAAAAGACGGGAACTATGATGCCCAAAGTCTAGTCATCATCCTCCTCGCAATCGGTTGCCTTATCACCGGTGTCACTCTCCGTGGCCTCCGGGTCCTCGTAGTCCTCGTCGTCATCGTCGTCGGAGAGCCGTGTCGAGGGAGCAGCCCGGGAAGAGCTCCCATCCTCATGGAACTGGGCGAGCTCGTCGGCGGTGAAGTTGGGGAACAGGGTGATCTCGTCATTGCTCTCCTCCGGAGGTGACATGGGGACCTCAAGCTTGTCACACATGGCCTTGAGGTACTTCTCCTGACGCTTATGTGCCCGCTGATTGCGGACTTCTTGCTTCCGCACGAGATAAAAATGGCCTTGAAGCACTTGAAGAAAGAGCTCATCGATTGAGGCAGAGGCGGAGAAGGAGGTGCCACGGGGTGAGGTGCTGGCATCGCAGAGTGAGAGGGAGGCTCCACATTCTTCCGACGTGGAGGAGGCGGTACAGAAGGTGGCATCTGTGGATGAAGCGGGCGATGAGTCACATCTTTGACAAAGGTCAAGCTAGACACCTTCTCGCTGAGAAACATGATGTAGGGTGCATACCCACATGCTCGGTTAGGGGTATGCGAGATGTTGAAGATGTCGTCGAAGAAGTAGTCGACGAGATTGAACTTCTCATCACCATCAATAAGAAGGAGCAGGTGCCTTAGGCTTCCTTGGATCACCCCTGCATCACCATCCTTGGGTGCTATGGTCCTCCTCAGAATCCTATTCAGGATGCTATAGAAGGGCTTGATGTTGCGAGCAAGCCCGACATCATATTGAACATGACTGGGATACATGTAGGCCAACTCATCTCTGTCTACGACCTTGAGGTTAGAAATAATGATCTCTTGATCCAAATGGGCCTCAAGTCCGAGAATCTTGGAAAACTCCCAAAGGTGACTGAGTACTGCTCCCCATGAGTCATCCAAATGATTCGTCTATCACCTTATGTGGTGAAGTAGATGATAGCGTAAAACTGTAGGATGATCTCAACATTCCAGTTATACTTGAATCCCATTATGTCCTTGAGCACATGACGCTCAGCAGCCTCAATAACTGCATCAAAAGCAGAGTGCTGCTTCTGGGCCATATAGTCCCAGTCAACCCATTGAGCTTCAATCACATGCTTCTTCATTGTCTGGTAGACCAGACGGTAGTAGTCACAATGGAAGTCACACCAAAACCTCGGGTCAGTGGTGCTCCTTTCATACTTGTAGACTCTTTCAGTTTGCAATTTCCTTGCCTTGTCTGCTCCTTTCCCATGGAAGACATTTGCAGCCAACTCACGCTGCCAATTAGGGTTCCTCTCAAGAGTGTGTACTTCCAAGGGACCAATGGGTTTGGCCTGCCCCTTCTCCTTTATGACCACGCCCTTGGCCTTCTTAGCCAGAACCTTCACAGAGGGCTTCTTTTTCTTGGGCTCTACAACATTCGGGACCTTGCCCTTCTTTGGATCTCTCTCGATCCGATGCTCAGCAACTTCTTCTTGGGCTTGCTCCTTAGCCCTTTCCTTTTCTCCCATTGTCACTAGCCTCTTCCGCTTAGAAACTTGTGCTGCGGCAGCCTGAGAGTTATGTGCCTCTCTCTCCTCTCGCTTCTTCTTCCGGAGCTCCTTGCGGGACTCCTCTAGGGCATGTGCCAATGCTTCATCCTAATTGTAGGCCGTAGCTGCGGCCTTAGACACTCCGAGAGCTTGCAGTTGCTTGGCTGCTTTTGCTTTCTCTTGCTGCTCGAGGTGCTTCTTAGCAGCCTCAACCTCTGCCCGTGCCCGTTCCTCACCAAGGCGAAGCTGCTCAGCCTCCCACTCGGAGTCAGTGGAGGGAGAAGCGGATCGGCGAGGAGCTGCCATTGATGCTGAAACAGAAGGAAGACATAAGATAGAAGGTCAAGAAGGTGGAATAGTGCGAAAGAAATCACGAGAAACAGCCAAAGTTAGAGTTTGTCCTGTGTACGTCGGACTTGTTCGTCTCAGGGGCGGACTAGTCCGGGTTGCACATGATAAACCCTAACCCTAACGGTTTTTCGAGAAATCGTTGAATCAAGTCGCAATACTCCTAGGCTATGATACAAGAGTACTAGAGACAACTTTAATGAAGAGGCACCTGTCAAAAACTCTATGAATAAAGAATGAGGAAAGTTTTTGAAAAGAGAGAATACCTCTTCAAATCTTGAGAAATCGACGTGATCGGGGATGGATCGCGTCGGGAATGATTGGTAAAGGTCTCCCACGCCTCCAAAGGTTCCAATGCACGGGTTGTAATCGGTTTTTGGTGGAGGAAGTTGAAAATCGCCCAAAAGTGGAGATTTTTGAGCATGAGGGAGAGAGGGAGGCAAATGTGAGGGAGAGGAGGGGTCGGACCGCCTCCTGGGGGGTTAAGTCCCCAGGGGCCGGACTAGTCCGGTATAGGGGCCAGACTAGTCCAGTCAGCGGACCGGACCCGGGCTAGACCGAATCCGGACTTGTCCGGCCATAGGGCAGACTAGTCCGGTCCTAAAGGCTGAAAACATATATATTTGAGTTTTAGCCACTATAGATGATCCTTTTGGACATATTTCCACAACAAAACTTTATGAATATGGTCAGTAAGAAACTAACAATCAAACTATGACCATAACTCACAAAGTCAATAGTTTTTCAAATATTTTGGAGAAAATCGAGATAGAGATGAATTTTTCAAGCACATGCGTTCGTTTGAATAAGGTGTAAACTAAACATTTTTCAAGCCATATTTTGAGAATCTAAGATATTGAGCTCACTCCTAAGCTCACAAAAACGCTTCTCATCTAGGGGCTTGGTGAATATATCGGCTAGTTGGTTCTCGGTTCTTACATGGGAAATCACTATATCCCCCTTCAAGGAATGATCTCTCAAGAAGTGGTGTCTAATATCGATGTGTTTTGTCCTCGAATGCTCAAATGGATTATGGGCTATTTTGATGGCACTCTCATTGTCACATAAGAGTGGAATATGGCGCAAGTTTATACTATAATCCCTTAGAGTTTGTCGCATCCAAAGAAGTTGTGCACAACAACTTCCGGCTACGACATACTCCGCTTCGGCTGTGGAAAGAGCAATGGAGTTTTGTTTCTTTGAGGACCAAGACACTAAGGATCTACCCAAGAATTGACATGTCCCGGATGTGCTCTTTCTATCAACTTTGCACCCCACATAATCCGCATCGGAGTAGCCAATAAGGTTAAACTTGGATCCTTTGGGGTACCAAAGTCCTAGGCTAGGTGTGTGAACTAAATATCTAAGAATTCTCTTAACGGTGGTCAAATGACACACCTTAGGTGCAGCTTGAAAACGTGCACACATATACACACTAAGCATAATATCCGGTCTAGATGCACAAAGATATAACAAAGAACCAATCATAGAACTATATACCTTTTGGTCCACACTTGGACCATCTTCGTTGAGGTCTAGATGTCCATTAGTTGCCATTGGAGTCTTGATGGGTTTGGCCTTGTCCATGTCAAACTTCTTTAATATGTCTTGAGTGTACTTTGTTTGACTTATGAAAGTGCCTTCTTTGAGTTGCTTGACTTGGAAACCTAAAAAGAACTTCAACTCCCCCATCATGGACATCTCAAATCTCTCCGTCATTATCTTAGAAAACTCATCACAAAACACTTTGTTAGTAGAACCAAATATGATGTCATCGACATATATTTGGCACACAAAGAGATCATCATTAAAGTGCTTTGTAAAGAGAGTATAGTCATCGTTTCCTATCTTAAAACCATTTTGAATCAAAAAGTCTCTAAGGCACTCATACCAAGCTCTAGGAGCTTGTTTGAGGCCATAGAGAGTCTTATGCAATTTGAAGACATGGTTTGGGAAATCTTGGTCTTCAAAGCCCGATGATTGCTCCACATATACTTCCTCCTTGATTGGACCATTTAGGAATGCATTCTTGACGTCCATTTGGTACAGCTTAGAATCATGATGAGTAGCAAAGGCAAGTAATATACGAATTGACTCTAGCCAAGCTACAGGAGCAAAGGTTTTATCAAAATCCAAACCTTCGACTTTTGAGTACCCCTTGGCCACAAGTCGTGCCTTGTTCCTTGTCACCACACCATGCTCGTCTTGCTTGTTGCGGAACACCCACTTGGTGCCCACAACATTTGCTTGTGGACGCTTGACAAGCTCCCAAACTTTGTTCCTCTCAAAGTTGTTGAGTTCCTCTTGCATGGCCACCACCCAATCCGGGTCTCTCAATGCGTCTTCAACCTTATGAGGCTCCAAAGAAGAGACAAAGAAGTAATGTTCACAAAAGTTAGCAACACGAGAACGAGTGGTTACCCCTTTTGTAATGTCTCCTAGAATGTTGTCAACGGGGTGATCTCGTTGAACACTTTGATGCACACGAGGATGTGGAGGTTGAACTCTTGAGTCATCATCATCCTTTTCTTCTTCTTGGTCTCCCCCTTGATGTATGCTTCCCTCTTGACTTTTGTCTTCTTGATCATGTTGAGGTGCCACTTGTCCATCTTCAACTTGGTCACGTGGGGGATGAGTTGCATCATCTTGTGGTTGATCACTTGAGTTTTGAGGTTGTTCTTGTGGACGAATATCTCCAAGTGTCATCCTCCTAAGATCTTCTTGTGGAGAGTCTTCTTGATCTAACACACTTTGATCAACTTGCTCCACTTGGGAGCCATTAGTTTCATCAAACACCACGTCGTGTGCTATTTCAACAACCCCGGAGGATTTGTTGAAGACACGGTAGGTGTGGGTGTTTGAATCATAATCAAGCAAGAAACCTTCATCGGACTTTGAAGCGAACTTCGAAGTCCTTGGCTTCTTGTTGAGAATATAGCATTTGCTCCCAAAAACGCGAAAGTAAGAGACATTGTGTTTCTTACCAACTAGAAGCTCGTAGGGGGTCTTCTTGAGGAGGCGGTGGAGGTACAATCGGTTGACGGTGTGGCAAGCGGTGTTAACCGCCTCCGCCCAAAACTGATCCGATGTCTTGTACTCATCAAGCATCGTCCTTAACATCTCAATGAGTGTCCTATTCTTCCGTTCCACCACCCCATTTTGTTGAGGGGGGTAGGGAGCTGAAAATTCATGCTTGATGCCCTCCTCATTCAAGAACTCTTCCACTTGAGTGTTCTTGAACTCGGTGTCGTTGTCGCTTCTTATAGCCTTGATTCTTGAGGTGAACTCATTTTGATCTCTCCTCAAGAACCTCTTGAGGACAACGTGAGTCTCACCCTTATCATGCAAGAAAAGTACCCAAGTGAAACGAGAAAAATCATCAACAATAACAAGACCATATTTGTTACCGCCAATGCTAATGTAGGTTATTGGCCCGAAAAGGTCCATGTGTAGCAGTTCCAAAGGCCTTGTCGTCGTCATGATGTTCTTGGAGGGGTGTTGAGCTCCCACTTGCTTCCCCGTTTGGCAAGTGCTACATGGCCTATCTTTTTTCAAACACAACATCTTTCAAGCCATAGATGTGCTCGCCCTTAAGAAGCTTTTGTAAGTTACTCATCCCAACATGGGCTAGCCTTCTATGCCAAAGCCATCCCATGTTGGTTTTCGCCATTAAGCATGTGTCAAGTTGGGCTTTATCTGCGGTAAAATCCACAAGATAAAGCTTTCCTTTGAGCACACCATTAAAAGCGATGAGTCATCACTTCTCCTAAGGACGCTCACACCCTCATTAGTAAAAACACAATTATAACCTTTGTCACATAGTTGTGATATGGACAAAAGGTTATAGTCTAAAGAATCAACATGCAAAACGTGAGAAAGAGTATGTTGGGAAGAAATGACAATTTTACCGGAGCCAAGGATTTTCCATTGGCTATTGTCCGCAAAGAAGATCCCTTCACTTGTATCATCGTTTTCTTCATACTCCACAAACATCTTTCTCTCTCCGGTCATGTGGTTGGTGCATCCACTATCGATCACCCATTTGGATCCACCGGAGGAGTATGCCTACAAAACAAGATTTTGCCTTCCTTTTAGGTACCCAAGTGGAGTTGGGTCCTTTGACGTTAGTAGCGAGGCACTTGGGCACCCACACGCAAGGCTTGGGACTCTTGCGGAGTGGCCCAACATACTTAGCAAAGACTTTGCCATACTTGTTCCTCATTAGAACATAAGATGCATCAAAATCATAAAAGAGAGGATGTGGTTCAGTTTTAAGCATATCATTGGTTGTTGAAATGTTCTTCCCAATTTTAGTTGGGGATGTGCTTCCCTTAACAAAGACAATCAAGTCTTTGCCATACTTGGAGGTTTTAGCATTTTGCTTTCTGCCTCTAGTATAACCAAGACCATCTTTGACATAGGGAGAACTTGTGTTGGTGTATGCAATTCGTGCATAAGCCACCTTCTCTTTGTCAAAGATCCCACCTTTAGGTGCTTGTTTGTCTTGAGTCAACTTAAGCTCATCCTTTAATTTAAGAATCAAGTTAGAACATTTGCAAGTGGAGATTATTTCGAATGCAACCTTTTAGGGGGATGAGCTTTTGGAGGAAGAGGCTACATTAGTCTTGAGGGACTCAACTTGAGTTTCAAGGATCTTGTTAACTTTTGACAAGTTTCCAAGTTTGTCCTTGAGCCCAATGGTTGTCTCCTCAAGACTTGAGCATGTTTTCTTGCTTGGAGCAACTTCATGCTCTAATGCCTTGCTCTTCTCTCTCTCAAGCTCAAGGAGCTCAATAAGCTCTTGACATCTCTCCTTTTCATGGATAAGCATGTCCTCTTGCCTATGTATGAGCTCCTCCTTCTCAAAGATTTCATCCGAGAGCAATTTCATTCTACGCAAAGTTCTCTTACTTATATCCTTAAACATGTGTTCATTTTCACTAGCACTATCAAATTCATCATGAGAGGATATGGAGGAGGATGAGCAAGAAGTAACCTTTCTCCTTCCTTCTTTCGCCATGAGGCAAGTTGGCTTGTGGTCATTGAGGTTGGGGAAAAGCTTGCTTCCCTTGGAGCTCCTCCCGATGGTTATGGTTGTCACCTTCTCCTCGTCTTTGGAGGAGAACTCATCGTTAGAGTCCCATTCCTTGCCCAAGTGAGCATGACCGGAGGGCCTCTTCTTCTTGAAGTATTTCTTTTCTTGAGGCTTGCCCTCATTCTTCTTCTTGCCCTCTTCATGCGGGCAATCCACAATGAAGTACCCGTACTCGCCACAATTGTAGCAAGCTCTCTTTGTTTTGGGCTTTGCTTTTTCCTTGCCCTTCCTCTCGTGGTTGTGAAAGTGCATCTAGGACACCCTTGTGGGTTTTGGATGATTTATGACAAGCAATTGGGATCCTAATCCTTTTGTTGAGATGAATGCAGGAAAATGATGAAAAATGAGCAAAGTACCAAAAAGAGGGAAATTGAGAAGGAAAATGAATTTGAGCTCAAGGAGAAGAAATTAGTAGTTTAGTATGCATGGAGTGTGTTAAGGAAACACACCCAAGAGCTCAATCTCATTTAATCACACACACACAATGCACAAAGCTATACAGGACCGGACTAGTCCGATATCAGCCGGACTAGTCCGATATCCCATTCTGCACCAGATCGGACAAGTCCGATCATCACCGGACTAGTCCGATATCTTTCTGTTACACTTCGGACTAGTCCTCCCCAGTGCGGACTAGTCCTCAAAACAATGCACAAGTCTCACAAAATCGGACAAGTCCGTTGTGACCCGGACTAGTCCGATATACTTTCTGATCCACTTCGGACAAGTCCGGTGTTTACACGGACTAGTCCGATATACACCCTGATCTAAATCGGACAAGTCCTCCAAGTGCGGACTTGTCATCCTAAACACTTAGGGTTTCATGTGTCCGGACAAGTCCGATGACAATCGGACTAGTCCGAAGCTTTCCAGTAGCGAAATCGGACAAGTCCGTTTTGAACCGGACTAGTCCGAGATTTCTGGACACTTAGGGTTTGCTTCACACAGCACACCGGACTAGTCCGGTCACTACCACGGACTAGTCCGATCTTTCTGAACCCTAACGGTAACTTCTAGAAACCCCATATAAATAGAGGTGCACGGCCCACTTTCACCCTCTCTCGAACCCTAGCGCCGTCACACCTCCCAAGAGACTCAAAAACCATCTCTCTCCACGAAATTAAGTGCAAAATAAATCAATCCATTGAAGATCACTTGTAGATCATTGGAGAGGCACTTGGCACACGATTGAGCTCTTGGTTTGAATCTCTAACACACTCTTGCATCTCAATTTGTATATTTCGAAGTGTGTTATTGGTGGTCTTGAAACTTGTAATCAAGGGAGCTCTCAACTTGTGAGATCGCCCCTTCAACTTGGTGATTTACCCCTGTGTGTTTAGTGGAAGAGGATTGGCCTTCGTGGCGATCCGACGAGGGAAGGGTTGGTGAAGACCCGGTCCTTTTGTGGGCTCCTCAACGTGGACGTAGGTTGCCTTCGTGGTAACCGAACCACGGGATAAATCTTGTGTTTTGTTCGTTTGTGTTCATCATTCTAGTTGATCAACATTATCTAGGGTTTGATTCATCTTGTTGAATTTAAGTTAAATAGTTGAACAAGAATCATACTTGCAATAGAACTTGACATACAATCATTGAACTGTTATTGAAGTTTATATTTCCGCTGCAAACGTCAACGAAACAATCAAATTGACCTAACTTGATCAACCTAGTCCGTGAAATCCGGACTAGTCCGCACTTTACCGGACTAGTCCGATATATCTGGTTTTGACCTTGTTGTTGAAGTGCTACAGGAACCGAGAAACTTCAAGAAGGCCTATTCACCCCCCTCTAGGCCTACATTCAATTGGTATCAGAGCAGGTTCTTCAGGAAAGAGTGCAACCACTCGAAGAGATCATGTCGGACATGAAGGAAGTCCAGAAAATCAACAACCAGGAAGGAATGAACAATGACAAGCACCAAAAGCTTGAAAAGTATCTCGAAGCCATTCAAGACTTCGATGATGATGATGAGGAGACATTGGAGCTGAAAGCACTGCTCCGAAAGAAAGCACTTTCCAAAGGGAAAGCTAAAGTTGAAGAAAAGAAGAAGGGGAGTAGTCACACCGACTACTCCCGATATCCTTTTAATTATGACCGTTTAAATTCTAACAGCAGTCATTATCTATCTATTCCTCTCAGAAAAGCCCCACACTTCGATGGGAGTGATTACTCCATGTGGAGGCAAAATATGAAGATGCACTTGATTTCCCTTAACCCAAGTTTATGGCATATTGTGTGCACAGGAATAAACATCCCTGATGACGATGAAGAACTCACACCAAGTCAAGAGCAAGCCATCCACAGGAATGCCCAAGCCGCTGCCGTTATCACCTCATCTCTAAGTAGAGATGAATTCACAAAGGTGGACGGATTGGAGATTGCCAAAGAAATCTGGGACACACTACAGACATCACATGAAGGTGACAGGCATGTGCGGGAGGCAAAGATTGAGATGATTTAAGGCGAACTGGGAAGGTTCGCGATTGAGGAAGATGAGTCTCCCCAGGACATGTACAACAGACTGAAGACTCTTGTGAACAAGGTTCGATCATATGGTAGCAAAAAGTGGAATGACCACGAGGTTGTAAAGCTCATCCTTAGAGCCTTTATGCCTCGCAACGTCACACTTTGCTCTATGATCCGAGAAAGTCCCGGGTACAAGAAAATGACTCCGGATGAACTGCTTGGCAAAATCATCAACTTTGAGATGATGGAGAAGCAAGCCAAGCACGTCAAAAAATAGCCGACCTCACATCGGCCAAGAAGAAGGGAGTTGCCTTAAAGTCCTCACTCAAGCCTCTATCCAAAGAAGCAAAAGAAGCACAGCTTGAGGAGGACAGCGATGATGAAAGCAGCGAGCTGGACGAAGAAGATATGATTTTGTTCATGAAGAAGTTCAAAAGAATTATGAAGAAAAGACAAGGAACAAAATTGAGTGAAGGAAAATACAAGGAGAAGACAAAGCCGAAGATGAGGCGGGCATGCTATAATTGTGGTGAGTACAATCACTTTATAGTTGATTGCCCATATGAGGACAACAAGAAGAAGAGTAAAGAGTCCAAGCCTCAACCGAAGAAATTCTTCAAGAAGAAGAAACAAGCTGAACAAGCACACATCGGAAAGGAGTGGGACTCAAACGATGAGTCCTCATCGTCCGATGAAGAAGAAATGGCTAGCATAGCCATTGAAAGCATGTCCAAGAAACCCACACTCTTCCCCACGCTCGTTGCAAAGAAAGCAAGTGGAACTTGCCTCATGGCTAAGGAAGGTAAACGCAAGGTAAACATCAAAACTCCTTCCTTGCATTCTTACTCGAGTGATGATGATCTAGATAGTGATAATGAAGATATGCTAATTGGTTTAGATAGAAAAACTGCTGCTAAAATGAAATTCTTACTTAACCAACTTGTTGAGAAGGAAGAGCTAATTGATCGTCAAGAAGACATGATTATCTCTCAAAAGGAGAAGCATGCCGAACTTGACAATCTACTAGCTCTTGAAAAGGAGAGAAACCACTCACTAGAGCTTAAGCTAGCTTCAAGCAAGAAAACTTGCTTGGAGTTAACCAACTCAAACGTTGCAATCAAGGATCAACTTGATGACTTAATCAAGGTCAACAAGATCCTTGAAGTGCAGGTTGAGTCACTCAAGCTTAGTGAACCTTCCTCCTCTTCGACCCTACCTTCTCAACCCACTTCAACTAATATCGCTCATATTTGCAAATGTGATAAAATTAACACCAGGTTGAAGGAAAATTCTACCTCCACAAAGGACAAAAATCCTACCCAATGTGTAATATTTGACAAGGAGAGGATCAACTATGCACGTAGTGCATATTTGGTCCAAAGACCTCCAAATGTCAAGTACGGCATTGGTTACTCTCATGATGGAAAGCAAAGAGCTGGAAATCATAAAAATAACAAGGGAAGGATTACCTTTGTGAAGGGAGGACCCTCACAACCTGGTAACTCGAAAACTAAAAATCTGAACTCCCATGAAAACCGGACTAGTCCGGTTGTGGTCCGGACAAGTCCGGTCATCCGGACAAGTCCGGTCACACAGACTAGTCCGACCCATAATCAACAGCAACTCTTGTTTAAAACCTTTGATGCTTCTTATGTATTAATGAAAAATAATGTTGGTAAAGTGTATGCTTATTATGCTGGGCCACGCCATGGGAACACAAAATCCCATGTGTGGGTGCCCAAATGTATTGTTACTAACCTCCAAGGACCCAAGCAAGCTTGGGTACCTAAAACCAAGGCGTAATTTGTTTTTGCAGGCCTACTCCTCCGGTGGGTCCAAATGGGTGCTAGACAGTGGATGCACCAACCACATGACCGGAGAAAGGAGGATGTTTGTGGAGTATGAAGTGAACCAGGACCCAAACGAAGGCATCTACTTTGGGGATAACAGTCAAGGAAGGGTCCTCGGTACCGGTAAAATAGCAATATCCTCTGAACATACTCTTTCGCATGTTTTACACGTTGAATCATTAGATTATAACCTGCTGTCCATATCTCAGTTATGTGACAAAGGTTATAATTGCCTGTTTACTAACGAGGGTGTGACCGTCTCAAGGAGAAGTGATGGTTTTGTTGCATTCAAGGGTATGTTAAAGGGAAAGCTTTACCTTGTTGACTTCAACAAGGATAAAGCCGAACTCGACACATGCTTGATTGCAAAAACCAACATGGGTTGGCTGTGGCATAGACGGCTAGCACATGTTGGTATGAGGAACCTTCAAAAACTCCTCAAGGGCGATCACATCCGAGGTTTGAAAGATGTTGTGTTTGAGAAAGACAAGCTTTGTAGCGCGTGCCAAGCAGGAAAGCAAGTTGGAGCACAACATCCTGCGAAGAACATCATGACCACGACAAGACCGCTCGAACTACTTCATATGGACTTCTTTGGTCCAATTGCTTACATAAGCATCGGCGGTAACAAATACGATTTAGTTATTATTGATGATTTTTCCCGGTTCACTTGGGTGTTCTTTTTGCATGACAAGTCAGAAACACAAGGAACACTCAAGAAATTCTTCAAGCGAGCGCAAAACGAGTTCTCACTATCAATCAAGAGTATTCAGAGCGACAACGGCACGGAGTTCAAGAACATACAAGTAGAGGAATACCTTGATGAGGAAGGAATCAAGCATGAATTCTCAGCACCATACTCTCCACAACAAAACGGAGTTGCCGAAAGGAAGAACCGAACGCTCATAGAGATGGCAAGAACAATGCTCGATGAATACAAGACTTCGGATCGATTTTGGGCAGAAGCAATCAACACCGTTTGCCATGCCACAAATCGACTCTACCTTCATCGACTACTAAAGAAGACTCCCTATGAGCTATTCACCGGTAACAAACCGAACATTTCATATTTTCGAGTTTTCGGTTCTCCTTGCTATATTTTGAACAAGAAGCCCAGGACTTCAAAGTTCGCTTCGAAGTCCGATGAAGGTTTTTTGCTTGGTTATGATTCGAACACTTACGCCTATCGTGTTTTCAACAAGGCCTCCGGACTTGTTGAAGTGGCACGTGACGTAGTGTTTGATGAAACTAATGGCTCCCAAAAGGAGCAAGTTGATAAATGTGAATTAGGAAAAGAGGAAGCTCCCTATCAAGCATTGAAGAGGATGGCTCTAGGCGAAGTACGACCACAAGAGTCATCGTCACAAATACAAGAGGAAAGTGAACCACAAGAGGAGATCAACAATTCAGGGGGAGCCTCGATACAAGACAAATCACAGGAATATGAACATGATCAACAAATCAACGAGGACAACAACTCAGGGGGAGAAGAAGATGATCACCAACATACAACCCCCCAAGTGCCACACCCAAGAGTACACCAATGCATTCAAAGGGATCATCCAATCGACAACATCATCGGCGACATCCAAAAGGGAGTAACCACTAGATCTCGTATAGCAAATTTTTGTGAACATTACTCGTTTTTCTCCTTTTTGGAACCCCGCAGGACTGAGGATGCATTGAAGGATCCGGACTGGGTGGTGGCAATGCAAGAAGAGTTGAACAATTTCAAGAGAAACGAGGTTTGGGAACTTGTAGAAAGACCCAATGCAAATATTGTGGGCACCAAGTGGGTCTTCCGCAACAAGCAAGACGAACACGGAGTGGTGACAAGAAACAAGGCACGACTTGTGGCCAAAGGTTACTCACAAGTCGAAGGTTTGGATTTCGATGAAACCTTTGCTCCAGTAGCTAGGCTTGAATCAATTAGAATATTACTTGCATATGCTACTCACCATGATTTCAAGCTGTATCAAATGGACGTGAAAAGCGCCTTCCTCAACGGACCGATCAAGGAAGAGGTGTACGTGGAGCAACCACCCGGATTTGAAGACGAAGAGTTCCCCGACCACGTGTATAAACTGCGTAAGGCTCTCTATGGCCTCAAACAAGCTCCTAGAGCTTGGTATGAGTGTCTTAGAGATTTTTTAATTGATAATGGCTTTCAAATTGGCAAAGTAGATTATACACTATTCACGAAAAATCTGGATAATGATCTTTTTATTTGCCAAATCTATGTTGATGATATAATTTTTGGATCAACTAACCAATCTTTCTGTGAAGAGTTTAGTAAAATTATGACAGACAGATTTGAAATGTCAATGATGGGAGAATTGAAGTACTTCTTGGGATTCCAAGTGCGGCAACAAAGGGAAGGAACATTCATAAGCCAAACCAAGTACACACAGGACATCCTCAAGAAGTTTGGCATGGACAAGGCAAAGCCCATAAAGACTCCCATGGCAACGAATGGTCACTTGGATCTCAATGAAGATGGACCGAGCGTCGACCAAAAGGTATATCGCTCCATGATTGGATCTTTACTTTACTTATGTGCATCTAGGCCAGATATTATGTTGAGTGTATGTTTGTGTGCAAGATTTCAAGCCAACCCTAAGGAATGTCATTTGACAGCCGTAAAGAGAATCCTAAGATATTTAGTTCATACACCCAATCTTGGTCTTTGGTACCCAAAAGGCTCAAAATTCAATCTCATTGGGTATTCCGATGCAGATTATGCCGGGTGCAAAGTTGATAGAAAAAGCACTTCCGGCACTTGCCAATTCCTAGGAAGATCCTTAGTTTCTTGGTCATCCAAGAAACAGAATTCCATTGCATTATCCACAGCCGAAGTGGAGTATGTTGCAGCCGGGAGTTGTTGTGCACAACTCCTTTGGATGCGACAAACTCTAAGGGATTACGGTTACAATATGAACCGTATTCCTCTTCTTTGTGATAATGAGAGTGCCATTAAAATAGCCCACAATCCAGTTGAGCACTCTAGAACTAAACACATTGATATAAGACACCATTTCTTGAGAGACCATTCCATGAAAGGAGACATATCCATCTCTCATGTCAACACCCAAAAACAATTGGCCGACATATTCACCAAGCCACTTTATGAAAAACGTTTTTGCGAACTCCGAAATGAGCTAAACATTCTTGATTCTCGGAGTGTGGCTTGAAAAGTTGCATACCTGTATGATTGCTTCAAAATATTGATTGAATTGTGAAAATTAACCCTCCCCATTTTTCTCTCGCAAAACTATGTCAATTATTAGATGTGGGTGAATTTTTGATCATAGTATGATTGTTGTTTGCTTCCTGGTCAAATTCATCAAGATTATTTGAATTGTTTTGCCTCTCTACTCTCAATTATTGGACCTTCAAATATATATGAATGGGCTATGCAATTCTCTCCTGGTGACCACGGACAAGTCCGTGGTTACCCGGACTAGTCCGCCTTTGCAGACTAGTCCGCAGTGTGCCGGTTAGGCCGGACTAGTCCGACAGACCACGGACTAGTCCGACTTAGGTCTCTGGAGGACTTCGGACTAGTCCGGTCATGTCCGGACTTGTCCGATTTTTCGTGTCCATAACCCTAGCCGCCACTAAACCCTAATCCCTTCACCCCACACTCGCCCCCAAGCTTTCTCTCTCTTGCGCTCGAGCTCCCAAGGCGAATCCTTGATTCCTCCGTCGAAAAGCCTCAATCTTGGGCGGAGATCAAGCTTGAAGACTCGGGGATTGAAGTTAGCGGACAAGTCCGGCCTCCAACCCCCAAAATCTCAAGCTTCCTTTGATCTCTTGGTAAATACTCTTCAAAACCCTAAGAAATCACAAATTTCTCTATTGCTTATCGTTTGGCCTAGCATTCTTCACTAGTTACATGTCTAGTTGATGTACTATGTGTATGCTAGACTAGTTTTACCTTAGGGATCAATTTTTGTCCAGTCTGTTAGTTTTTTGCGGATGAACACCGGACTAGTCCGGTCCAGGTACGGACAAGTCCGGTCCCCCAGACTAGTCCGTGCCTGTGCACCGGACAAGTCCGTTGTTTCTGAACCAAAACCTAATTCTTTAATTCCCTAATGCATTCCATTGCCATCTTACCTCACCAATACCTTGTATAACTTGTCCTTTCTCTTGATCACTCATTCTCAGATCATGTCGAGCTCCGACAACGAAATCTTCGATTTCGAGGCCGAGTTGGACCACGAGGTGGCACCTCGGACCTCGGCGGGTCTTGGCAAGAAACGCCAAGAGAGACCCTCCGAGCCTGCTCCCTCACCTCCCCAGGTTCGGAGGAAGGTGTGTGTCAAGAAACCCGCCTCGAAGGCTGCTACTCCTTCAAGTGGCCTTCGCCAAGCTAAAGGGAAGGGCAAGGGGGTTGCCACAGGGCCTGTTGGGCCCCTAAAGCTGCATACTGCCAGACAAGGGGTCCGGGATCCCAATGAGGAAAGATTCAATGGCAAGGGCAGCGATGTGGCGATGAAGTTGAGAAGTGTTGACTGCTATGCAATGCCCAAGCAAGCAGCTGATGGCAGGTTTTGGTCAAATTTCCATGCTGATTTCTACAAGCTGGTCTATTTGCCGATGAAGACCCCGGTGGTGCGCAGTCAATGGATTGACTGGGCCCACCTTGAGAAGAGGAAATGTGCAGCTTTTGATGAAGTGATAGCAGCTGCAGAGAGACATGGGCTGAAGGATCTATTTGCCTTCAGATATAATTGGAATGATGAAGTGATTGCACAATTCTATGCAACATGCCACTTCTCAAGTGAAGACGAAGAAAGTGTGACTTGGATGACTCATGGATCCAAGTATTCTATTACTCAGGAAGAGTTTGCCCGCCTGCTGCACCTTGACTCTGAAGGACATGACCAACTCATTATCCACAACATTGGGGTCATTGAGAGGGATGGAATGAAGTTCATGTATGAGCCCACCTCCAAGTATGTCCCTCCCTCCACAAAGAATATGAAGCCTTTCTTTGTGGTCCTCAACAGAGTCCTCAGGAAGACGATTGCCCCCAAAGATGGGGATGCAGGGAGTGTGCAAGGCTATCTCCGGACCCTGATGAGGGTCATTAGCAAGAAAAGGCAATTCGATGTTGCAGACTATATTTGAATGATATGGTCAATATCTCAAGTACCCCCAACCGATCTTGTGGCTATGCCCCTTACTTGATGTTCATGATTGAGAAAGTCACAGGAATCGAGTTTGTGAAGGATGTGGAGCACACTCCACTGAGGCCTCAGAAGCCTCAGTCAGTGAGTGTCCAGCCTGCTCCATCGCCGGCCTCAAGCCCCGAGGCACCAGCAAGGCAAGAAGAAGCTGCTAGGGCTACTCCCCCCTCCAGGGAAGCCCCTCGGAAAGGATCCGCCAGTGGGATCCTCAAGTACTTGGCTGCAATTTTCTCCTCATGCAAGAAAACTGAAGTGAAGCTTCACAAGCTAAATCAGAAGAGGAAGGAGAACATGAGATACATAAAAGCCAATGTGAAGCAGCTGAGTGAGAAGCTGGAGATCAACCCAATTGGATCTCCAGTACTTTCTGAAGATTCTGATCCGGACATCACCGAACTCAGCCCCTTGACTCCCTCCGAGCTTGCCTATTTTGGCATTGGGGGCTCGAGCAGCTCCGCTCCTCCTCCTACCTCTCAACCTCGTCAAGCGGAAAGCGAGGAAGACGATGAAGACGACGAGAGGACTGACAGCGAAGAGTGAAGCCCTAGGACCTTCCTCTCTCTCTTTTTGGTGTCTTGATGCCAAAGGGGGAGAGATTGAGGGGGAGTCTCTAGTCTTAGCTTTAGCTGCATAGGATGCGAGGAGAGAGCTCTCTTTTTTTAATTGTAATTGCATTTGCTTAACTCTATTTTCATATCATGTTTGGTCCTGTTATGAATTGCTCAAATAATTTGCAAGTGTGTGATGAAATCTGAATTTTTGTCCCTGAAATGCCATATTCACTTGATATTAGTTGATCAATGCAAATTCTGTCATTCTTAATGCATTCATGCTGTTAGTATGCACCCCACCATAAAGAATGCACATATGAATAATTATCTTGTTGCTTGATGAATTTTTGAGTCATATGTGCATACTTTATGAGAATCTCATTTTATACCTCATTTTGTGAAATCTCAATTGGTTGTCATCAATCACCAAAAAGGGGGAGATTGAAAGTGCATCTAGGACTCCCTTGTGGGTTTTGGATGATTTATGACAAGCAATTGGGATCCTAATCCTTTTGTTGAGATGAATGCAGGAAAATGATGAAAAATGAGCAAAGTACCAAAAAGAGGGAAATTGAGAAGGAAAATGAATTTGAGCTCAAGGAGAAGAAATTAGTAGTTTAGTATGCATGGAGTGTGTTAAGGAAACACACCCAAGAGCTCAATCTCATTTAATCACACACACACAATGCACAAAGCTATACAGGACCGGACTAGTCCGATATCAGCCGGACTAGTCCGATATCCCATTCTGCACCAGATCGGACAAGTCCGATCATCACCGGACTAGTCCGATATCTTTCTGTTCCACTTCGGACTAGTCCTCCCCAGTGCGGACTAGTCCTCAAAACAATGCACAAGTCTCACAAAATCGGACAAGTCCGTTGTGACCCGGACTAGTCCGATATACTTTCTGATCCACTTCGGACAAGTCCGGTGTTTACACGGACTAGTCCGATATACACCCTGATCTAAATCGGACAAGTCCTCCAAGTGCGGACTTGTCATCCTAAACACTTAGGGTTTCATGTGTCCGGACAAGTCCGATGACAATCGGACTAGTCCGAAGCTTTCCAGTAGCGAAATCGGACAAGTCCATTTTGAACCGGACTAGTCCGAGATTTCTGGACACTTAGGGTTTGCTTCACACAGCACACCGGACTAGTCCGGTCACTACCACGGACTAGTCCGATCTTTCTGAACCCTAACGGTAACTTCTAGAAACCCCATATAAATAGAGGTGCACGGCCCACTTTCACCCTCTCTCGAACCCTAGCGCCGTCACACCTCCCAAGAGACTCAAAAACCATCTCTCTCCACGAAATTAAGTGCAAAATCAATCAATCCATTGAAGATCACTTGTAGATCATTGGAGAGGCACTTGGCACACGATTGAGCTCTTGGTTTGAATCTCTAACACACTCTTGCATCTCAATTTGTATATTTCGAAGTGTGTTATTGGTGGTCTTGAAACTTGTAATCAAGGGAGCTCTCAACTTGTGAGATCACCCCTTCAACTTGGTGATTTACCCCTGTGTGTTTAGTGGAAGAGGATTGGCCTTCGTGGCGATCCGACGAGGGAAGGGTTGGTGAAGACCCGGTCCTTTTGTGGGCTCCTCAACGTGGACGTAGGTTGCCTTCGTGGTAACCGAACCCCGGGATAAATCTTGTGTCTTGTTCGTTTGTGTTCATCATTCTAGTTGATCAACATTATCTAGGGTTTGATTCATCTTGTTGAATTTAAGATAAATAGTTGAACAAGAATCATACTTGCAATAGAACTTGACATACAATCATTGAACTGTTATTGAAGTTTATATTTCCGCTGCAAACGTCAACGAAACAATCAAATTGACCTAACTTGATCAACCTAGTCCGTGAAATCCGGACTAGTCCGCACTTTACCGGACTAGTCCGATATATCTGGTTTTGACCTTGTTGTTGAAGTGCTACAGGAACCGAGAAAATTCAAGAAGGCCTATTCACCCCCCCTCTAGGCCTACATTCAGGTTGTATCCTCCTTTCCTTCTCCTAATCATCCTTTTTAACTTGTTGATGAAGAGGGCCTCTTCCTCATCGGTGTTGAGACTCTCCTCATCATCTTCTTTTTTCTCTTTTGAAGAGGATGTCGCTTTGAGTGTAACATCCTTCATCTTCGAGGCGGTGAACCTTTGGAGGTCGTTGTAGAAGAGCGCCTCCTTCTCCATGATCTCGTGGTTGATGATCCTTCCTAGGACCTCCTCCGGGGTCATTTGAGCAAACCCTGGGATTTCTCGTATCATGGAGCAAAGAGAGACGTTTCTAGGCATGAATGCCCAAATGATCCTCTTCACCACCTCTTGGCCCGTCCACTTGGTGCAGCCATAAGATCTACTCTTGTTGATGAGCAGATTTAGGCGGTTGTACATCTCCTAGGGAGATTCACCATCCATAATGGCGAACCTCCCGAGCTCTCCTTCAATAAGCTCAATCTTCGCCTCCTTCACGACTCGGTTGCCTTCATGAGCCGTATTGAGGGTGTCCCAAATATCCTTGGCCACCTCAAGTCCATCTACCTGATTGAACTCATCTCTTGAGAGAGATGAGAATATCACTCCGGCCGCTTGGGCATTGCGGTGAAGGAGCACGGCTTGCTCCGGAGTGATGTCTTCCTCATTCTTTGGGATGTGCACCCCGGTCAACACAATTTGTCACAATGAAGGGTTGAGTGACACAAGATGAATCTTCATGTTGTGCTTCCACATCCCGTAGTCGGTTCCATCGAATTGGGGAGGCTTCCCCAATGGCATGGAAATGTAGTGGTTGTTAGAGACAAGGCATTCATAGTTGTAGCCTTGTTGGTTGTAGTCGGTCGTGCCAACCGTTGTAGAGGTTGAAGTGTCAACCTTTGGAATCTTCAACTTCTCTCGAAGTTTCGCCTTGAGCTAGCGAGTCTCTTCGTCATCCGTTGGTTTGTCTTGGTAGACAAACATCTCCTCTTGGGTTGCTTGGATCTCATTGGTCGAGACTTCATCATACCCCACTCCGGCCATCTTCTCTTCGAGTTGTTAGACTCTTTGGGAGAGTTCTCGCTCTGATACCAATTGAAAGTTTCCTAGAGGGGGTGAATAGGCTAATCGACCTGAAATGACTTAACAAAACGAGATCAGTACTCAGGGGGCGGACTAGTCCGGTCTAGGGGTGGACTAGTCTGGTCCACCTGCAGGGAAAACCTAAAAAGTGTTTCTAACAAGTTTTAGTTGGATTTTCGTGATGCAAAAAGTGTTAGAATGATTCAGTGAACCTTAAAAAGTTATATGGCAAGTATGAAGCTAAGGATCACAATGAAACAAGAGTGATGAACAAAAACGGTAAAGCTAACCCTAGAAGCAATGTGCGATAAATGAAAGCGAAGTACACAAGGGACACAAGGATTTTATCCCGAGGTTCAATCTCACATAGGAATCTATGTCCCCGTTGAGGAGCCCACGAAGGACCGGGTTCAACAACCCTTCCCTCACCAAGTTTACCACAAGGGCCTAACTTGGTTCTCCACTATCACAAGGGTGAATACAAGATTCGTTGGGCTTCTCACAATCTGAGTCTCCCACCACAAATATGATCACAAATCACAAATAACAACTCAAGCCACAGATCACAAAGATTCAACAAGTGCAAGAGATCAAACCGAGAGCCTAGAGCGGTGTCCTTCCTCTTCTTCACCTCACCAAACCCTAATCCACACAAGAATTAGTTTTAGAGGGAAAGGTAGGCAGGAAGGAGGCTTTTGGAGGCTCAAAGTTTGCTGTGGCGGCGCTAGGGTTTCAAAGTTCTCAAGAGTTTTGTTCAAATGAACCCAAGAGTCCTCTATTTATAGAGGTTCAAAACCCATACTACTGACTTCAGCAGATGGGCGGACTAGTCCGGCCTACGGCCCGGACTAGTCCGGCCTTGGGACCACTGACGTCCCTGACAATTGTCACACCACGCGGCAATCGTCACGCTACCCGCCAAACTTCAAATTCAAACGGTCACTTCAGAACAGACTAGTCCGGTCCACACCAAACTAGTCCGATCTCACACAGAAGCTTTTGTTCCATGTGAAAACGGGACTAGTCCGACCCCCAGGGCGGACTAGTCCGGCCTCCCAGAATTAGTCGCTAAAGTACCCAACTCTCACCAAACCGGACTAGTCCGGCCCCTAGGGTGGACTAGTCCAATCTCAGTCAGGACCACTTGGTCCGGACTAAAACGGACAAGTCCGGGATTTTGGGACTTAGTCCCGAAAACTCACTCCATGACTACCCGGACTAGTCCGTCCACTACGAACTAGTCCGAAGTTAATCCGACCCTTGTGGTCCGCCTGAAAATGGACTAGTCTGGCCAGGAGCGGACTAGTACGGCCACTCCTGCCAGACTACTCTAACACTCTTCTCTCAATAGGTTTTGATCTCTAAACCGCTTTGAACTCCTAACTTGATCTCAATGCACTTTGCACACACATCCTCATACATATATGGTGTGACGCCCGGTTCCGAAAATGAACCAAGCTAACGCATATGTGTGCCCAGGATGTTCAACACACATACACGAGTGATTCACAAATGATAAACAGATAATTACCACAGCTCAAATTATTAAGTAAGTACTCTTATTACATAATTCATTAAATCCTCGAATACAAGCTCTAATGAATATTAATGATAAGTTTAACTAATGCAGCAGAAATAAACTAAATAAACATCTAAGCAAAATAAGCAAAAGGGATAGCGCAGCTCCATGCAACACCACAGGCAAGCTGACGGTAGACACGGCCTAGATCTCCACATTATCGCCATTAAACTCACAATTCTGACCTGCAACTGTTGGGTGGGGGATTGCAAGAGTGAGTACATGTCGTACTCAGCAAGTGTGGAAAGTATGACATGTGGCTGATTCAAATGACGAATGTAATAATGGCTAAGTGCTGAAAAGTACAGTAAAACATTTGAAAAGCAATATGTTATATTTACGTGTAAGTAAACCCATCATTAACCATGTAACCATAATAATACCAGTCCATAATTCAACATTACCAATAACCATAATCAATGTCATAAACCATAATTCCATCTCATAACCGTAACCATAATCATAACGTCAACCATAACCATTGCCAAACCATAACTATTACCAGACCATAACCATCCCAAATCCCAATTTCCAACTCTAATCATGTAGGTCATCCAGGCGCTCTTAACCGGGAGCACGGCTATCATGATAGTTTTAATTAACTCTGCAGAGTTTGTACACTTTACCCACGTGTTTGTGATTTCATCACCCGTCGGCGACTAAAGAACCTCCCTTATGCCAATTACACTTCCTTTGATGTATGGCCAAGAGATCACAAAATAGCCTTTACAAAGGGATTACTAGCCTATTCAGACCCCACTGAGGTTTCACCGGTGGCGATGCCTCCAACTGAGCACATCTTCAACCAAGGGCCCCCTCTTGAGCCATTCGGATCCCAGGGTAGTCCCACCAATCATCAACAAACCCAATCCGACTACCCCTTCCCCGAGCATCCACAATGGTCCAAACAGCACTAGCAAAGCCCTAATTAATCAGCTACGCCGCACCCATACTTGGCCTCGTGGTGGCACTGTAGTCCTGGCATATTCTCGCATGAACCGGTCCTTAGATCTAAAGCAAGCAAACCACCATAACATCCAACCCATCCACATACCAGGCTTGCTTAGATCACCCATCGTATTGACCAATTCACATTAACCAGAATATCATTGATGCATAATTAAATGTGTAGTGTCGTTTTCCATCCCAATTAATTAAGCGAAGCAAAAAGGTAAAAACCCTTCCCGACTCTCTACCATATATCCCAGGTGACAAGGGTGGTCAAACAAAACTAGTAAACCTCCTACCATAGGATTCCCATCAAATTGAC
>JAYESD010000007.1:160883158-161240295 GCA_036927565.1 Tuctoria greenei | reverse complement strand
ATAGTTGGATCGAGGAACACAGTTCTTATGTGGCACGATGTATGGGAAGGAAACCTTTTCAAGAGAGATTTTCTTAGGTTACTCACATTTGCGAAGAGACCAAATATATCCATTGCTCAGTTTACCAGCCACATGGACATCACACATCATTTCTTTGCTCCATTATCTCAAGAAGCAACGGCTGAGTATGTTAATATGGACATGATCATTAAACAAGTACTTCACAGGGGCCAGTTGTTGGATAGATGGAGTGATCAAAACAACAGGGACTACTGTTCGAAGAAAGGCTATGCATTTTATTATAGAAACATTTCACCACCTTCTCCTTTTCAGTTGATCTGGCAATCAAGGATGCTAAAGAAAATCAAAATATTTACATGGTTACTGTTCAGAGACAGAGTCAACTCCAAAAACCTTCTAAAAAAGAATTACTTCATCATCGAAGGGGTGGACTACACTTGTGTTTTGTGTCCTGCTAGCATAGAGGAATACATATATCATCTGTTCTTCGATTGTCCATTCAGCGAAGCTTGCTGAAACAGCTTGGGAATCCATTGGGACCATGACCTCCCATTCTTTGATACAATAGCTGCAGCAAAGAGAGAATGGAATCAGGTTTGCTTTATGGAAGTCTTCGCTACCACAGCTTGCGAAATTTGGAAACAACCAATGCGAGGATCTTCAGGGCCTCTCGCCTCTCAACCTGTTCTTCACGTGTGGAGGGGGTCACCTGTTGTTCACTTGTGGAGGGGGTGTTTCCTGCCTCCTTGAGATCCCAACTGTGTCGTTTCAGAGAATTAGATAGGGCTTCTTTACTTATTTGGTTAAAGTCCCATTAGATGGGTTGTCCTAGATCAGGACACCCCCTGGGGGCCTCTGGTTTTGTATGCAGTTTGCATACTTGTAGCTTCCTGTTTTTTTTACCTTTTGCATTAAAAAAATACTTGTCACTTAAGACAAGAACTTTAATTTATTTTAAACTATATTTTTGTTCTAAGTGATAAGTATTTTGAGATGGAATGAACAAGAACACGCAGTATATTGAAGGACATAGGTAACAAATTACATATATACCAATCTAATATCCTACAGCAGGCAGGGAGTGGAGCAGAAGAACAACGCAGCAGTGAGCAATCTCACAATCTGCCCTTAAAATAACTATTTCAGCAAGTAATTACATCACAACGGTGGTTCCTTGCTTCTCAAAGAAGCCCTCGTACATCACGCCCTCCACGGATCACATTATCACAACGCCAGTCCAACATGTTGGACTTCACAACGGCCGTACAATAAAAATAATAGGTCGCTAGCAACAGCGCCCTCCTGTAAAATACAGGCGCATCTACATGACGTCAATACTTGGATACATAATTCACGAAAACTTGGAGGTATTCCGCCTTGTCCACCATTTCCGCTTCACGGAGTTGGGCGAGGATTCGTTGCTGTTTCCAAGCTTGTTCAGGATCACCTTGGTCTCCCTTATGCGGCCACCGAAATCCTTCTTCCACGAGTCGAAGTTCTGCTTCAGCCTGCGCAGTTCCATGTCCGGGTTCAGGCTGGCATCCGCCTGCCCAGACTTGACCTCAACCAAGAAATTGACGTCATCAGCAAAGACCTGACTCCGCTGATTGAATTCTTCTTCTAGGCGGTTGATGATGCTGTGACCAGCGTTCATTTCCCGACCATTGGTGCGTGGAATCAGCTGAGACCCATTGCCCATGTGATTCCCGTGCTCTCCCAGCTCTGGTCCACTGACGAGTCAGACATCCGAGGTGTCTCATCCAAAGCAAGGCTCTTCTTTGCCACAGAAAGGCTCGATTGTAAAGATCGCATTTGCTTCTGCCACATTTCTTCCATAGCTTTCATTTTCTGCTCGTACTCTGACCATCGATTTTCATATTGCTGAAGCCGCTGATGAAGCATCTCGTTCTCTTCATCCTTTTCTCGAACTGTGGCCTCAGCTCTTAGTATTCGCCTTTGTAGCTCCGCTAGGACTGATGCCTTAATCAAGATTTGGTCGCCTTCTGCCTCCTGAAAGGATTTTTAGTACGTTAAAATTCATGCACATTTCAGTTATATGAAGTGGGTAGAGCAACACTACAGAGTACTTCAGGTTTACTAGAAAGACACTATTCATGCATATAACGTGCTGCTGCCACGGTATGATATTAATCATACAATTGTACCTGTTTTGATTCAAACTCTCTGAACACATTTATTAGATCAACATTGCCATTACATCTCCGAACAAGATTGCCACGGATACCTACATTTTAATGAATATATGAAAGAAAGAGAGTGCATCAGTATCACTTCCCTTCAATGAATATATAAAAGGATAGAACAAAGAATCTACATACCAGATTGTATTATCACTGAAGCCTTCTGGACTGTTGTGAAATACCTTCTTGCAAGAAAGCATCTTACGCTTCTTTGCAATATAGTTGCTGCCCTATGTTTCCTCAAAAGAGATGAATAATGTCTCCTTGCATTCTCACCACGAATGACTGAGTTAAGAAGAGTGGACCCAATTCATACAACAAAATTAAGTCGAAACAAAACATACCACAAGAATAAAGTACATAATTTTTTTGAAATGCAGTAGTTCCAAAAACGTACATGATTGAAGAGCCAAAACTCCTCTTATTCGTTCTCTTGCATGATGGCGAGCTTGATGCCCTCTGAAACAGCTTTGAACCCTCAAAATACCATGCAGAGTGCGATTACGGGTATCTTCAAGTTTGCCAATCTTTTTAATTCCCAAAATCAAAGGGCACGGTAACACAAGAAAACTTTTATTAAATGCTTCACAGAGTAATTCTAAGACAACACATTGTTTGTGAACATGAAATGAGGCCAAGATCTTTACTTCTGATGAAATCATTACCACGAAAATGAATAAATGAAATAACTAACCTGACCAGTTCGGAAGAACAATTTTGTGTAGCCAACTTGATACATCTCAGGTAATATGTTGAACTGATGAAGGATTGCAACTGAAACACTGAGTGGGTCTTGAGATGCAACATCATCAAGAAGAAGAAAGCCATACCTGGTAAAATTAAGTATTTTTTAGGAAACAAAAAGGGGAAAGGAAAGGAAATTGGAAGAAACAATGTAGCTGCTTGGAGATCCAATTTACCGTCGAGCAAACTTCTGGTGAGTCATTCTAGTTGGATACCCAGATCTTGAAATCCGTACAACCTCAAGAACCCCACAGCATTTGAGTTGTTGAAGCACAAGTCCTTGCTCATAAATTGCAGGAAGTTGTAGATTATTTGGTTTAATGCACCGAATGAAATGTGGTGTTGTACTTTCCAGCCTTTGCATAAGTTGGAACAGTTGACCCTACAAAGATGGCACACACTCGGTCAATAATTTTCGTTCTGATTCGTTCATGATCTAGCAAAGTGTGGAAGCATGGAAATGTGTACCTTGAACTTCATAGCAACACTTAACTTCTGTGAATCAGCAGCACTAGATCTATATGGAACAGATATAGAACTGTCCGATTGAGCTAGCATCTTAGATGCAAACATTTGTGGCAGAGAAGATTTGCATTTGGCAAGGAGCTGAATCGAGTCCATGTGCAATAGATCTCTATTCTTCTCCAGAAAACCGGAAGTATCATAAGCCACCTGCTCATGAAGAATCAGAATTAATGCTGGCACATGGTAAAACAAAGATGTAAGAAACCATATGTCTATCCAAACCAAGATCCCTTGCTGTTTACTACTT
This sequence comes from Tuctoria greenei, assembly GCA_036927565.1. Lineage (NCBI taxonomy): Eukaryota > Viridiplantae > Streptophyta > Magnoliopsida > Poales > Poaceae > Tuctoria > Tuctoria greenei. The sequence goes on along the minus strand of JAYESD010000007.1, from coordinate 161,236,557 downwards.
TATTGTAAAAAAGGAATGGCAAACATATAACCTCCCACCTCTCCTGCATAGTGACGGACGGCAAATGCCTTGCCTCTTTCTCCTCTGAAGAAAGAATTTGTGTTTAGATGTTGTTTAAGCTTGTTTGCAAAGGTAAGGTCCGTGGCGTTGGGGAAGGTAGATTCCTCGTCCAGCAGAGATAATAATCCCAGTGGTTTCTGTATTAAGTAAGAATGTTAAACGATGACTTTTTCATAAGTTTGTGATACATATAAAGCAAGACAACTTTATTAAAACTCTCACCTACTATGTTTTCAGATAATAATAGAAAAGATTGTGCTAACGAAATTATGAAACACAGTAAGAGAAGTGCCTCAGACAGTGTGAATTTTTTGTCTTATCAAAGTATTCAGAACCCAATCAATGTTACTGCTCCTCCCTGTACAAGTGACCTGATCCAGTGGCTTTAAGCAACTTGTTACCTTGTTTTCCTATTGCTAGTTAATAGGTATCATCATGGTTTGATAAACCAGTAGCTCCATTTGCTTGCAATATTGGTCATGAAGAACCCAGAAGAGTTTTGACAAAGCTCTGCATAGCCAATTTTTTACTAACACAAAAACATCTACATAATGTTAATTTCTGAAGTTTGTTGACTTGGACATCATTCTTTTGGATATATTTGGACCATATACTTTATTTTGACTAGTTTTGTTTTAAGTAAAAAAAATTGCTTATAGTATAAGGGAAGTTTGTAGGTGCAATGTATCTTCTCGCATTACACTACCATATGCTCCACTAAAATAGTAAAATTAAAAGACAAGGTCAACTACTATATCTAGCATTCTAGTAGTCAGTATCACTTAGCTCTGCATATTGTGAAATAAAGTATAAAAACATTTTATCCCTTGAGGAAGTACCGCTTGAAATCTCTTTCAAGAATAACAATTGCTAAATAATGAATCTACAACATTTCCGTAGATTGATCTAATTGTTAGCAAGTAGTGATCAGTGAAAATAATGTACAATGTAGTGGCACATACTTTCTCAAAGAGATTCAAACAGTCTTGATTGTCCTCAAACTCAACCTTAGCCCAGTCAATGCCATCCTCAACATATTCCTGTTCACAGGAACAAATAAAAGTTAAGGAGAAGCTGCCAAGAATTCTCTTTACAACAATCACACCCTCAATGAATAGCAACATCAAGTTCACCACCTCTCAGATAAGTCAAGGAACTAGGGAAAAAGAACATTCAAGAGGCACACTGAACATTTATCTCAGACAAAATAAGCAAAAAAAAAAAAAAAACGAAGAATAATGAAATTATGGTATTGTTACTGTTCATCGTTACAACTGTCAAAAGAATACTAAAATATGAACCTTAAGGCTTAATGTAATGGAAAAACTAAACAATGATATTTTAAAAGAAATGTCAAGTCCAGACTCCAGAAAGACTACCCTAACCCAATAAGAGAATCATGACTGTAAAAAGTGAATCTGCTCATATTAACTACTCCCTCCATCCCAAATTACTTGTCACTCTTTAGTTCAAAAATGAACTAGAAGTGACAAGTGTTTTGAGATGGAGGGAGTAATTGGCTAAAATTATTGCTACTGGTGACATGAATTCTGGAAGCTAGAACACAACAAATAACTCACCTCTTGCTCAAGCTTAAACAAATGACGATTGAAATGTTGTTGCAGCCTCTCATTAGCATAATTAATGCAGAACTGTTCAAAACTGTTCTTCTGCAAATGTAATCATATTATGAGTAACAGCTGCAAATTAGTGTGATTTAGGTCAAAATGAAGTAAATTACCTCAAAAGATTCAAAGCCGTAGATATCAAGAATACTGATTGATCTCCCAGTTCGACGCTTGCCCACCGAGAGAGATTTATTAATTTGTTCTACTAGCCACTCAAACAAACTGGCATAAACTGATTTGGCCAGTGCATCTCTCGTGTCAGTTGCCTGATGGAAAAAAAAAGAGGTAAATGCATAACATATGCAGGCTCGATAACTATAGATATTAACTAGGCTTTAGTTGAGAAAACCAACCTGTGAAAGGGTAAGTTTTTGGACAATGCTTTCATTATTAACTTTCATGTGACGCTTGGACAAAGCCAGATCGAGATCTTCAATACTGCAGCCAAGAAGTTCTGAAACCGTTTTTGAAGCTGCAATAATAAAATGCTAAAATAAAGTAGTGCCCCACATTGATACAATACAAGTTGCTACTTTGTACCACATTACAAAAATGCAACAGGAAGGCTCCTTGAAACCAAGATTTGAGTTTGATAGTCTATGAAAGCAAATCTCAAGCTGTTCTAGGAAGGACAATTGTAATCATGCACAACAGTTCCACACTTCCATATCAAGAGTTCAAGACACAACCAGACAAAACACATGGATTCAACACAGTCTGGAATTTAGTCAACTCTGGAGTCTGGACCCTGGTGTCCAACTTCTATAGTTGTGGTTCTCCCTTGTAAATAGTGTAGGTAGGTCTTTCACACAACAAACTAGTTTGACAACGGCAAATAAATAAGATAGCTTTTGAACTCAAGATCTCATAGCTCTAGACTGTAGCATGAAGCTAAATTTCTTGCAGTGGCCATTATACAGATATTATTACAATCATAATGTCTTGAATACAGCAACCAAAGGAAATTGTTGAAACAATTATGACAAATTTCTAGCCAACAAAATTAGCACAATGAGCGGCAGAATAAACATTCAGACCGATAGTCAAAGGAACAGTCAAAAGCAACCAAAGAATTATTCAATGAATATCAAATTTTCCATTACCTTCATCCACGACGATTTCAACATGATTTTCATTATCAATTATCGTGAATGAGACATCACCCAGCCACAACACAGCAGAGATCATTGCAAAAACATTCTCTTGGTCTTCTACACTGATATGGACGATGTTCATAGCTTCCTAAAACGTAGAAGTCAGCAAAACATGATAGCGGTAAAGTAACAGACACGGGTATGAAGAAGCTTCCAAGGAATCAGTTTATAACCATGTAAGTAAGAATAGGAAGGGTGGCATAAAAAGACATTATACCATTACGGTTCGAAACATCTGGGCATCATCCACACCAGCAATTGAATAACAACAGCTCTGCTTAAGATATTTGTACTCATCCACCTTCTTCAAATTCAACTTCTCTGTATATAAAGCATTATAAGAAATTTATATGACTAGATCAAGGACTAAGAAAAGGAAAAGAGAAGAGAAACATCACAGGCAACATGGAACTCAGCCAAACAGGTGAACTTTTTCTAATATAGAGCAAACAGAACCTTCTGAAAGGATAAATAAAATGAGAGTACCATAATTGTGTCGAAGTGAATGAACGGATATGTACCTCTAAGAGAAACAGGTGCACCAGCACATAGCTGATAAAATATGTGGTATGATCGTTCACCGACTGCAGACTGTACAACTCTGGACTGTCATGGTAAAAGAAAAAGAGACATATTAGACATCTATAGTAAAAAAGTGTAGCTACAGTTTGTTACAAGGATAACCCTAAGATTAGAACTTACCTTCTCAAGTAAAACTGTCCTTCCAGCGAGATAATCAGAAAAAAATCATCAGCCAAGTTAAAAATTGAATCTCAAACCAGAAAATGCTAAAATCTAGAAAACAGGACTCAACAATAGCTGCATACATGTTTGAATAACGGCACCACATATCCTTCCAGTGGTACTAAAATGAATTTCAATGAGCTTTCCCTGTAAGACAGAATCAGGATTAATAAAACTTTCTTCTGAAATGAAGTACAGTGACGCACAAGAATAAAACTTACGAAACGACTGGAGTTATCATTTCTTAATGTCTTTGCATTGCCAAAAGCCTCAAGTATTGGGTTAGTCTGTAGAATTTCATACTCAATGCCACTTCCACCACCTAGAGCAGCTAGATACTGCATGGCAATTTTTGCAGTTTCTGTTTTCCCTGCTCCACTTTCACCACTACATAATAAAATAGAAAAATAGCATCATTTATTTTGAAATACAATTGCAATATCAGATTATAAATAGAATCAAACACAAATGCCTAAAAATCTAACATAAAAAGCAACTTTTCACTGAAGTGAAATGTTTCAATCACATGAAATAGTTATCATGTTTCCACAGCATACCGATGAACATACAAGAAACATAGTCTCGGTCTCGGTGTTACACAAAAAGAGTGATACACCAATCTTTTAGTTACATCAGTGAACCGTAAACAAAGGACACATGATATTTTAACATACTATTTCTATTTCTCGGAAGACCATTGAAATTAGGATTTTTAGTAAGCAAACAATGCCTCATATTTTGATCATTTAAACAGAACGTTTATGGTATGAACTTAATTGATGAACATGAAAGGATTTTCTCTATCAATGAAGCGAACGGCAAAACATAATACATTTGGATGGATGGGACACTATTTTACAAGTTGGGAAATTGGAAAAGCTAATATAAATGAAATTGACATTCTTGATTTTTTTCCTGGGGCTCAATTCTCATTCCGTCATATATCAACTAAATTTTGGGTTTTATTACACTACAGTTCTCCTACTGGAAAGCAAAACTTACCAACCTTATAATGATAGATTGGTTCACTTCATCTGAAAATGATGAAAACGCGTAGTTAGTTATGATAAAGAAAAACTTTGGCATAATGCATATTTAAATACAAGATTGATGCAGGAACATTAGTGGACTGACCTCGCTTCATTTCACGAAGTGCTGAATCTGCTATTGCATAAACATGTGGGCTATCCATTGCTTTATTCCTATATGCATCAATGTACTCATTACCATATAGTGAAACCTTCTTGAAAGGGTTGACGGCCACCAAAACTGGGCCTGCTTTAGTCTACAATAAAATATCTTAATAAGAAAGCCATAAAACTCCAGATAAAGAGACAAAGTTAAGATCAATCCTCACATAAATCCTGTCTTGGGAGTATCTATACTGCAAATTGTACAGTACTGACGGTTCACTTAGATAACTTAGCTGCATAAGATCATCCACTCCGTCAAGAATTTCAGGATTTGCAGGCTGAAGGCTCTCTGTTTTTAATCTGAGTACCTTGAAATTTGAAGATTGGGGTGAAATGAGTATACTTCCTAAGTGATAATCTTATAGTAGTATCTTAGAAAGAAATCAGGTACTTACTTTCCCATCTGAAACCTTTAGGACGGACTCATCACCAGAGGTTGTAATTACAGTGCACAATGCCCAATCGCGATTTGGAAGCTGACCAAAAACTCTATGCTTCTGAAACACAAATTGGGTGGAATTTGAAGTGAAATTGTACTCCATGTCGTTAAAAATGGCACATGCATTTAAGATTTAAATTGCATAATTAAGTGCTAAGCTTTATGTAGAACATCAACAGGTGAATCTTCAAAGTTCAAAAGACCTGCCCTGTGTTAGGAATCATAAATATAATGAGCAGAAATGGGCTGCCTGAAATGTACAACTGGATGCTTCTCTAAGCATGGATATGCCAATAGTTACCAACTAGTTCTTACAAGAACCTTGTTAGAACCAAACAATATTTTTCTAACTCTTGGGAGATGGCAGAAAAAAGTTTCTTCTAACTCCATGTTGTAAGAACCAAAACTTTTGCAAAACTAAAAGTACTGATAGATCACTTCCTGGTGTCAAATTTGTGTGAAGGGAAAGGTTTATGAGTTATGACAGATAGTATTGCAATAATAACAACATAGAAGGGAAAGGTTTATGAGTTATGACAGATAGCATTGCAATAATAACAACATAGAAGGCCAGAGCTAGAGATCAGATTCTGATCTCAAGGACCAGATCGCTAAAAATCCACATGAATATCAATGCATATAAGCAAATCCTATGCATAAACAATAAAAACGGCAACAGATTCACATCTTGGCAAAAATGAAAAAATAAATAAGAGAGAAAGACTTGGTATTTAGCATAGCTCATGTTAGCGTTTGTTTTCACATAAAACAGAAAAACTACCCTTCATAGCAGATCAGCATCGATTTAGGTCATTTAAACCAAAACATTTTTTCGCGGTGCCTGAATTCGCAATTCTCACATTTCAAAAGCATCAGAAAAACAAAGGTAATAAGGCCCACCTTTCTAGCGCCGTAGGAGCTCGTGTCCGCCCACCTGGAGTCGCCTTGTGAAGGGCTCGCAGCTAACGCCGGCAACACCCGCCTTGGCGTGACCGCGTCTGCCGACTCAGCCTCCTCGCCACCTCCACCCCTCTCGCCCTCCTCTTCCTCCGCCGTCGCGGCCTGGGAACCGTACGGCGAGTCCGCGTCCCCCTCAGCCGCCACCAACTCCCCTTCCTTCACCTCTTCCGCCGCCGCCACCAGCGCCCGGCGCCCCACGCCGTTCGCCGCGGAGGAGTACCTGTAGTCGAGCGGCATCGACCGCGCCGGCTGCAGCTTTCCCGGGCCGCGCGGCCGCAGCGCCGCCGACTTCCGCACGGACCTCACATCCACCGACGTCATCGCCGTCTGGTCGGCAGGCAGCACCGCAGAACCGCCTCAGCGTCACGACCGAGCGCCGATTCCGCGGGATCTCCGTCCCGGCCGCCTCGAATTCGCTCCACACCGCTCCAACTGGCGCCAATCCACGCCCGCACCCAGCAAAGGCCTCACAGAAACCGCCGAGGCGAAAAAAAAAAACACCGCCCGATCTCGTCGACCACCCGCTCCGCCGCAGGAATGGCGAGACAGGCGTGCCGACCGCGACCCCGCTTGGATAGAGGGTCGCACCGCTTCCTCCGCCGCTCGCGCGCACCTCCCTCGCTCGCCGCCTGTCCCTGTCGCTGTCGCCGGAGAAGAGAGAAGCAAAGAGAGGAAAGGAAGCAGTGGCTGGCTGAAGAGGAAAAATAATTAAATAACGGATTATAAATGGCCTGCGAATTCCGGGGCGACGGGTTTAATACAAAAATGTTTAAATTTTTAAATGAGGCAGCGGTGCATGGGTGGGAGAAGGTTTTGAATCGGCCACACATGGGACCTTCACACACGCGTGATTCGGCAGATCCAGAAAAAGGCGAGTGGGTGTGGGAGCGCGCAGTGCAAGTGCTGCAGCCCGTGCTGCCGTAACGTGCACTGGAAACGCGGTATAGCCCCTTGGATTTTGATATAATTTCAAACAGGGACTCGTACTTAGAACTGCAAATGCAACAGCAGTTCGGTGGGCGTTGGTGGAAATTTGTTTTTTTACGGGATGCACAGATAATGGTTTATTGATTCTGTGCGCCCAAGCCCAACCCATGCCAATGCTTGGCATTGATTGCTTATTAGAAACATTTTTTTGCGTCGTATTGCTTATTAGAAAACCGAATCGCTTCTTAACTTGCACTTTGGATTACAAACTGCGAGCTATAACAAGCTGATGAGCTCCTCTCCGTTAAGCATCAAACTTTCTTGTTAGGACGTTTATAACTCTCACATGCACATATTATAGGTTGGTCCAGATTACGGAGGGAGGGGGGTACGAAGTAGTGCTCTATATATTGATATGGTTTCGAGTGTAATTAGAGCACGTTATTCTGTAGGACGTGCTCTGGTCCTCACCTCCGCTAATAACACAACAATTAAGGGCCCATCCGTCATTACGCACGACAGTTATTCCACCCGGCAGATAAAAAAGCGAATTTGTACAAACAGAAGGGAACTTTTTCAACTGACGAGTGGGGCCACGCCTCCGGTAGAAAGGCATGTCACTGGCAGCGTCACGCGGCCACAAGGACTAACCACCCCTCCACCACGTGAGACGGTTAACGGCTTCGAGGTGAATGACCCAGCAGCCCCTGCCTTTTCAGCAGTTAACATGTAGTACTCCTACATCGTAGAGGTATAAAAGGGAATTCGTGCGCCCGGAAATCCACGTACGCCTCCAACATTTCGGTGGAGTCCGTGACGTGTCGTGGGCGAAGACATCTGCGACACCGCGGTCGGAATACGAATACAGCGTCTCGTTTTGCGTTTTGAATCGCGGCGGCTGGATGGCGATCGGATGGACGGGAATATCGGGTTTGTTTTTTTTCTCCTTTTTTAATTCCGTTTTTTGAATGCTCAGTCTGCGGCTTTGGTCTTTGGAACGGGATACGGAGAGCCGTCGCGATGTGCAGCTCGGGAGAACGGGTCTACGCGTTGCCACGTGACAGCACTGCAATGGTTGGGCTGCTCCGAGCCATTCAAAACGGAACTGCCGTCCAATTGGTCACTTTTGTTTTGGCGTCCAAAAAGTGAACTGATGAACCAAAACAAACATGTATATATTCATTTGTGTGCAACTTCTACATCAAATTTAACAGCCATGGAAACACAACAAATAAGTCGACACACATGTTTTGAAAGGTGTTCGGAATTACAGGCATCATTGCATGGTCTTTATATATACCAATAAACCATCAAACGTAAGATTCTAATCCAATTTAAAACAGTAGGTGGATGAATTTTATCATATTGTTTCTCCTGCAATTTGATGAAACTAAGAAATCTCCATATTTTTCAACCGATGGATGATACTAAGAGATAAGAATGGTGTGCGCACCAGTAATTACGAAATAAATTTATCTGATAACAAGTGGAATTGCTAACGGGATCAGAAGTCGAGCGGCCTTGACAGGATATTATGACCATGGCCGAGGCAAGAACGATATTTTTGCTATTTCATTTTATTTGACATTGTTAGTATCGCAGGTGCGGGATAAAAGCCTAGACTGTTTGACCTTTGCACGGAGTGCTGGTCCAGACTGGCCAGCGGTGCTGAATTAAGAAGGGAATGTCCTGTCCAACTGTCCATGTTGTCGTAAGCTACTCACTTGGCGGAGTGAGGTAGGCCTGCTGGTCTCGTCCTGCTGGTCACGTGGCTCCCTTGGGAGCTCGTTTCTTCGCGGGGGGGGGGGGGGGGGGGAGGGGAGGGAGAAGGAGCCCGTCTTGAGGTCCACGTGGGAGCGCCGAACCTCGTACTTGAGGTCGGATCAGGTCCAGGCCTTCTGGATACATGGCGCTATAGGACTCTGCCTCTATAGGGAGGCAGGACACCCATGTGCCTTTAGCATGTGTGCGAGGGTAACCAGTCTGCCGGGTACCGACAGTGGCTACTGGGTCCACCCTAGGGGAAGTGATGAGCCTGAGGGTAGAACCCTATCCTTGCTTTCCCGCACTACCTTTTGATTTTGTCTCTGTCGAAGGTCTTAAACGACACTTCCCCCGGACCTGCTTAGAGAGCAGCCCGCGGAGGTTCTTTGGATTCATGAGGGCTAGTCCCAGGAGATTCAGCGCAGCGAGATGATGAACACAGAGGGTGTACGTGGTTCGTGCCGCTGGAGCGTAAAACCCTACGTCCACGGGAGTGTTTGTATTGCCTTGCTTGAGCGTGTATGAGTTTCAATTGATCCCCCCCTGTGAAGGTTGCCTACCGAGTCCTTTTATAGTCCAAGGACTCTGCAGTCACAAGGTGGGCCCCGGGGCCTGACAGGTGGCCCCAGGGAGAGCCAAATCCTATACAAGATCTAGGATTAAATGCTATCTACTTCCCTTTGTCAGGGGCTTCAATGTGCCGTACCGCCGCGTCGTGCGCCAGGACTACACATAGTTGTTGATGATGGCAGGGCATGTCCCGCTGTCTTGTCCCCGCGGCTCACTCGTCCGCCTTACGCAGTGGGTCTGTACTGGCTACTTGGACAAGACAGGACACTGGAGCCTTGACTTTCGCATGCACGACTCCGCTTCGCCTGGGGAAGGCGTGCGTACTTAAGGCTTGTCTGAGCAGCGCACTCTTTCCTTTACTACGGCCTCCTACCGCATTGAGTTGGTCCACCACCACGTGGTCGCACCGGAGCCTGCCCCTGCGAGGAGTTGAGCGCCTGGCTGTACAGGTCACGTGGCGCCTCTAGAGCCCACCTCTGTGGAAGGGCGGAGGCTCAGCCCTGCGGGCCACGTGGTAGTTCAGGAGCCCTTCCCTGCGGAGAGACGGGCCTGGTCCCGGGGGTTCCAATGGCTACGTGGCAGCCCCGGAGCCTGCCTCAGCGGGGAGGCGAGGGTCAGGTCCTGCCGGCCATGTGGTAGCCCCGGAGCCCGCCTTGGCGGGAAGGCGAGGGTTCGATCCTGCCGTCCACGTGACAGCCCGGGAGCTCGCTCCGGCGGGGAGGTAGAATCTGGTCCTTCCCTCCACGACGTGGCAACCTCGGGCTCTGCCTCCAAGTAGAGACCGAGTCCTTAGCCGTTTTCTCCTTGTGCGCGGGGGTACCCGATCTGCGGGGTACCGATAGTGGCCCCCAAGCCCACCTCGGGAGAGTCGTCGATACCGCAGGTGGGGTCTTCTTCCTTATCTTCCCGCACAACTCTTTCGATTCCAATTCGGGGCAGTTCCCCGGGCGGCACGTCCCTGTCATCGTGGCGACGCGTCTCCCTCTGGTAAGCGGAGGCGCGGGACGTGCGCCGTGCGACATGACTCCTGCTTTCAATCGTGCTTTAACTGTGGTGGTTCCCAAGGTGGCTTTTGCACTTCCGCTGCTTTTGCCTTTTCAGAAACCGCCGAGTTACCTCTCGCATAGTTGGCCACCCGGCTCGCCTTCTTTGTCGAGCGACTCGGGCCCTCGTGTCACTGCCTATGCAGGTCTGTTGCTCTTCTACCGAGGCTGTGGTGATTCACACGCCGCGTATGTTGGCTTGCAGAGGTAAATAAAAAGAGACCTTTCCCCCTAAGGGTCCTTTCTTCCGCTTCAGCATCCTTGCACTCGTGCCTCTTGCCCCAAGCCTAGTTCTTGCGCTCTAGCTCCCGATCTCCCCTTCCAGATCCTCCTCCTTCAACCTCATGGCGAGCATCCTGCCCAGGTCCCGGTTGACCAGGTCTGCCGATCTGGCCCCCGTGCGCTGGCTTCTCGGCTGGCGAGCCCCTGAACAGGAGGAGTGGATCCATCGCGGGGAGCTCCCACTGAACCTCACCGACGGGGAGATGGTGTTGTTCTCGTCGTACGTGCTGGTCGGCTTCATTCCGCCAGCATCCGCCTTCCTGGTAATGCTTCTGGAGACCTTCGACCTCCAACTTCACCACCTCCCGCCGAACTCGATCGCCTTGCTGGTGGTCTTTGCTCACCTCTGCGAGATGTTCATGGGGGTGATGCCGTCGGTGAAGCTCTTTAGGTACTTCTTTGTACCGAGGGCCACCGGCAAAAGCTCGAAGGATCAGCTCGGCGCCTACTACTTCCAGCGCCGAACCAAGGTCCCTTCTAGGTACATTGCTTCCTTCAGCTCTGCACGATGGGAGCAATGGCGCGAAGATTGGATGATCGTCAAGGTCGAGGCTCACGACCGGATGTGCCTCCCCACCGGGAGCCCCTACTCCGAGCGGTCATTCTGGGAGGAGCGCCCAGAGCTGGAGAGGGTGTTTGACCCGGTGTTGGAGAGGATCCAGATGCTAGCGGACCACGGGCTGACGTCTGCGATGGTGTTGAGGGACTTCATGTCTCGACGCATGGCCCCGCTCCAGCGCCACATTCGCCCGACATGGATGTACACCGGTCCAAAGGACTGCACCCGGCTCGAGACCGGCTCTGACTCCAACCCGGACGAGCAGCTGCTGCACGATATGCTGGTTCGGGTCTGCCCCGACAACGTTTCCCCTGAGGGACTGGCCCTTCCAGCGGCCTGCCTCCCCCTGTGCTCAGACTCCGAGCTGAAGAGGCGGCTGCTGAAGGTGATGCCGACGCTCGACGAGTCCGGGCTGGCGCATCGCCAGATTGGAGACCCGTTTCGAGGGGTCAAGATTGCCGACGATGCCGAGGGGGTCGACATTGCCGACGACGCTGAGGGAGGTGGAGATCCCTCAAGCGACGAAGATCCCTCGAGTGATGACCCCTCGAGTGGGCCCCAGCTTTGTCAGCAGGGAGCCGTCGGCTCCTCTGCTGATATGGGGAAAGGGAAAGCACCAGTGCCAGTGTCGGACCCAACCCCAAAGAAGCGCGCCTGGTCACCGCCGTACTCGGTGTCAGGGGGTGCCAGCGGTGTCGCTTTGCCGCTCGAGTCCTCGACGCGCAAGAAGGGGAGGCTCCTCAACGCCAATGGGACCCCAACATTCCCTCGCCGTTCGGAGGAGCGCCAAACTTCGGGGATGCTGCCGACTCCTCCATCTCAGGGGCCCCCAGCACACGCAGCGGCCCCCGCTGCGGGTTTCGGGGGTCCGAACCCCGCCCAACCCTTTCGGGAAGCGATGGAGCTTCAACGTTTCCCGGTAAGTCTGCTTAAATTTCATCTTGGGTGTTCTTTGCTGTGTGCTCACCCTGTAATATTCTTATGATTCAGGTTTGCCTGCTTTCAGCGCAACCGCGACTACTCCTCCACCCGCGCGCCCTTTTACTGGTGGGCATGCTGCTCCAACTGGCTCACGGGGCTCCTCTGCAGCCTCGGACCCTACTCGGGCGCACCGGGCTGCTGCTGCCGAGGTGCCCCGGGCCATCGTGCTCGAGGCGCCTACAACGGCTGCTGAGGGTGCGCAGCGCGTGCTGGTGTCTGGTGCCGCGCCCGCCAATGACTCCGCATCCACCGGCTACTCTGCATCGGTCGATGCTACCGCGCCGACTAACACTGCTACGTCGGTTGGCGCCACCGCCCCGGGTGGAGATCCCGGAGCCGGCTTAGGAGCTGTCGGCAACAGTGCTGGAGCCTCCGTTGGGGAGGGGGCCCCTGGAGACGACGCGCCAGCTCTCAGGGGCGGTTCCCTGAAAATCCTCGACCAGGAGCGCGAGCTTATCGCTCGCCTGGACGCCGTCACCCAGAAGCTGAAGGCGGACGCCGCGGTGATCCATGCTGAGGCCAGCTCCCGCCTCCAGTCCTGCGAGGAGCTCCAGCAGCTGCTATCTCGCCGGGAGACTGCTCTTGCCGAACGGGAGCAGGAGGTGGCGGTGAAGCAGGCTGAGGTGGAAGCGACCTCCCGCCGGCTCATCCTCCAACAGGAAGGGGCAAGAGTCCGCTATGCCGAGCTAGACCGCCGAGATGCTGCCCTGGCTGAGGTGGAGCGAGCCCAGTTTGCTGAGCGCCAGGCTCTCCTGGACCGCGAGTTCAACGTCACCCTCAAGGAGGGTGACTTGAGCCGCCGCGTGAGGGAGGTCAGCGAGCGCGAGAGGGCCCTGGCAGCCAAGGAGGAACGGTTCCTGGACGGCGGTCCCCAGGCACTGGCGGCAGCCCAGCAGGAGGTGCAGGAGCTCCAGGCGTTGCGTTCTGTTGAGGCCCGGAAGGTCTGGGAGTTCCTGGGCGGCGCCGACTCAGCTCTGATGCTGCTTGACTTCAGCCCGGTGTGCGTGGGGGAACCAGCGCAGGAGGTGAGCCAGGTGTTCCCAGCCCTTGACTCCACCAGCTCGAGGATGCGTTCGCTGGGAGCCATCATCGACAACCAGCTGGAGGCAGAAGGGAGGATGCTGGTGAAGGAGGTGGCGACGCACATCCTGTCCTGCTACCGGAGCTGGTACCCTGATGTCCCTCTTCAGCCGGTCCTCGAAGGTACCATTGCCGAGAGGGAGGAGGCCGCCAAGTCTGAAGTCTCAGATGCCGTGGCGCTCATCACCTCGAGGTTCTAGCGGAGCGGCTGAGGGTTCCCCATGCGCTGCTTGTATCTTGTGTTTCTTTCAGTTTTTCTTTGTAGTTGTTTGTGATGACAGACCTTTATTTTGGAACAAAAAAACTGCTTGGAGTCCCCCTCATACTTATCATGCTTTACTTTTGAGCAATATCTTCTAGTTGCTTGTTGTTCCTTAGCTTCCAGGACCTGACGTCCCCCGGAGTGTGGCCCCCTGGCAGATGTGGCCAGTTGTTATGGGCACACCTTTCAGATACCTAGAACTTAGGGCGGATGGTTGCAGGGGAGCTTAGGATGCGTAGGTAGCATTGCTGTAACTAAGTATGCAGGGACGTCGACGGCTGGCCCCCTGGGGGTGCCGCTGGAGCCTCGGTCTGGCGGTGCCCACCATCTTTGGTGAAATGTCGACGGCGGGCCCCCTGGGGGTGCCACTGGAGCCTCGGTCTGGCGGTGCCCACCATCTTCTGTGAAACATCGACAGCGGGCCCCCTGGGGGTGCCACCGGAGCCTTGGTCCGGCGGTGCCCACCATCTTTGGTGAAACGTTGAGGGCGGGCCCCCTGGGGGTGCCACCGGAGCCTCGGTCCGGCGGTGCCCACCATCTTTGGTGAAACATCGACGGCGGGCCCCCTGGGGGTGCCACCGGAGCTTCGGTCCGGTGGTGCCCACCATCTCCGGTGAAAGGTCGATGGCGGGCCCCCTGGGGGTGCCGCCGGAGCCTCGGTCTAGCGGTGCCCGCCATCTTCATGGGTACTCTGACGGTTATCGCCGGGATAACTCCTTGGAGACCTGCGTATAGATCAAAAAATAGGAGAAGTAATTATGTCCGCTGGTCATTGCTTCCCTACTCTTTTTTAGTGTCGCTTGACTTACGATCTTGGGCTGACTCATGGGACTTGGGTAATTCAGTACATCTGCACCTAGGGCTCGCTATCCATACTACTTAAGGGTGGTCCATCTGGCCCCCAGTACTCAGCTGCAGCGCTGGGGAGGCAGGGCGCACAGGCTTAGGGTACAGGACCAGGCTAAGTAGGCTGTGCCCCTGGATCTCCCGCTCGGCTTAAGCCTTTCTCGGGGGAGACTGTCTGGAGACACAGACCTCCGAGTATGGGAACATCCGTGGCCCCAGACACATTGCAGGTAGCTCAAGCAACCCCACCTGCAACCAGACAGAAAGGCTCCCACTATTGCTAAAGCAGGGAAAAAATGACAGCGCCCGTGATAGATCACGAGCTTCGGCGAGCGTACAGCAATATCATAAAAAGTTAAAGATAATTCTTTGAATGACAAACCCTATACAGGGCAGGACAACATTCTTTCATTGCGGTTTCCCATGAGATGGGACAGACTTTACAAGGGGAACGACCCGACCCGGGCGACAAAGGGAGTCGAGTGCACCTACTTAGGGTTCTGGACCAGGGTAAGCGAAATGTGCACTCGGGGCCTCATCTCCGTAGCCTTAGTTACCCTAAGTACTATTCCTAGGCACCATGTACCTTTTACAATGAAAGAAAATTGTCCTAACACTGGTCTAGGGGTAGAACTTATAGAGGTGCTCGATGTTCCAGGGGTTGGGCAGTCGCTCTCCATCCTCCATAGCTAGGGGGACGCACCCTGGGCGACATACCTCCGTAACCCGAAAGGGGCCCTCCCATCTGGGGGAGAGTTTGTTATCCCCTTCCCGGGAGAGTATGCGATGCAGCACCAGGTCGTCTACCTTTAGCTCCCTACTTCGCACGGTCCTCTTGTGGTAGCGCCGGAGCGCCTGCTTGCACCGTGCATTTCGGAGAGCCGCTCTCACTCGTCCCTCGTCGACGAGGTCCATGTCTTCATGCCAGAGCTGGTCCTGCGCGGCTTCGTCGTACACCCGAACACAGGGGGAGCCCCTGGTAATTTCTGGAGGGAGGACGGCCTCTGCCCCGTACACCAGGAAGAAAGGCGTTTCCCCTGTGGCTCGGCTGGTTGATGTCCGGCTAGCCCACAGTGCACACGGAAGCTCATCTACCCAATTTGCACCATGCTTCTCAAGGTGTGAGAATGTGCGAGTCTTGAGGCCCTTGAGGATCTCTGCATTGGCCCTCTCGACCTGTCCATTGCTCTCTGGATGAACAACAGATGCATAGCAGACTTGGATCCCAAGGTCCTCGCAGTATTCCTAGAACACTGCACTTGTGAATTGGGTCCCGTTATCAATGATGATTCTGTTCGGGACCCCGAACCGCAGACGATCGACTTGATGAATTTAACTGCTGATTGCTTGTTGATGGTGACAACTGGGGCGGCTTCCGGCCACTTGGTGAACTTGTCTATAGCGACGTAGAGGTGCCAGAATCCTGCGACAGCTCTGGGAAAGGGTCCCAGGATATCCAACCCCCATACAGCGAACAACCATGAGGGAGGGATCATCTGCAGCGCCTGAGCTGGTGTGTGGATCTGCTTGGCATGGAACTGGCACGCCTTGCATCTCCTGACCACCTCGGTGGCATCCTGGAGTGCTGTTGGCCAGTAAAAGCCATGCCGAAAGGTTTTACCGACCAGCATGCGGGATGACGCGTGGTTCCCACACTCGCCTCCGTGGATCTCAACGAGCAAGTCGCAGCCCTCCTCCCGGGTAATGCATCACAGCAGGATGTCGTTGGCGCCACGCCGGTAGAGATCCCCTTCCACCAGCGTGTACCTCTTAGCCATGCGAACTATCCTTTTTGCCAGGGCATGTTCTTCGGGAAGGATGTTGTCTTTCAAGTAGTCCCGGACCTCCGAGATCCATGCATCGGGACTTGCTTAAGCCTCTGGATCTTGGGTGCCCGGTAGCTCAGAGCCACCGGTGGCGCATACGATCCTTGGCGGGCTCCATGGTAGCAGGGCCGCCGGGACTGCCAGCTTCGAGGTGCTGGGCTCGCCCCCTTCGCCCGATTTGGCTGCCCGGGCGGTTGGTCGCGGTAACGCCCTTGCAAAGACTCCTTCAGGCACGGGGGCCCTTGTGGAGGCCTTCATTGACAGGTTGTCTGCGATTGAGTTGTCGGCTCGGGGTACATGGCACAGGTCCAAGACTTCAAAGTCCTTCTCCAGCTTCCGTACATGCTGCAAGTATGTTGCCAGCTGAGGGTCGTTGCAGCTGCACTCCCCTTTGGCTTGCTTGATGATCAGCTGAGAATCACCTTTAGCCAGAAGCTGACGGACATTGAGAGTCAGGGCAGTTTTCAGACCGAAGATTAGGGCCTCGTATTCCGCCATGTTATTAGTCGCCTTGAAGTCGAGGCGCACCATGTACTTGAACTGCTCTCCAGTCGGGTTGAGGAGCGGGACCCCGGCCTCGGCCCCCTGCTTCCGCAAGGAGCCGTCGAAGTAGAGCGTCCAGGGGGTTCCGGTGGAAACTGGGGCCTTGGGCACCGTTTCTCCGTTGTCTGGGCCCCCTGGGTTGCTTGGCGATGGAGTCCATTCTGCCAAGAAGTCCGCCAATGCTTTGCTCTTGACTGCATGTCGAGGTAAGAACTCCAGCTCGAACTCTGCTAGCTCCGCTGCCCACTTAGCGACGTTGCCAGTCGAGTTGGGGCTGTGGAGTAAGGTTTTTAGTGGGAAAGAGGTGACCACTAAGACCCGGTGAGCCTTGAAGTAATGCTGGAGCTTCCTCGACGCTATGAGCACTGCATACAACAGCTTGTGCACCTCCAGATATCTTGTTTTTGCTTCATGGAGGACCTCACTAATGTAGTAGACTAGCCACTGGGAGGTCCGAACCCTCCCTGGGGGGTCCGGGGCTCCTTGCAATGCATCTGCATCCTGGGGAATGTGGCCCCCAGGATCTAGTCGGACCTCCGGGGGTTGGGACCCGGAGGGCACTTGGTCATTGGAGCACATAGCGAGGGGGTCCTCTGCTGGGTCCGGGCCCTGAGGTTCAGCTTCCTCCCCAGGGGCTCCCTCGGGTGCTTGCTGCGGTAGTAGCTCCGGTCGCTCTACAACCAAGACCATGTTGACCACCTCCGTTGTTGCGGTGATGTACAGCAGGAGTGGTTCACCGGGTTCTGGCGCCACCATGATGAGTAGCGTAGGACGGGGGTTCTTGAGCTCCTGGAACGCCACTTCCACTTCCTCGGTCCACACAAAGGGACCCGACTTCCGTAGAACCTTGAAGAAGGCAGCACTCGCTCAGCCAGTCTTGAGATGAACCGACTGAGGGCTGCCAAACACCCTGCAAGCTTCTGCACATCCTTGATGCGGGCAGGTGGCTGCATCAGTTCTATTGCCTTAATCTTCTCTGGGTTAGCTTCAATTCCTTGGTGCGAGACCAAGAAACCAAGGAACTTCCCTGCAGAAACCCCAAAGACGCACTTGTCGGGGTTCAACATCGTGCGTGTCGTGCGCAGCTTGCTGAAGACTTGGGCTAGGTTGTCTAATAAGGATGTGCGGGCTCTAATCTTTACCACGATGTCATCGACATACACCTCTACCAGATCTCTAATGAGGTCCCCAAATGTCTTATGCATTGCACGTGCAAAGGTGGGGAGAGCATTCTTAAGTCCATAAGGCATGGAGACATAACAATACATGCCATCCACTGTTATGAAAGCAGTGTGTTCCTCATCTTACCTAGACATCGGTATTTGGTGGAAACCAGAATATGCATCTAGGAAACACAGAAGATCACAGCCTGATGTTGAGTCTACTATTTGATCTATCCTAGGAAGAGGGAATGGATCCTTTGGGCATGCCTTATTGAGGTTAGTGTAGTCGATGCACATCCGGAGTTTCCCGCCAGCCTTGGGGACGACAACAGGGTTGGCCAACCACTATGGGTGGTGGACCTCCCAGATGAAACCAGCATCGAGCAACTTCTTGATTTCTTCACGGATGAAGTTCTGCCGCTCGATGGACTGTTTCCTGGGCTTCTGTTGTACCGGGTCGCGCGTCGGGGTAGATCTTCAGATGCTGCTCAATCACCTCCCTGGGGATCCCGGACATTTGTGATGGTTGCCATGCAAACACATCAACGTTGTCCCGGAGGAAGTTGACGAGCGCTAGTTCCTATTTGCTGTCCAGGTTCCCCACGATGCGGGTTGTCTGGGCAGCCTCGGAGCCAATCCTGACGACCTTTATCGGAACATCGTCGTCGACTGGTCACATGCGGGGTGCAGAAGTGGAGGCCCGCTGCGTCGGACCCTGTTCTGGTCGGCTCTCCTTCGTGCCCCTGGAGCCGGAGCCCTCCCTGCTGTGAGCGCCTAGAGCTGCTCCAAGGCGGATACTGCAGTTGAGCGGTCCCCTCTGACCCTGAGGACGCCGGAAGGCGTCGGCATCTTCAGGACGAGGTAGCCGTAGTGGTCTACGGCCATAAACCTATAGAGCGCCGGTCTCCCGATGATTGCATTGAAGGGAAGGTCGACGTCCACCACGTCGAACAAAACGCTCTTCGTACGGTAATTCTTCGGGGTCCCAAAGGTCACCGAGAGGTGAATGTTACCGTACGAGAGGATTTGCCCGGTCCGACACCTGAGAACGGGCTCAAAGGTGTGAGCCGGGACATCGGCAGCTGCAGCTTCCGGAAGGCCGCCGTGGAGATGAGGTTGAGGCTTGCCCCACCATCAAGCAGCACGTAAAAGACCTTCACGTTGGCGATGGTCGGGGACACCAGCAGCGGGAGTACGCCTGCTGCCGCCATGTTCTTCGGGCAGTCAGAGGTGTCGAAGCTGATTGCTGTGCTCATCCACTTGTGGTGGGGAGACGGGCTCGGAGTGGGGGCTACTGCAACTACTGCCCGTCGCAGAGTCTTCACTACGTTTCGGGACATGAGATCTGTGGCTCCCCCGTAGATGACGTGGAGAGTCTTGCGGTGCTCCTTATCGTTGCTGGAGTCGGAGTCGCCACCCTCAAAGACAGCCTTCACCGCCCTGTGGGGTTCCTGGAAGCCCATCTCGCTGTCATCCTCCTTTTCAGGATCGACCTTCTGTTTGCCCTCCCTCTGGCGGGAAGGCGCGCCCTCCTGGCGCTGCTGCTTCTGCTTCTGCTCGCGGAAGCGCTTCGCGAACTTCTTCACTTCCTGGCACTCGCTAGCACTATGGCTATTTGTGCGGTGCACCGGACACTTGAAGTCAGGCTCCTCGGGCTCTGGTGACTACCGAGGGCGCTTGTCTCGGCGCGACGGCCGGGCTCCGCCGGGTGCCGCGGCCGCCACCGCATGGGCTCCGGGCTTTGGCTTGTTCTTGCCATTGCCCTTCTTCTTCTTCTTGCCGCTACTCCTTGCAGAGGCTCCTTCCTCAGTCGGCGTGGCCTCCTTTGCCTCTGAGGAAGGTTGGGAGTGCCAGTTGCGTCCCTCAGCTGCCCTAGCACATCTATCTGCCAGAGCGAACAACTCGGAGACATCAGATACTTCGTGCGTGGCTAGCTTCTCGAGCATCTTCTTGTCCCTCACACCCTGCCTGAACGCAACAATAACTGATGCGCTAGCGACATGAGGGATGGTGTTTCGTACCTGAGAGAACCGCTGGATGAACGATCGCAATGACTCTCCAGCGTGCTGTCTGACAGCGTGGAGGTCAAGCTCTGTGTCGAGGCGCTTGTAGGAACTGCCAAAGTTCGCCATGAACTGTCGGCACAGCTCATCCCAGGAGGTTATGGACCCCTGGGGCAGGTTCATGAGCCATGACCGGGCTAGGCCGGTCAGGACGACGGGGAAGTAGTTAGCCATGATGGCCTCGTCGCCTCCTGCAGCTAGTATCGCGGTGGAGTAGATCTGCAGGAACTCGCTCGGGTTGACGCTCCCGTCGTACTTCTCCGACATGTGTGGCCGGAACTTTCGTGGCCAGACCATGAAACGTAGGTGAGGTGCCAGAGCTGCACACCCTTGGGTGGGGCTGGCTGGCACTGGTCGTGGAACTGCATACCCCTGGTGAGCAGGTGGGCCTGCGTACACCTGAGGCTGGGGTGGTGTAGCATACGCCTATGGAGGTGGAGGCGCGACGTACGCCTGGTATGGTGGAGGCACGGCGCGATCCTGGGGCTCATGGCCCGGCGCACCATAATCTGCCTCGAGGTTGCGCCGTCGCTCCCTCTGTCGCTCGATGGTGACTCGGCAGTCTTCTTCTGACCTGCGGCGCTGCAGCCTGATTCTCAAGTCTGTTGTCGAGATCCTGGTCTAGCGCGAGTCTGCCATCCATCGGTCAACTGTTGGAGTCCGTGACAACGACACATGCATCGGTTGGGCATGTGTATCTCTTGGTGGAGGTGCGTTGAGTGCAGCGGTGACGAGGTGGTCGACGTCGTTGATCCACTGCTGAGCTGCTCCCTGGGGAGCATCTCCAGCAGGTGGATTGTGGAGTAGCTCGCGCGCTGCTGCGAGCGCACTCTCCGGGCTTGCTGCCGGCAGCGCCGTAGCTGCCGTCACGGCTGGAGTATGCCGTGCTGTGGCGTGTCGACCTGTAGTCAGCGAGGTGTTAGCAGGGCGACGTGAAGGTCCCGACCTTGCTGCTCTACAGTGGGATCCCGCTCTAGAGCGAGATGATGCCTGGTCCTCAGCTACTGCCTGTCGTCGTGACTGCGGCCTGGATGTACCGGCGTTGGAATGGCCGTTCACCATTGCTGCTGGTGGAAATCTTCACAAGGAAAAAGCCCCCTACCTGGCGCGCCAAATGTCAAAGGTCTTAGACGACGCTTCCCCCGAACCTGCTTAGAGAGCAGCCCGCGGAGGTTCTTTGGATTCACGAGGGCTAGTCCCAGGAGATTCAGAGCAGCGAGATGATGAACATAGAGGGTTTACGTGGTTCGGGCCACCGGAGCGTAACACCCTACATCCACGAGAGTGTTTGTATTGCCTTGCTTGAGCGTGTATGAGTTTCGATTGATCCCCCCTGTGAAGGTCACCTGCTGAGTCCTTTTATAGTCCAAGGACTCTGCAGTCACAAGGTGGGCCCCAGGGCCCAACAGGTGGCCCCCAGGGAGAGCCAAATCCTATACAAGATCGGATTAAATGCTATCTACTTCCCTTTGTCAGAGGCTTCAATGTTCCGTCCCGCCGCGTCATGCGCCAGGGCTACACATAGTTGTTGATGATGGCAGGGCATGTCCCGCTGTCTTGTCCCCACGCCTCACTCGTCCGCCTTACGCAGTGGGGCTGTACCGGCTAATTGGACAAGGCAGGACACTGGAGCCTTGACTTTCGCATGCGCGACTCCGCTTCGCCTGGGGAAGGCGCGCGTACTTAATGCCTATCTGATTAGTGCACTCTTTCCTTTACTGCAGCCTCCTACCGCATTGAGTTGGTCCACCGCCACGTGGTCGCACCGAAGCCTGCCTCTGCGGGGAGTTGAACGCCCGGCTGTACAGGCCATGTGGCGCCTCCGGAGCCCACCTCTGTGGAAGGGTGGAGGCTCAGCCCTACGGGCCACGTGGTAGTTGAGGAGCCCTTCCCTACGGGGAGATGGACCTGGTCCCGGGGGTTCCAATGGCTACATGGCAGCCCTGGAGCCCGCCTCGGCAGGGAGGCGAGAGTCTGGTCCTGTCGGCCACGTGGCAGCCCCGGAGCCTGCCTCGGCGGGGAGGCGAGGGTTCGGTCCTGCCAGCCACGTGGCAGCCCCGGAGCCCGCCTTGGTGGGGAGGCGAGGGTCCGGTCCTGCCGGCCACGTGGCAGCCCGGGAGCCCGCTGCGATGGGGAGGTAGGATCTGGTCCTTCCCTCCACGACGTGGCAACTTCGTGCTCTGCCTCCAAGTAGAGGTCGAGTCCTTAGCCGTTTTCTCCTTGTGCGCGGGGGTACCCGGTCTGCGGGGTAGCCAAAGTCTCTGTCGAAGTGTTAATACGACACTTCCCCCGGATCTGCTAAGGAGCAGCCCGCAGAGGTTCTTGTTCGGCAGGGCTTAGGCCTCAATCAAGTGTGCGAGCGCGTGAGAGAGTTTGACACGGTGGTTTTTACGTGGTTCGGACTGCAAGGAGCGTAACACCCTACTCCACGGTGGATGCTATTGCTAGTGTGTGTGAATGTGTGAGTTTTATGTTGGGTCCTTTGTAACGGTGGCGGTCCGGGACTTTTATAGCTAAGGTCGAACGCCTTACGAGTGGGGTCCGGGGCCCGATAGGTGGTCCCGGAGCGATCTTATCCTAAAGATCTAAGGCTTCTTGCGTAAGGTTGCTCTGACCGTGGCAGTGAAGACTCGCCGTCTTGTCGCCCCTCTCGTGAGTAGCTTACGCGCCGTTGCTAACGATGGTAGGAGGTGTCCCGTCAGCCTGTTTTGTTGCCGCAAGCTACCAACTTGGTCAAGTGAGATAGTCCTGCAACGCCTTCACTGTGATGCGATTGGTCATAGCGGTCTCTGACCGTTGGTGTGCCCCGCGTTGTGTGCCAGAGGTGGGTGCACGCCTTTAATGCTTGACTTGGGCAGGGCGCACTGTTGAAGGTCTTAAATGACACTTCTCCCGGACCTGCTTAGAGAGCAACCCGCGGAGGTTCTTTGGATTCACGAGGGCTAGTCCCAGGAGATTGAGTGCAACGAGATGATGAACACAGAGGGTTTACGTGGTTCGGGCCGCTGGAGTGTAACACCCTATGTCCACGGGAGTGTTTGTGTATTGCCTTGCTTGAGCGTGTATGAGTTTCGATCCCTTGTGAAGGTCGCCTGCTGAGTCCTTTTATAGTCCAAGGACTCTGCAGTCATAAGGTGGGCCCCGGGGCCCGATAGGTGGTCCCGGGGAGAGCCAAATCCTATACAAGATCTAGGATTAAATGCTATCTACTTCCCTTTGTCAGGGGCTTCAATGTGCCGTCCTGGCGCATCGTGCGCCAGGGCTACACATAGTTGTTGATGATGGCAAGGCATGTCCCGCCCGTCTTGTCCCCACGGCTCACTCGTCCGTCTTGTGCAGTGGGTCTGTATCGGCTACTTGGACAAGACAGGACACTGGAGCCTTGACTTGCGCATGCGCGACTCCACTTCGCCTGGGGAAGACGCGCATACTTAATGCCTGTCTGAGCAGTGCACTCTTTCCTTTACTGTGGCCTCCTACCGCATTGAGTTGGCCGTCCGCCACGTGGTCGCACCGGAGCCTGCCTCTGCGGGGAGTCGAGCGCCCGACTGTACAGGCCATGTGGCGCCTCCGGAGCCCACCTCTGCGGAAGGGCGGAGGCTCAGCCCTGCGGGCCACGTGGTGGCCCTGGAGCCCTTCCCTTCTGGGAGATAGGTCTGGTCCCGGGGGTTCCAACGGCTACGTGGCAGCCCCAGAGCCCGCCTCGGCAGGGAGGCGAGGGTCCAGTTCTGCCGGCCACGTGGTAGCCCCGGAGCCCGCCTCGGCGGGGAGGCAGGATCCGGTCCTTCCCTACATGACGTGGCAGCCTCGGATCCGGCCTCCAAGTAGGGGCCGAGTCCTTAGCCGTTTTCTCCTTGTGCGCGGGGCTACCCGGTCTGTGGGGTACCGACAGTGGCCCCCGGGCCCACCTCGGGAGAGATGGCGATCCCGTGGGTGGGGCCCTTCACCTTGTCCTATAAAAGTGACACCAGTGGGCCCCCTCGGGGGCGTCGGAGCTCGGAAAAGTGACATCGGTGCCCCCCTTGGGGGCGCCGGAGCTCACAGGAGCGACATCGGCGACCCGCTTGGGGACGCCGAAGCTCGGAGAAGTGACGTCGGGGGCCACCTTGGGGGGCGCCGGAGCTCGCAGGAGCGACGTCGGCGACCCGCTTGGGGACGTCGGAGCTCGGAGAAGTGACGTCAGCGGCCCCCTTGGGTGGGGGGGGGGCGCTGGAGCTCGCAGGAGCGACGTCGGCGACCCGCTTGGGGATGCTGGAGCTCAGCGAAGTGACGTCAGCGGCCCCCTTGGGGGGCGCCGGAGCTCGGCGAAGCATCACCGGCGCCTACGACAGACGCGTAGAACGTCAGCGACAGGCTCCCTATATGTCCTGCACACACGGTAGATAAAAAGTAATTTCGCTCACCAGTCATCCCTTCCGTGCTCTTTAGTTTCGTGATGGCTTACAATCCTTAGCTAAGATACGAAGCATGGGCGATTCGGTGCGACAACATTCAGGGTATGGTCGATGCCTTGCTCAGGGCATGAGTCGCCCGGCCACGTGTACTCAGATGTTGCACTGGGAGGCAAGGTGTGCATGCTTAGGGTACAGAACCAGTCTAAGCGAGCTGCACACCCTGGACCTCCAGCTCGGCGTTTAGCCTTTCAGGAGTGAGAACCATTCTACACCATGGACCCCCAGCAAGAAAACGACCATCAGACCCCAAATACATTGCAGGTACCTCACGCAGATCCGCCTTTAGCAGGATAGCACTAGGACGAGGCAGAAAAAATGTAACTGGGCGTACGGCAAACGATATGCGAAAGTAAGCAAAAAATTAAAGCATAATGTAAATAGTTTTGTTCGTCGGTTACTCCCTTCCTGCTTTTAGTCTCGTTATGTCTTATGGTCTCGAGCCTGGCTTACGGTGCCTGGGTAATTCAATCCGATGGTATCTAGATTATGGTTATCGCCCTGATCAGAAGTGTGTGTCGTCCGGCCCCCTGTACTCTGCCGTTAGCGCTGAAGAGGCAAAGTTTACATGCTTAGGGTGCAGGACCAGGCTAAGCAGGCTTAACTCTTTGGACCTCCCATAGGCGTTAGCTTTTCAGGGGAGTGACCATTCGGCGCCACAGGCTCCCGATCAGGAAAACAACCAAAGAACCCGAATACATCATAGGAACCCCCAGCATACCCGCCAGCAGCAGGATTGCATAACTACACTAGGTGCGAGATAAGAAGAGAGTGCCCTAGAATATGACAGAGAATATGCGAGAACGAGAATGGCTTGGAGGAGCTAGCCTTGGAACGGGTGTTCACCATGCTGCCGGTGGAAATCTTCACGGGGAAAAAGCCCCCTACCTGGCGCGCCAAATGTCGAAGGTCTTAAACGACACTTCCCCCGGACCTGCGTAGATAGCAGCCCGTGGAGGTTCTTTGGATTCACAAGGGCTAGTCCCAGGAGATTGAGTGCAGCGATATGATGAACACAGAGGGTTTACGTGGTTCGGGCCGCCGGAGCGTAACACCCTACGTCCACAGGAGTGTTTGTGTATTGCCTTGCTTGAGCGTGTATGAGTTTTGATCCCCTGTGAAGGTCGCCTACTGAGTCCTTTTATAGTCCAAGGACTCTACAGTCACAAGGTGGGCCCCAGGGCCCGACAGGTGGTCCCGGGGAGAGCCAAATCCTATACAAGTTCTAGGATTAAATGCTATCTACTTCCTTTTGTCAGGGGCTTCAATGTGCCATCCTAGCGCGTCGTGCGCCTGGGCTACACATAGTTATTGATGATGGCAGGACATGTCCCGTCCGTCTTGTCCCCGCGGCTCACTCATCCGTCTTGCGCAGTGGGTCTGTACCGGCTACTTCGACAAGACAGGACACTGGAGCCTTAACTTGCGCATGCGCGACTCTGCTTCACCTGGGGAAGGCGCGCTTACTTAATGCCTGTCCGAGCAGCGCACTCTTTCCTTTACTGCGGTCTCCTACCGCATTGAGTTGGCCATCCGCCACGTGGTCGCACCGGAGCCTGCCTCTGTGGGGAGTCGAGCGCCCGGCTGTACAGGCCACGTGGCGCCTCCGGAGCCCACCTCCACGAAAGGGCGGAAGATCAGCCCTGCGAGCCACGTGGCAGCCCCGGAGCCCTTCCCAGCGGGGAGACGGGTCTGGTCCCGGGGGTTCCAACAGCTACGTGGCAGCCCCGAAGCCCGCCTCGGCGGGGAGGCGAGGGTCCGGTTCTGCTGGCCACGTGGCAGCCCCAGAGCCCGCCTCAGCGGGGAGGTAGAATCCGGTCCTTCCCTCCACGACGTGGCAGCCTCGGATCCGACCTCCAAGTAGGGGTCGAGTCCTTAGCCGTTTTCTCCTTATGCGCGGGGGTACCCGGTCTGTGGGGTACCGACAGTGGCCCCCGGGCCCACCTTGGGAGAGATGGCGATCTCGTGGGTGGGGCCTTCACCTTGTCTTGTAAAAGTGACACCAGCGGGCCCTCTCGGGGGGCGTCGGAGCTCTGAAAAGTGACATCGGCGGCCCCCTTGGGGGCGCCGGAGCTCGCAGGAGCGACATCGGCGACCCGCTCGGGGACGCCGAAGTTCGGAGAAGTGACGTCGGGGGCCACCTTGGGGGCGCCAGAGCTCGCATGAGCGACGTCGGCGACCCGCTTGGGGACGTCGGAGCTCGAAGAAGTGACGTCAGCGGCCCCCTTGGCGGGGCGCCGGAGATTGCAGGAGCGACGTCGGCGACCTGCTTGGGGACGCCGGAGCTCAGAGAAGTGACGTGAGCGGCCCCCTTGGGGGGCGCCGGAGCTCGGCGAAGCATCGCCGGCGCCTACCACAGACGCGTAGAACGTCCGCGGCAGGCT
This sequence comes from Tuctoria greenei, assembly GCA_036927565.1. Lineage (NCBI taxonomy): Eukaryota > Viridiplantae > Streptophyta > Magnoliopsida > Poales > Poaceae > Tuctoria > Tuctoria greenei. The sequence continues at coordinate 161,209,635 of JAYESD010000007.1, read as the reverse complement.
CCCTATATGTCCTACACACACGGTAGATAAAAAGTAATTTCGCTCACCAGTCATCCCTTCCCTGCTCTTTAGTTTCGTGATGGCTTACAATCCTTAGCTAAGATACGGAGCATGGGCAATTCGGTGCGACAACATTCAGGGTATGGTCACTGCCTTGCTCAGGGCATGAGTCGTCCGGCCCCCTGTACTCAGATGTTGCACTAGGAGGCAAGGTGTGCATGCTTAGGGTACGGAACCAGGCTAAGCGAGCTGCACACCCTGGACCTCCAGCTCGGTGTTTAGCCTTTCAGGAGTGAGAACCATTCTACACCATGGACCCCCAACAAGAAAACGACCATCAGACCCCAAACACATTGCAGGTACCTCACGCGAACTCTCCTTTAGCAGGATAGCACAACTTCAACTAGGACGAGGCAGAAAAAATGTAACCGGGCGTATGGCAAATGATATGCGAAAGTAAGCAAAAAATTAAAGCATAATGTAAATAGTTTTGTTCGTCGGTTATTCCCTTCCTGCTTTTAGTCTCATTATGTCTTATGGTCCCGAGAGGGGCTTACGGTGCGTGGGTAATTTAATGCGACGGTATCAAGATCATGGTTATTGCCCTCATCAGAAGTGTGTGCCGTCTGGCCCCCCTGTAGTCAGCCGTTAATGCTGAAGAGGCAAAGTTTACATGCTTAGGGTGCAGGACAAGGCTAAGCAAGCTTAACACTTTGGACCTCCCACGGGCGTTAGCTTTTCAAGGGAGTGATCATTCGGCACCATGGGCTCCCGAGAAGGAAAACAACCAAAGAACCCGAATACATCACAGGAACCCCCAGCAGACCCGCCAGCAGCAGGATTGCATAACTACACTAGGCGCGAGACAAGAAGAGAGTGCCCTAGAATATGACAGAGAATATGCGAGAACGAGCATGGCCTGGAGGAGCTAGCCTTGGAACGGGCGTTCACCATGCTGCCGGTGGAAATCTTCACGAGGAAAAAGCCCCCTACTTGGCGCGCCAAATGTCGAAGGTCTTAAACGACACTTCCCCCGGACCTGCTTAGAGAGCAGCCCACAGAGGTTCTTTGGATTCACGAGGGCTAGTCCCAGGAGATTGAGCGCAGCGAGATGATGAACACAGAGGTTTTACGTGGTTCGGGCAGCCGGAGCATAACACCCTACGTCCACGGTAGTGTTTGTGTATTGCCTTGCTTGAGCGTGTATGAGTTTCGATCCCCTGTGAAGGTCGCCTGCTGAGTCCTTTTATAGTCCAAGGACTCTGCAGTCACAAGGTGGGCCCTGGGGCTCTACAGGTGGTCCCGGGGAGAGCCAAATCCTATACAAGATCTAGGATTAAATGCTATGTACTTCCCTTTGTCAGGGGCTTCAATGTGCTGTCCTGGCGCATCGTGCGCCAGGGCCACACATAGTTGTTGATGATGGTAGGGCATGTCCCGCCCGTCTTGTCCCCGCGGCTCACTCGTTCGTCTTGTGCAGTGGGTCTGTATCGGTTATTTGGACAAGATAGGACACTGGAGCCTTGACTTACGCATGCGCGACTCTGCTTCACCTGGGGAATGCGCGCGTACTTAATGCCTGTCTGAGTAGAGCACTCTTTCCTTTACCGCGGCCTCCTACCACATTGAGTTGGCTATCTGCCACGTGGTCGGACCGGAGCCTGCCTCTGCGGGGAGTCGAGCGCCCGTCTGTACAGGCCACGTGGCGCCTCCGGAGCCCACCTCCGCGGAAGGGCGGAGGCTCAGCCCTGCGGGCCATGTGGCAGCCCCGAAGCCCTTTCCTGCGGGGAGACGGGTCTGGTCCCGGGGGTTCCGACGGCTACGTGGCAGCCCTAGAGCCCGCCTCAGCGGGGAGGCGAGGGTCCGGTTCTGCCGGCCACGTGGCAGCCCTGGAGCCCGCCTCGGCGGGGAGGCAGGATCCGGTCCTTCCCTCCACGACGTGGCAGCCTCGGATCCAGCCTCCAAGTAGGGGCCGAGTCCTTAGCCATTTTCTCCTTGTGCGCGGGGGTACCTGGTCTACGGGATACCGACACACACCATACCTTAACTCCCGCATCTTACCGACGAGGCGAGCTGTGGTACACGTGGCAGTGTCGGGGCTGACCCCCGCTGGGGAGGCCAACCCTAGTCCTTCGTGACGCGTGGCAGCTCTGGGGCTCTCCAGGGGACGTGGCAGCTCCGGGCCCTTTCCCGTGGGGGGTGCTGAGCTCCGACGCTCTCAGCCACGTGGCTGCATCGGAGCTCTCCCCCAAGGTTGGGAGAGGTCCTGTCCCTACACGTGGCGTCTTCGGGAACCTACCTCACCGGAGGGGCCGAGTCCCATCTTCAAGGCCCACGTGGCAGTACCGAAACTCGTTCTTGAGGGAGGCTAATGTCTAGGTACCTTCAGGACACGTGGCGCCTCCGGACGTGCCTCGGTGTCTTATCCTGTGTGCGAGGGTGCCCCGTCTGCAGGGTACCGACAGTGGCCCCTGGATCCACCTTGGGGCGAGGTGAAGAGCCCAAAGGTGGAGCCCTTTCCATGTTTTCCCACACTGTGCTTTGAATTCTGTCTTGGACAGCTAAAGCAGTGGGCACTTATGCCAACGTTGCATGTGTCCACATCCTGTGGCGAGACTATGGCGACGGGATCTTTGATTGCTGTAGTATCTCTGTCTTCTGCGGCGCCTTTAACCACGACGGTTCTCGATGCATCTATAGCACTTTCGTTCACTCCACCTTTATGGGAGTCGCTTCAGCTGTTTCTTCAGGTGGTTGACCGCCTGGGCTAGTGCTTCTACCAGAGGGCGTAGGGCCCATTATCATGGGCACTGTGCGTTGAGTGGTGTGGGTCGAACCTTTGCACGAAGTACTCAAGCGTCGCGGGGGTGATAAAAAACAAAACCTTTGCTAGAGGGAACAATACCTCCTTTACTCACACCCCGCAACCTAAGGTTTTGCCTTCTTCCTCGAGCGCCCAAACCTTCACCTCTTAGACAAAGCTCTCACCTTCTATAGTGGCTTCCCAACTGCCTCCTTCTCACTTCCAGTCGGTCGATGGCCTGTTGTCGATGCGACGGCTGCTTGGCTGGTTAGCGGCGAAGTGTGCGTGGATGATCCGTGTGGATCTCCCACCCTTGAAGACCTGCGCAAAGACGACATTGTCCTCGTCACCGCCTACGTGTCTGCGGGGCTTGGGCTTCCGCCATCGAGGTTCTTCCTCGTGGTGCTAGAGGAGTACGGGTTGCAGCTTCACCACCTGTCGCTGAACTCCATCGCCATGATCGCGGTGTTCGTCCACTTCTGTGAGGTGTTCGTGTGCTGCAAGCCAACGGTGGAGATGTTCCGGTTCTTCTTCGTGATGAAGACCACCGGAAAGAGCGAGACGACCCAGGTGGGTGCCTACTACTTTCGGCACCGGGACAAGACCTCCATTCCTACATTCCTTTGCTCAAAGGGGGCAAGTGGAAGACCTGGAGGGAAGATTGGGCGATCGTGTGGGTTGAGGCCCATCCAGCACTGAAGATGCCTTCTGAAGGTCCGACCTCTGATACCACCACCTGGGAAGCCTTCCAGGGGTTGATGAAGGAGTACATGCCAATATTGAGGAGGATCCGGTCCCTGACGCGCAAAGGCTTGACCTCCCTGATGGTGTTGGCCGACTTCTTGCGCCGCCACACCGCCCCTCTCCACAAGCGCCATTACGGGGCCTGGCACTACGTCGACACCTATTATTGGTGCCGGTTGGATTTGGACGACCCCACCTCGGAGGTGTTGGAGGGATTGTTGAAGGTGGTGACCTCCGACACGGTCGACAACGAGCACATATCCATCCCGGACAACTGCCAGCCGCTCTTCATGACTCTGGAATTGAGAGACGAACTGCTGATCTCGATACCGAAGGTCAATGTGTTCAGCATTACCCGCCTGTACCTCGAGGAGACATCCGAGGCTTCTGTGGTCCTGGCGCGGTGCTCCAAGGTCGGGGTCCTCCTCCCGTTCTTCGAAAAGGGTGGAGGTAGGGCCCCCAACATCTTCTATCAGACTGGAAAACATCCAACCAGTGCCAATTCCATCATCGGGAAAGCGTTCTCGCCCTCTGGTCGCGGGTTTTGCTACCACTGCGTCGAAGAAGTGGAAGTTGGCGCGGGGGGATAGTACCCCCATCTCCCCTCGCGATGGGGCCGGTGCGGCCGATGCTCCCGTCTTCGACTTGGTTTCTGACTCCAACGGTGGCTCTGGTTCCGGAGGAGGCATAGAGGGGTCTGCGCAGGTGACCGCGCCGATGCAGGTCGATCAAGAGCAGGTGCTAGAGATGGCGGTGTCGGCCTTGTCGTCGGGTCCTGGTGACCTCGATCTATCGCGTGGGGCGGAAGTCCAGGGTCATTGGAGCGGCCCATACCGCTGGTAAGTCGCAGCTTCTCCCTCTGCTATTTATCTTCTTTTCCTTTTCATTCTGATGGAGTTTTATCTTGGCTTTTCAGGGAGTCATCAGCCGACTTGGTGCCCTTGGTGCTTCTAGGGGTGGGCTTGATAGCACCTGCCTCTCCCAGAGCTGGAACAGGGTCTGTCGTGCTGCATCCTACGCCCGAAGGTGCGTCGACCTTTGGTGTCGTCGATGTCTCCGCACTCTCATCCGTTGAGGTAGGCAGGGCAGAGGTGGTGCCAGGCATGGGAGTGCCAGGCGAGGAGGTGCCCGGTGAGGAGGCGACTACCTTGGTCGTGGTGGCTTCCCTTTTCGGAGCTGGCCCGCCCATCGTTGAAACGGCGCCGATGCCTGATGCCATTGGCATGGAAGATGGTGACTCGCCACCTGCAGCTGGCGATGTCGTTGTAGCGGAGGAGGGGACTTCAATGCTGAGCAACGGTGAGGCGGTTCCTGAAGCTCCATCCAGGGAACCATCTATTCCCCAGGTGCTGGTGTCTGCCGCGGTGTCGGCAGGAGGAGCGGGGGGTGAGTCGTCCGTGGCGACGGTCGTGCCAATCCCTCTCGCCGATGCTATTGTTGCGGCCCAGTCCGTCTTGGGCCAGATGCAAGTTGCTTTTGCCCGAGAGTGGGATCAGCTTGCAGAGGAGCAGTGCTTGGTGAAGCTGGTCGATGCCAAGAACAAGGAGCTTGAGGTGAAGGCCTTGAAGGCCAATGCTGCCACCGATGCCCACCTAAAGTTGTGCGAGGATCAGCGGCTGGAGTTGGTCCATCACGAAGTTTCCGTTGCCGACGCGGGATAGGACTTGGCGGCAAAGGAGGAGGAGGTCTCCCGGAGCTCGGGGGAGAAGTGTCGGGCTTTGCAGGATTTGGAGCTCGCCATCAAGTGCTAGGAGGACGATCTGGAGCGTCGTGCTCGGGAGCTCGCCGGTCGGGAGGAGACTGCGTGGAGAGAGGCGGAGAGCCTCCACACCTCCTGCGCAGCCGAGGCCCAAGGGATCCGGGACTTCCTGGTTCGTGCTGGGGCGGTGTTGGAACCCCTCGACCATGGTCCCATGCCGCGTGGGGAGCCATCTCAGGGGGTGTCCCAGTTGCTTCCCGCCTTGGACTCCCTCTGCTCGTTGTTGGGGTCAGTGGACATTGTCCCCGCAAGGCAGCTAGAGGTCGAAGGAAAGGAGCTAGCTGAGATGGTAGCTTCCCATGTCTTGGTGTGCTTCCGGAGCTGGTACCTGACGATCCCGCTGGAGCCAGTGGAGAAAGCCCCCCTTGACGAGCAGGTGGAGGAGGTGAGGGCCAAAGTCTAGGACCTTGCCAAGGAGGTGGCTTCTTCGTTCCAGCGAAGTTGAGACCAGCGGCACTAAGGCACAATGATTTTGTAACCGGAAGTGACGCCTTTGTAAATAATTGTCAATGAATTTGAATCCGGTTGTTTTGCTTGTTGGCTTGTCATGTGCTTCTCAAATTGTTGCCCTAATTACTTCTTTGTGTAAGGTATTGAAGAGCTTTTTGATGATGTCGTTAGCTTTTGAGGAACCAACGCTTGAATAGTTGACACGGCCGATTTGTCGCTAGTTGACGTCCTGCCTATGGAACCTCCTTAGAGGCCCCCTAGTAGGCGTGGCTAGGTTGTCGGGTATGCCTACCACTTAAGAGCAAGATGTCTTTGACTAGTCCTCAATGAAGGAGGGGAGTTGGAGTGGATTGCTTCAGTGTCACCCACCATCGTCGGCAGCAGGTCCCTCAGGGGGTGTCGGGACTGTCTGCTCTGGCGTCACCCACCATCGTCGTAGAGACGTTGACGACAGGCTCCTTGGGAGGTGCCAGAGCTGGATACTCTGGCGTTGTCCACCATCTTTGCAGGAACGTCAACGATAGGCCCCTGGCTTACAAGCTAGCACAAGAGAATTCTGTTAGCAACAAGAGATGGGTAGGAGAGTTTAATCACTTACCCCTGCTTGTTGTTGCCGTCATCGTTCTTGGATGTTGACAGCATGCCCCTTGGGAGGTGCCGGAGCTGGCTGCTCCGGCGTCGCCCACTATCGTCGTAGCATCGTCGACAGTAGGCCCCCTGGGTGATGCCAGAGCTGTATTCTTCGGCATCGTCCACCATCATCATAGAGATGTCGACGACAGGCCCCCTGGGGGTGTCGGAGCTGGATGCTTCGGCGTCGCCCACCATCGTCATAGAGACGTCGATGGCAGGCCCCTTGGGAGGTGTCGGAGCTAGATGCTCCGGCTTCGCCCACCATCATCGTAGAGACATCGACGGCAGGCCCCTTGGGAGGTCTCGGAGTTGGATGCTTTGTGTTGTCCACCATCATCGCAGATGCATCGACATCAGGCCCCTGGTGTATAGGATACCACAAGAGAACCCTGTTAGCAACAAGAGATGGGCGGGAGAGTTTACTCATTTATCCACGCTTGTTGTTGTCATCGGCGTGCTTGGACGTTGACGGCGGGCCCCTTGGTGATGCTGGAGCTGGATGCTCCAACGTCGTCTACCATCGTCGCAAGATCGTCGATGACAGGCCCCCTGGGTGATACCGAAGCTGGATGCTCCGGCGTTGCCTACCATCATCTTAGATGCGTCGGCGGCAGGCCCCTGGGAGGTGCCGGAGCTGGATGTTCTGGCGTCATCCACCATCGTCGTAGATACGTCGATGGCAGGCCCCCTGGGAGGTGCCGGAGCTGGATGCTCCGACATCTCTCATCATAGTAACGTGCTATGTATGTCCTACACACATAATAGAGGTGCATATTTTTCGCTCGTTGGTGAACTTTTCTTGTCCTTTTTAGCTTTGTCATGTCTTTCAGTCCTGGGCTGGTACGCGGGGTTTGGTTAATTCAGTGCGTTAGCGCTCGGGACCCGGCTCCCACCTTATTCGGGGTGTAAGCGTCCTGGCGCCGAGTACTTAGCCATAGCACTGGGAGGCAAAGCGCACATGCTTAGGGTACAGGACCAGGCTAAGTAGGTTGCACGCTCTGGACCTCCAGCTCGACGTAGGCCTTTCACGGGAGACCATTTGGCACCACAGGACCCCAAGTAAGAGGGCAGCCACGATGACCCAGAACACCTTGCAGATACCTCAAACAAGTCCACCTTCAACAGGGTTGTATAACTCTAGGGGTGGAATAGGAAAAATTTCACTAGCTATATGAAGATAATATACGAAAGAACGAGACTAGTCTGATTGATCACAAAATTAACAGGTAATTAAGTGAACATAAGAGAAAGCACATGGTAAGACAGTGTTTTTTTTTCAGATTGGCATTTATAGGAGGAGAATTGCTGTTGATTATAAGGGCAACGACCCACTCTGGTTGGCAAGGTAGGCAGAGTGTTCATGCTTAGGGTACAGGACCAAGCTAAATGACTGAACATTCTGGACCTGTCCCCCCTAGAGCTTGGCTGTCCTACGTGTCATTCCTTGGCACCATGACACCCTACACTGTCCTACTATTTATGCTTAGGAATAGAACTTACGGAGGTGGTATAATGTTCCAAGGGTTGGGGAGAGGCTCTCTGTCGAAGGTCTTAAATGACACTTCCCTCGGACCTGCTTAGAGAGCAGCCCGCGAGGGTTCTTTGGATTCACGAGGGCTAGTACCAGGAGATTCAGCGTAGCGAGATGATGAACACAGAGGGTTTACGTGGTTCGGGCCGCCGGAGCGTAACACCCTACGTCCACGGGAGTGTTTGTATTGCCTTGCTTGAGCGTGTATGAGTTTCAAATGATCCCCCTCTGTGAAGGTCGCCTGTCGAGTCCTTTTATAGTCCAAGGACTCTACAGTCACAAGGTGGGCCCTGGGGCCCGACAGGTGGCCCCAGGGAGATCCAAATACTATACAAGATCTAGGATTAAATGCTATCTACTTCCCTTTGTTAGGGGCTTCAATGTGCCATCCCGCCGCGTCGTGCACCAGGGCTACACATAGTTGTTGATGATGGCAGGGCATGTCCCGCTGTCTTGTCCCCGCGGCTGTAACACCCTCATTTTCATGCATCATGCCTTGCATACATTCATATACATGTTTAACATTAACCCATAACAAGAGGAACAAGTTTAAAATTGATTGGAGCAAAACCGCACTTAAAAATGTAGGAAAGTGTGGACTAGTCCGGTTTTGCTGAGGACTAGTCCGATTCTCTCTGTCTAAAAACGAACTTGTCCGTTTTTGCTGCGGATTAGTCCGATATTTGCCTCTGGACAACTTTGGACTTGTCTGATCTTGTGCGGACTAGTCCGGTATTCCATGAATCCTTGAAAATTTGCTAAGTCCCTGGACTTGTCCGGACTAGTCCGGTGTTCCAGCGGACTTGTCCGTTTTCCTTTCTGACTAAGATCGGACTTGTACGATTTTAGGCCAGACTTGTCCGATTTTCTCTCTGGACGACTTCGGACTAGTCCGATCCTGTCCGGACTTGTCCGATATTTCATGACTCCGAGATTGACCTTTTGTTTTACGACTTGTTTCTTGGGTTTCATGTTAAGTGGGCCTAGGGACGTCGTGCCCAACTCTTTTAGAGCCCATGTGGGACTCTAAACCGGCCTCTACTCATCCCAAAACTCGAAATCCATCTAACCCTAGCCTCCACCTCTATATAAACAGCCCAACCCCTTGGTTTGACATCTATTTGCCACTTTTCCACCCACCCAAACCCTAGTTCGTGGGGAGCCACCATCAAGGAGGGAGGAGAAGATCCCAAGCAAGAAGAAGAAGAGGAGGAAACGAAGAAGGATAGAGATCTCCACCGAGTTTCGTCCTTCACCACCAATTCATCTCCAAGTTCATCACCAACCCTAGATCACCAAGATCCAAGTGCTACCTCCAAGTTTCTTGATTCATTGGAGTTCTAAACACCTGATATACCTTCTATTCTCTTTTCCTTATGAGAATTCAACCCCTAATCTCCGAATTTACGTCGATCTAGAAAACCCTAATCTGCCGATCTCGCAGAGGGCGGACTTGTCCGGTCCCTAGCGAACTAGTCCGATCTTTCTGGTTAAATTGTGTTGAATTAATTCTAAAATTTGATCTAATCAACTCCACACCTGTATAAACTTGTTAAAAGCTATTAGAACTAGTTGGAGATCATTAAAAGCAATCTAGTAACAAGTTCTACCTTGCATTTGCATCAATCATGCATGTCATGTCATATTGAGTAATATTTGTGCACTCTTTGATTGTGTTTCTTGTCTTGTATGTTTATTGTGTGGATTAGACGGATTTGCGCTAGAAAGTGCCGCGGAGGATCTACAACACCAAGAGTATGAAGGCTTTGACCCTAATCAACAGCAAGAGCAAGGCAAGTGTTCTTGAAGCATATTGATCCTGTTTTTAAAATAAATGTTTTGTTTGCAAACTGCATGCTGTGTCAATTTGATGGGAATCCTATGGTAGGAAGTTTACTAGTTTTGTTGACCACCCTTGTCACCTGGAATTTATGGTAGAGAGTCGGGAAGGGTTTTTTACCTTTTGCTTCGCTTAATCAACCGGGATGGGAATAACTGTACCACTCAATTTATTTATGCATGGATGAAATTATGGTTAACATGAACTGGTTAAATATGGTATGGTAATGGGTGATCTAAGCAAGCCTGGTATGTGGATGGGTTGGATGTTATGGTGGTTTGCTTGCTTTAGATCTAAGGACATGTTCATGCGAGAATAAGCCAGGACTACAGTGCCACCATGAGGCCAAGTATGGGTGCGGCGTAGCTGATTAATTAGGGCTTTGCTAGTGCTGTTTGGACCATTGTGGATGCTCAGGGAAGGGGTAGTCGGATTGGGTTTGTTGATGATTGGTGGGACTACCCTGGGATCCGAATGGCTCAAGAGGGGGCCCTTGGTTGAAGATGTGCTCAGTTGGAGGCATCACCACCGGTGAAACCTCAGTGGGGTCTAAATAGGCTAGTAATCCCTTTGTAAATGCTATTTTGTGATCTCTTGGCCATACAACAAAGGAAGTGTAATTGGCATAAGGGAGGTTCTTTAGTCGCCGACGGGTGATGAAATCACAAACACATGGGTAAAGAGGTACAAACTCTGCAGAGTTAAATAAAACTATCATGATAGCCGTGCTCCCGGTTATGAGCGCCTGGATGACCTACATGATTAGAGGTAAATTGGAATTTGGGATGGTTATGGTTTGGTAATGGTTATGGATGGTTATGGATAAATTTCTGGTATTGAATATGGTTATTGACGATGGTGAAATCTGGAATTATTGATGATGGTAATGAATTCAGTTTGGTACTATGGTATTATTTATGATTATGATGGGTTATTTCACATACATATAATATATTGCTTTTCAAATGTTTTACTGTACTTTTTAGCACTTTGCCATTATTATTGTCGTCATTTGAATCAGCCACTTTCCACACTTGCTGAGTACGACATGTACTCACTCTTGCAACCCCCCCCCCCCCCAACAGTTGCAGGTCAGAATTGTGAGTTTAATGGCGATAATGCGGAGTTCTAGGCCGTGTCTACCGTCAGCTTGCCTGTGGTGTTATTGGAGCTGCGCTATCCCTTTTGCTTAGTTTGCTTAATTAGTTTATTTCCGCTGCATTAGTTGAACTTGTCATTAATATTCATTAGAGCTTGTATTCGAGGATAATCTGGTTTGTGTAATAAAATTTGATAATTAATCTTGTCCTGTGGAAATTTTCTGTATACTCTTTTGTGATTGCACTTGTGTATGTGTGATGAACATCCTGGGCACACATATGCGTTAGCTTGGTTCATTTTCGGAACCGGGCGTCATAGCGGCTCACTCGTCCGCCTTATGCAGTGGGTCTGTACCGGCTACTTGGACAAGACAGGACACTGGAGCCTTGACTTTCGCATGCGCGACTCGCTTGACCTGGAGAAGGCACGCGTACTTAATGCCTGTCTGAGCAGCGCACTCTTTCCTTTACTGCGGCCTCCTACCGCATTGAGTTGGTCCACCGCCACGTGGTCGCACCAGATCCTGCCTTTGCGGGGAGTTGAGCGCCCGGCTTTACAGGCCACGTGGCGCCTCCGAAGCCCACCTCCGTGGAAGGGCGGAGGCTCAGCCCTACGGGCCACGTGGTAGTTCAGGAGCCCTTCCCTGCGAGGAGACGGGCTTGGTCCCGGGGGTTCCAATGGCTATGTGGCAGCCCCGGAGCCCGCCTCGGCGGGGAGGCGAGAGTCCGGTCCTGCTGGCCACATGGCAGCCCCGGAGCCTGCCTCAGCGGGGAGGCGAGGGTCCGGTCCTGCCTGTCACGTGGCAGCCCCAGAGCCCGCCTTGGCGGGGAGGCGAGGGTCCGATCTTGCCGGCCACGTGGCAGCCCGGGAGCCCGCTCCGGCGGGGAGGTAGGATCTGGTCCTTCCCTCCATGATGTGGCAGCCTCGGGCTCTGCCTCCAAGTAGAGGCCGAGACCTTAGCCGTTTTCTCCTTGTGTGCGGGGGTACCCGGTCTAGGGGGTACCGACAGTGGCCCCCAAGCCCACCTCAGGAGAGTCGTCGATACCGCAGGTGGGGTCTTCTTCCTTATCTTCCTGCGGAACTCTTTCGATTCCAATTCGGGGCAGTTCCCCGGGCGGCACGTCCCTGTCATCGTGGCGATGCGTCTCCCTCTGGTAAGCGGAGGCGCGGGACGTGCGTCGTGCGACATGACTCCTGCTTTCAATGGTGCTTTAACGACGGTGGTTCCCAAAGTGGCTCCTGCACTTCTGCTGCTTTTGCCTTTTCAGAAACCGTCGAGTTACCTCCCGCATAGTTGGCCACCCGGCTCGCCTTCTTTGTCGAGCGACTTGGGCCCTCATGTCACTGCCTGTGCGGGTTTGTTGCTCTTCTACCGAGGCTTGGCGATTCACACGCCGCGTCTGTTGGCTTGCAGAGGTAAATAAAAAGAGACCTCTCCCCCTAAGGGTCCTTTCTTCCGCTTCTGCATCCTTGCGCTCGTGCCTCTTGCCCCAAGCCCAGTTCTTGCGCTCTAGCTCCCGATCTCCCCTTCCGGAGCCTCCTCCTTCAACCTCATGGCGAGCATCCTGCCCAGGTCCCGGCTGACCAGGTCTGCTGATCTGGCCCCCGTGTGCCGGCTTCTCGGCTGGTGAGCCCCTGAATAGGAGGAGTGGCTCCGTCGCGGGGAGCTCCCACTGAACCTCATGGATGGGTAGATGGTGCTGTTCTCGTCGTATGTGCTTGCCGGCTTCGTTCCGCCAGCATCCGCCTTCCTGGTAATGCTTCTGGAGACCTTCGGCCTCCAACTTGACCACCTCCCGCCGAACTAGATCGCCTTGCTAGCAGTCTTTGCTCACCTCTGTGAGATGTTCGTGTGGGTGATGTCGTCGGTGATGCTCTTCAGGTACGTCTTTGTACTGAGGGCCACCAGAAAAACTCGAAGGATCAGCTCGGCGCCTACTACTTCCAGTGCCGAACCAAGGTCCCTTCTAGGTACATTGCTTCCTTCAGCTCTGCACGGTGGGAGCAATGGCGCGAATATTGTATGATTGTCAAGGTCGAGGCTCACGACCGGATGTGCCTTCCCACCGGGAGCCCCTACTCCGAGCGGTCATTCTAGGAGGAGCGCCCAGAGTTGGAGAGGGCGTTCGACCCGGTGGTGGAGAGGATCCAGATGCTGGCGGACCACGGGCTGACGTCTGTGATGGTGTTGAGGGACTTCATGTCCCGACGCATGGCTTCGCTCCAGCGCCGCGTTCGCCCGGCATGGATGTACACCGGTCCAATGGACTGCACCCGGCTCGAGACCGGCTCCAACTCCAACCCGGACGAGCAGCTGTTGCACGATATGCTAGTCCGGGTCTGCCCCAACGACGTTTCCCCTGAGGGACTGGCCCTTTCAGCAGCCTGCCGCCCCCTGTGCTCAGACTTCGAACTGAAGAGGCGGCTGCTGAAGGCGATGCCGATGCTCGACGAGTCCGGGCTGGCGCAGCGCCAGATTGGAGACCCGTTTCGGGGGCTTGAGATTGCCGATGATGCCGAGGGGGTCGACATTGCCGACGACGCTGAGGGAGTCTGAGATCCCTCAAGCGACAAAGATCCCTCGAGTGATGACCCCTCGAGTGGGCCCCAGCTCTGTCAGCGGGGAGGCGTCGGCTCCTCTGCTGATATGGGGAAAAGGAAAGCACCAGTGCCGGTGTCGGACCCAACCCCCAAGAAGCGCGCCCGGTCGCCACCGTACTCGGTGTCAGGGGGTGCCAGCGGCGCCGCTTTGCCGCCCGAGTCCTCAACGCGCAAGAAGGGGAGGCTCCTCAACGCCGATGGGACACCAGTGTTCCCTCGCCGTTCAGAGGAGCGCCAGACTTCGGGGATGCCGCCGACTCCTCCATCTTAGGGGCCCCGAGCTAACGCAATGGCCCCTGCCGCGGGTTTCGGGGGTTCGGACCCCCCCAACCATTTTGGGAAGCGGTGGAGCTTCAATGTTCCCCGGTAAGTCTGCTTAAATTTCATCTTGGGTGTTCTTTGCTGTGTGCTCACCCTATAATATTCTTATGATTCGGGTTTGTCTGCTTTTAGCGCAACCGCGGCTACTCCTCTGCACGCGTGCCCTTTCGCTGGTGGGCATGCTGCTCCAAACAGCTCACGGGGCTCCTCTGCAGCCTCGGACCCTACTCGGGCGCACCGGGCTGCTGATGCCGAGGTGCCTCGGGCCTTCGTGCCCGAGGCGCCTACAGCGGCTGCTAAGGGTCCGCAGTGCGCGCCGACGTCTGGTGCCGCACCCGCCAATGACTCCGCATCCACCTGCTACTCTGCACCGGCCGATGCTACCGAGCCGACTCGCACTACTATGTCGTCTTGCGCCACCGCCCCGGGTGGAGCTCCTGGAGCCGGCTTAGGAGCCGTCGGCAGTAGTGTTGGAGCCTCCGCTGGGGAGGGGGCCCCTGGAGATGACGTGCCTGCTCCCAGGGGCGGTTCCCCCCCGCCTTCTCTGACTAGGGGAGCTCTGGTCCCCGTCTCCCCAGTGGTCCTCCAAATGGAGGACGATATTGAAGAGGTAGGGAGGCAGGGACCCGCGGCTACGGTGGAGCCCCTCCCCCTGTCTGAAGCCATGGCGGTAGCCTACTCCGACTTTCGGCAGGCTCGGGCGGCCCTCGACCGGGAGAGGGGGAGGCTTGAGGACGAGGAGGACCGGCTCCGGGAATGGGCGAGGACCCTAGAAGCCCGGACCCGGTTGGCGAAGAGCCGGGTGGCGCAGCGGGAGGCGGTCGTCCGGGAAGAGATGAAAATCCTCGACCAGGAGCGCGAGCTTATCGCTCGCCTGGACGCCGTCACCCAGAAGCTGAAGGCGGACGCCGCGGCGATCCATGCTGAGGCCAGCTCCCGCCTCCAGTCCTGTGAGGAGCTCCAGTAGCTGTTATCCTGCCGGGAGGCTGCTCTTTCCGAACGGGAGCAGGAGTTGGCGGCGAAGCAGGATGAGGTGGAAGCGACCTCCCGCCGGCTCATCCTCTAGCAGGAAGGGGCGAGATACCGCGCCACCGAGCTAGACCGCCGGGATGCTGCCCTGGCTGAGGTGGAGCGAGCCCAGTTCGCTGAGCGCCAGGCTCTCCTGGACCGCGAGTTAGACGTCACCCTCAAGGAGGGTGGCTTGAGCCGCCGCGAGAGGGAGGTCAGCGAGCACGAGAGGGCCCTGGTAGCCAAGGAGGAGCGGTTCCTGGACGGCGGTCCCCCGGGCACTGGCGGCAGCCCAGCAAGAGGTGCAGGAGCTCCGGGCGTTGCGTTCTGCTGAGGCCCGGAAGGTCTGGGAGTTCCTGGGCGGCGTCGACTCAGCTCTGGTGCTGCTCGGCTTCAGCCTGGTGCGCGTGGGGAACCAGCGCAGGAGGTGAGTCAGGTGTTCCCAGCCCTTGAGTCCACTAGCTCGAGGATGCGTTCGCTGGGATCCATCATCGACAACCAGCTAGAGGCAGAAGGGAGGATGCTGGTGAAGGAGGTGGCGACGCACATCCTGTCTTGCTACTGGAGCTGGTACCCTGATGTCCCTCTTCAGCCGGTCCTCGAATGGCCCATTGCCGAGAGGGAGGAGGCTGCCAAGTCTGAAGTCTCAGATGCTGTGGCACTCATCACCTCAAGGTTCCAGCAGATCGGCTGAGGGTTCCCCATGCGCTGCTTGTATCTTGTGTTTCTTTCAGTTTTCCTTTATAGTTGTTTGTGATGACAAACCTTTATTTTGGAACAAAAAATCTGCTTGGAGTGCCCCTCATACTTAGCATGCTTTACTTTTCAGCAATATCTTCTAGTTGCTTGTTGTTCCTTAGCTTCCACGACCTGCCGTCCCCCGGAGTGTGGCCCCCTGGCAGGTGTGGCCAGTTGTTATGGGCACACCTGTCAGATACCTAGAACTTAGGGCGGACGGTTGCAGGGGAGCTTAGGATGCGTAGGTAGCATTGCTGTAACTGGGTATGCAGGGACATCAACGGCTGGCCCCCTGGGGGTGCCGCCGGAGCCTCGGTCCGGCGGTGCCCACCATCTTTGGTGAAACATCGACGTCGGGCCCCCTGGGGGTGCCACCGGAGCCTCGGTCCGGCGGTGCCCACCATCTTCTGTGAAACATCGACGACGGGCCCCCTGGGGGTGTCACCGGAGCCTCGGTCCAGCGGTGCCCACCATCTTTGGTGAAACGTCGATGGCGGGCCCCCTGGGGGTGCCACCGGAGCCTCGGTCCGGCGGTGCCCACCATATTTGGTGAAACGTCGATGGCGGGCCCCCTGGGGGTGCCACCGGAGCTTCGGTCTGGCGGTGCCCACCATCTCCGGTGAAAGGTCGATGGCGGGCCCCCTGGGGGTGCCGCCGGAGCCTCGGTCTAGCGGTGCCCGCCATCTTTGTGGGTACTCTGACGGTTATCGTCGGGATAACTCCTTGGAGACCTGCGTATAGATCAAAAAATAGGAGAAGTAATTATGTCCGCTGGTCATTGCTTCCCTACTCTTTTTTAGTGTCGCTTGACTTACGATCTTGGGCTGACTCATGGGACTTGGGTAATTCAGTACATCTGCACCTAGGGCTCGCTATCCATACTACTTAAGGGTGGTCCATCTGGCCCCCAGTACTCAGCTGCAGCGCTGGGGAGGCAGGGCGCACAGGCTTAGGGTACAGGACCAGGCTAAGCAGGCTGTGCCCCTGGACCTCCCGCTCGACGTAAGCCATTCCCGGGGGAGACCGTCTGGAGACACAGACCTCCGAGTATGGGAACATCCGAGGCCCCAGGCACATTGCAGGTACCTCAAGCAACCCCACCTGCAACCAGACAGCAAGGCTCCCACTATTGCTAAAGTAGGGAAAAAATGACAGCGCCCGTGATAGATCACGAGCTACGGCGAACGCACAGCAATATATTAAAAAATTAAAGATAATTCTTTGAATGAAAAACCCGATACAGGGCAGGACAACATTCTTTCATTGCGGTTTCCCATAAGATGGGACAGGCTTTACAAGGGGAACGACCCGGCCCTGGCGACAAAGGGAGTCGAGTGCACCTACATAGGGTTCTGGACCAGGCTAAGCGAAATGTGCACTCGGAGCCTCATCTCCGTAGCCTTAGTTACCCTAAGTATTGTTCCTAGGCACCATGTACCTTTTACAATGAAAGAAAATTGTCCTAACACTGGTCTAGGGGTAGAACTTACAGAGGTGCTCGATGTTCCAGGGGTTGGGCAGTCGCTCTCCATCCTCCGTAGCTAGGCGGACGCACCCTGGGCGGCATACCTCTGTAACCCGGAAGGGGCCCTCCCATCTGGGGGAGAGTTTGTTAGCCCCTTCCCGGGAGAGTATGCGACGCAGCACCAGGTCGTCTACCATTAGCTCCCTACTTCGCACGGTCCTCTGGTGGTAGCGCCGGAGCGCCTGCCTGTACCGTGCATTTCGGAGAGCTGCTCTCACTCGTCCCTCGTCGACGAGGTCCACGTCTTCACGCCGCAGCTGGTCCTGCGCGGCTTCGTCATACACCTAGACACGGGGGGGGGGGGGGGGGGGGGCTGGTAATTTCTAGGGGGAGGACAACCTCTGCCCCATACACCAGGAAGAAAGGCGTTTCCCCTGTGGCCCGGCTGGTTGATGTCCGGTTAGCCCACAGTGCACACGGAAGCTCATCTATCCAATTTGCACCATGCTTCTCAAGGTGTGAGAATGTGCGAGTCTTGAGGCCCTTGAGGATCTCTGCATTGGCCCTCTTGACCTGTCCATTGCTCTCTGGATGAGCAACAGATGCATAGCAGATGGATCCCAAGGTCCTCGTAGTATTCCTGGAACGCTGCACTTGTGAACTAGGTCCTGTTATCAGTGATGATTCTGTTCGGGACCTCGAACCGACAAACGATCGACTTGATGAATTTGACTGCTGACTGCTTGTTGATGGTGACAACTGGGGCAGCTTCCGACCACTTGGTGAACTTGTCTACGGTGACGTCGAGGTGCCGGAATCCTCCGACGGCTCTGGGAAAGGGTCCCAGGATATCCAACCCCCATACAGCGAATGACCATGAGGGAGGGATCATCTGCAGCGCCCGAGCTGGTGTGTGGATCTGCTTGGCATGGAGCTGGCACGCCTTGCATCTCCTGACCATCTCGGCGACATCCTGGAGTGCTGTCGGCCAGTAAAAGCCATGCCAAAAGGCTTTACCGACCAGCGTGCGGGATGACGCGTGGTTCCCACACTCGCCTCCATGGATCTCTGTGAGCAAGTCACAGCCCTCCTCCCGGGTAATGCATCACAACAGGATGTCGTTGGCGCCACGCCGGTAGAGATCCCCTTCCACCAGCGTGTACCTCTTAGCCATGCGAACTATCCTTTCTGCCAAGGCATGTTCTTCGGGAAGGATTTTGTCTTTCAAGTAGTCCCGGACCTCCGAGATCTATGCATCGGGACTTGCTTGAGCCTCTGGATCTTGGGCGCCCGGTAGCTCGGAGCCCCCGATGGCACATACGATCCTTGGCGGGCTCCATGGTAGCAGGGCCGTCGGGACTGTCAGCTTCGAGGTGCTGGGCTCGCCCCCTTCGCCCGGTTCGACTGCCCAGGCAGTTGGTCACGGTAATGCCTTTGCAAAGACTCCTTCAGGCACGGGGGCCCCTGTGGAGGCCTTCATTGACAGGTCGTCTGCGATTGAGTTGTCGGCTCGGGGTACATGGCATAGGTCCAAGACTTCAAAGTCCTTCTCCAGCTTCCAGACATGCTGCAAGTATGATGCCAGCTGAGGGTCGTTGCAGCTGCACTCCCCTTTGGCTTGCTTGATGATCAGCTGAGAATCACTTTTAGCCAGAAGCTGACGGACATTGAGAGTCAGGGCAGTTTTCATCCCGAAGATTAGGGCCTCGTATTCCGCCATGTTATTACTCGCCTTGAAGTCGAGGCGCACCATGTACTTGAACTGCTCTCCAGTCGGGTTGAGGAGCGGGACCCCAGCCCTGACCCCCTGCTTCCGCGAGGAGCCGTCGAAGTAGAGCATCAAGGGGGTTTCGGTGAAAACTGGGGCCTTGGGCACCGTTTCTCCGTTGTCTAGGCCCCCTGGGTTGCTTGGCGATGGAGTCCATTCTGCCGAGAAGTCTGCCAGTGCTTGGCTCTTGACTGCATGTCGAGGTAAGAACTCCATCTCGAACTCTGCTAGCTCCGCTGCCCACTTAGCGATGTTGCCAGTCGAGTTGGGATTGTGGAGTACGGTTTTTAGTGGGAAAGAGGTGACCACTGAAATCCGGTGAGCCTGGAAGCAATGCCGGAGCTTCCTCGACGCTATGAGAACTGCATACAACAGCTTGTGCACCTCCAGATATCTTGTTTTTGCTTCATGGAAGACCTCACTGATGTAGTAGACTGGCCGCTGGGACGTCCGAACCCTCCCCGAGGGATCTGGGGCTCCTTGCAATGCGTCTGCATCCTGGGGAATGTGGCCCCCAGGATCTAGTCAGACCTCTAGGGGTTGGGACCCGGAGGGCACATGGTCACTGGAGCACACAGCGAGGGGGTCCTCTGCTGGGTCCGGGCCCTGAGGTTCAGCTTCCTCCCCAGGGGCTCCCTCGGGTGCTTGCTGCGGCAGTAGCTACGATCGCTCTGCAACCAAGACCATGCTGACCACCTCCGTTGTTGCGGTGATGTACAACAGGAGTGGTTCGCCGGGTTCTGGCGCCACCATGATGGGTAGAGTCGTTAGGTGCTTCTTGAGCTCCTAGAATGCCGCTTCCGCTTCCTCGGTCCACACAAAGGGACCCGACTTCCGTAGAATCTTGAAGAAGGGCAGCGCTCGCTCAGCCAGTCTTGAGATGAACCGGCTAAGGGCTGCCAAACACCCTGCAAGCTTCTGCACATCCTTGATGCGGGCAGTTGGCCGCATCAGTTCTATTGCCTTAATCTTCTCTGGGTTAACTTCAATTCCTCGATGCGAGACCAAGAAACCAAGGAGCTTCCCTGCAGAAACCCCAAGGACGCACTTGTCGGGGTTCAGCATCATGCGTGTCGTGCGTAGCTTGCTGAAGACTTGAGCTAGGTTGTCTAATAAGGATGTGCGGGCTCTAATCTTTACCACGATGTCATCGACATACACCTCTACCAGATCTCTAATGAGGTCCCCAAATGTCTTATGCATTGCACGTACAAAGGTGGGGAGAGCATTCTTAAGTCCATATGGCATGGAGACATAACAATACAGGCCATCCACTGTTATGAAAGCAGTGTGTTCCTCATCTTCCCTAGACATCGGTATTTGGTGGAAACCAGAATATGCATCTAGGAAACACAGAATATCACAGCCTGATGTTGAGTCTACTATTTGATCTATCCTAGGAAGACGGAATGGATCCTTTGGGCATGCCTTATTGAGGTTAGTGTAGTCGATGCACATCCGGAGTTTCCCGCCAGCCTTGGGGACGACAACAGGGTTGGCCAACCACCGTGGGTGGTGGACCTCCCGGATGAAACCAGCATTGAGCATCTTCTTGATTTCTTCACGGATGAAGTTTTGTCGCTCGATGGACTATTTCCTGGGCTTCTGTTGTACCGGTCAGGCGTCGGGGTAGATCTTCAGATGGTGCTCAATCACCTCCCTAGGGATCCCGAGCATTTGTGATGGTTGCCATGCAAACACATCAACGTTGTCCCGGAGGAAGGTGACGAGCGCGAGTTCCTATTTGCTGTCCAGGTTCCCCGCGATGCGGGTTGTCTGGGCAGCCTTGGAGCCAATCCTGACGACCTTTACCGGAACGTCATCGTCGACTGGTCGCACGCAGGGTGCAAAAGTGGAGGCCCGCTGTGTCAGACCCTGTTCTGGTCGGCTCTCCTTCACGCCCCCTGGAGCCGGAGCCCTCCCTGCTGCGAGCGCCTGGAGCTGCTCCAAGGCGGATACTGCAGCTGAGCGGTCCCCTCTGACCCTGAGGACGCCGGAAGGCATCGGCATCTTCAGGACGAGGTAGCCGTAGTGGGCTACGGCCATGAACCTGTAGAGCGCCAGTCTCTCGATGATTGCATTGAAGGGAAGGTCGACGTCCGCCACGTCGAACATAACGCTCTCCGTACAGTAATTCTCCGAGGTCCCAAAGGTCACTGGGAGGTGAATGTTACCGTACGGGAGGATTTGCCCCGGTCCGACACCTGAGAACGGGCTCGAAGGTGTGAGCCGGGACATCGGCAACTGCAGCTTCCGGAAGGCCGCCAAGGAGATGAGGTTGAGGCATGCCCCACAATCAATCAGCACGTGAAAGACCTTCACATTGGTGATGGTCGGGGACACCAGCAGCGGGAGTATGCCTGCTCCCACCATGTTCTTGGGGCAGTCAGAGGCGTTGCAGCTGATTGCCGTGCTCATCCACTTGTGGTGGGGAGCCGGGCTCAGAGCGGGGGCCACTGCGGCCACTGCCCGTCGCAGAGTCTTCACTGCGTTTCGGGACGTGGGATCTGTGGCTCCCCCGTAGATGACGTGGAGAGTCTTGTGGTGCTCCTTATCGCTGCTGGAGTCGGAGTCGCCACCCTCAAAGACGACCTTCACCGCCCTCTGGGGTTCCTAGAACCCCATCTCGCTGTCATCCTCCTTTTCAAGATCGACCTTCCATTTGCCCTCCCTCTGGCGGGAAGGCACGCCCTCCTAGCGCTCCTGCTTCTGCTTCTGCTCGCGGAAGCGCTCCGCGAACTTCTTCACTTCCCGGCACTCGCTAGCGCTACGGCTATTTGTGCGGTGCACCAGGCACTTGAAGTCATACTCCTCGAGCTCTGGTGACTGCCGAGGGCGCTTGTCTCGGCGCGGCGGCCGGGCTCCGGCGGGTGCCACGGCCGCCACCGCATGGGCACCGGGCTTTGGCTTGTTCTTGCCATTGCCCTTCTTCTTATTCTTGCCGCTGCTCCTTGCAGAGGCTCCTTCCTCAGTCGGCGTGGCCTCCCTTGCCTCTGAGGAAGGTTAGGAGTGCCAGTTGCGTCCCTCAGCTACCCTAGCACATCTGTCAGCCAGAGCGAACAGCTCAGAGACATCACATACTTCGTGTGTGGCTAGCTTCTCGAGCATCTTCTTGTCCCTCACACCCTGCCTGAACGCAATAATAACTGATGCGCTAGCGACATGAGGGATGGTGTTCCGTACCTGGGAGAACCGCTGGATGAACAATTGCAGCGACTCTCCAGCGCGCTGTCTGATGGCGTGGAGGTCAAGCTCTGTGCCGGGGCGCTTGTAGGAACTGCCAAAGTTCGCCATGAACTATCGGCACAACTCATACCAGGAGGTTATGGACCCCTGGGGCAGGTTCATGAGCCATGACCGGGCTGGGCCGGTCAGGACGACGGGGAAGTAGTTAGCCATGATGGCCTCGTCGCCTCCTGTAGCTAGTATCGCGGTGGAGTAGATTTGCAGGAACTTGCTCAGGTTGATGCTCCCGTCGTACTTCTCCGGCATGTGTGGCCGGAACTTTCGTGGCCACACCACGAAATGGAGGTGAGGTGCCAGAGCTGCACACCCTTGGGTGGGGCTGGCTGGCGCCAGTCGTGGCACTGCATACCCCTGGTGAGCAGGTGGGCCTGCGTACACCTGAGGCTGGGGTGGTGCAACATACTCCTGTGGAGGTGGAGGCGCGATGTACGTCTGGTATGGTGGAGGCACGACGCGAGCCTGGGGCTCATGGCCCGGCAAACCATAATATGCCTCAAGGTTGCGCCGCCGCTCCCTCTGTCGCTCGATGGTGACTCGACAGTCTTCTCCCGACCTGCGGCGCTGCAGCCCGGTTCTCAAGTCTGTTGTCGAGATCCTGGTCGAGCACGAGTCTGCCGTCCATCAGTCAACTGTTTGAGTCCGTGACAACAACACATGCGTCGGCTGGGCATGTGTCTCCCTTGGTGGAGGTGCGTTGAGTGCAGCGGTGACGAGGTGGTCGACGTCGTTGATCCACTGCTGAGCTGCTCCCCGGGGAGCATCTCCAGCGGGTGGATTGTGGAGTAGCGCGTGCACTGCTACGAGCGCACTCTCCGGGCTCACTGCCGGCGGCACCGTAGCTGTCGTCACGGCTGGAGTATGCTGTGGTGTGGCATGTTGACCTGCAGCCGACGAGGTGACAGCAGGGCGACTTGAAGGTCCCAACCTTGCTGCTCTACAGCGGGATCCCGCTCTAGAGCAAGATGATGCCTGGTCCTCAGCTACTGCCTGTCGCCATGACTGCGGCCTGGATGTACCGGCGTTGGAATGGCCGTTCACCATTGCTGCTGGTGGAAATCTTCACGGGGAAAAAGCCCCCTACCTGGCGCGCCAAATGTCGAAGGTCTTAAACGACACTTCCCCCGGACCTGCTTAGAGAACAGCCCGCAGAGGTTCTTTGGATTCACGAGGGCTAGTCCCAGGAGATTCAGCACAGCGAGATGATGAACACAGAGGTTTTACGTGGTTCGGGCTGCCCGAGCGTAACACCCTACGTCCACGGGAGTGTTTGTATTGCCTTGCTTGAGCGTGTATGAGTTTAGATTGATCCCCCTCTGTGAAGGTCGCCTGCCGAGTCCTTTTATAGTCCAAGGACTCTGCAGTCACAAGGTGGGCCCCGGGGCCCGACAGGTGGCCCCAGAGAGAGCCAAATCCTATACAAGATCTAGGATTAAATGCTATCTACTTCCCTTTGCCAGGGGCTTCAATGTGCCGTCCCGCCGCGTCGTGCGCCAGGGCTACACATAGTTGTTGATGATGGCACGACATGTCCCGCTGTCTTGTCCCCGCGGCTCACTCGTCCACCTTATGCAGTGGGTCTGTACCGGCTATTTGGACAAGACAGGACACTGGAGCCTTGACTTTCGCATGCGCGACTCCGCTTCGCCTGGAGAAGGCGCGCATACTTAATGCCTGTCTGAGCATCACACTCTTTCCTTTACTATGGCCTCCTACCGCATTGAGTTGGTACATCGCCACGTGGTCGCACCGGAGCCTGCCCCTGCGGGGAGTTGAGCGCCCGGCTGTACAGGCCATGTGGCGCCTCCGGAGCCCAACTCTGTGGAAGGGCGGAGGCTCAGCCCTACGGGCCACGTGGTAGTTCAGGAGCCCTTCCCTACGGGGAGATGGGCCTGGTCCCGGGGGTTCCAATGGCTACGTGGCTGCCCCAGAGCTCGCCTCGGCGGGGAGGCGAGAGTCCGGTCCTGCCGGCCACGTGGCAGCCCCGGAGCCTGCCTCGGCGGGAAGTGAGGGTCCGGTCCTGCCGGCCACGTGGTAGCCCTGGAGCCCGCCTTGGCGGGGAGGCGAGGGTCTGGTCCTGCCGGCCACGTGGTAGCCCGGGAGCCCGCTCCGGCGGGGAGGTAGGATCTGGTCCTTCCCTCCACGACGTGGCAGCATCGGGATCTGCCTCCAAGTAGAGGCCGAGTCCTTAGCCGTTTTCTCCTTGTGCACGTGTGTCGAAGGTTGTAAACGACACTTCCCCCGGACCTGCTTAGAGAGCAGCCCGTGGAGGTTCTTTGGATTCACGAGGGCTAGTCCCAGGAGATCAAACACAGCAGGATGATGAACACAAGGATTTACGTGGTTCGGGCCGCCGGAGCGTAATACCCTACGTCCACGGGAGTGTTTGTGTATTGCCTTGCTTGAGCGTGTATGAGCCTTGGTCTAATTTTCCATCCTCTGCGAAGGTCGTCTGCCGAGTCCTTTTATAGTTCAAGGACTCTGTAGTTACAAGGTGAGACCTAGGACCCGACAGGTGGTCCCGGAGAGAGCCAAATCCTATACAAGATCTAGGATTAATTGTTATCTACTTCCCTTTGTCAGGGGCTTCAATGTGCCATCCCGCCGCGCCGTGCACCAGGGCTACCCATAGTTGGTGATGATGGCGGTGCACGTCTTGTCTGTCTTGTCCTCGCGGCCCATTCATCCGTCTTACGGTGTGGGTCTGTACCGGCTACTTGGACAAGACAGGAAACTGGAGCCTTGACTTTCGCAAGCACGACTCAGCCTGCCTGGGGAAGGCGCGCGTACTTAATGCCTGTCTAAGCAGCGCATGCGTTCCTTTACTCTAGCTTCCTACCGCACTGAGTAGGCCGTCCGCCACGTGGTTGCGCTGGAGCCTGCCTCTGCGGGAAGTAAAGCACTTGACGGATCAGGCCATGTGGCGCATTCGGAGCCCACCCCTATGGAGGGGTGGGGGCTCAGCCCTGCAGGCCACGTGGTAGCTCCGGTGCCTTCCCCTGCGAGGACGCGGGCTTGGGTCTGAGGCCCCGATCGTCCACATGGCGGCTCTGGAGCCCGCCTCAGTGGGAAGGCATGGGTCCGGTCCTGCCAGCCACATGGCAGCTTGGGAGCCCCTCCTGACGGGGAGGTAGGATCTGGTCCTTCCCTCCTCGACGTGGCAGCCTTGGATTCGACCCCTTAGGCAGGGGCAGAGTCCTTAGCGGTTTTCTCCTGTGCGCGGGGGTACCCGGTCTGTAGGGTACCGACAGTGGCCCCCGAGCCCACCTCGGGAGAGTCGTCGATACCGCAGGTGGGATCTTCTTCCTTCTCTTCCCGCACAACTCTTCCGATTCCACTTCGAGGCAGTTCCCCAGGCAACACGCCCCTACCGTTGAGGCGACGTGTCTCCTTCCGATAAGTGAAGGTGCTGAACAGGTGCCGAGCGACGTGACTCCTGCCTTCAATTGTGCTTTAACTGCGGTGGTTCCCAAGGCGGCTCCTGCACTTCCGCTGCTTTCGCCCTTTCGGAAACCGCCGAGTTACCTCCCGCATGGCTAGCTACCTGGCTCGCCTTCTTCGTCGAGCGACTCGGGCCCTCATGTCATTGCCCATACGAGTTCGTTACTCTTCTACTGAGGCTGTGGCGATCCACACTTTTGTGCCTGTTGGCCTGCAGGGGTGCATAAAAAGAGAACTTTCCCCCTGAGGGTCCTTTCTACCGCCTCTGCTCCTCTACGCTCGTGCTTTTGCCTCAAGCCCAGTTCTTGCGCTCTAGTTCCCAGTCTCCCCGTCCAGAGCCTCCTCCCTCAATCCTCATGGCGAGCATCTTGCCCAAGTCCAGGTTGTCCAGGCCCGCTGACCTGGCCCCAATGCGCCGGCTTCTCGGCTGGCATACTCCTGAGCGGGAGTCGTGGCTCCGTCCCGGGAGGCTCCCGCTGAGCCTCTCCGCCGGGGAGATGGTCCTCTTCTCGTCGTACGTGCTGGCCGGCTTCGTCCCGCCAGCATCCGCCTTCCTGGTCATGCTCCTGGAGACCTTCGGCCTCCAACTCCACCACCTCGCACCGAACTCAATCGCCATGCTGGCGGTCTTCGCTCACCTTAGCGAGATGTTCGTGGGGGTGATGCCGTCGGTAAAGCTCTTCCGGTACTTTTTTATACTGAGGGCCACTGGCAGGAGTTCGAAGGAGCACCTCGGCACCTACTACTTCCAGCGCCGGACAAAGGTCCCCACGAGGTACATTGCTTCCTTCAACTCCGCGAGGTGGGAGCTGTGGCGCGAAGATTGGATGATCGCCAAGGTCGAGGCCCACGACCGGATGTGCCTCCCCATCGGGATCCCCTACTCGTAGCGATCATTCTGGGAGGAGCGCCCAGAGCTGTAGGAGGCGTTCAACCTGGTGCTGGAGAGGATCCAGATGTTGGCGGACCACGGGCTGTCGTCTGCCATGGTGCTGAGGGACTTCATGTCCCGCTACATAGCTCCGCTTCAGCACCGCGCCCGCCCGGCGTCGATGTTCACCGGCCTGTCGGACTGCACCCGGCTCGAGACCGGCCCCGGCTCCAACCTGGGCGAGCAGCAGCTGCTCGACATGCTGACCCGGGTCTACCCCGACGACATCTCTGCTGAGGCACTTGCTCTTTCGTCGGCCTGCCGCCCCTTGTGCTCGGACTCCGAGTTGAGGAGGCAGCTGCTGAAGACGATGCCGACCCTTGACGAGTCTGGGCTAGCGCGACGCCAGATCGGGGATCCATTCCGGGGGGGGGGGGGGGGGGGTTAACATTACTGACGACGCTGAGGGAGGCGAGGCTCCCTTAAGCGACGTTGGTTCGTCAAGCAACGACTCCTCGAGCGGTCCCCAGCACCATCCATGGGGTGGCGTCATCGCCCCCGGCGACAAGGGGAAGGTGCCGGTTCCGGTGCTGGACCCGTCCCCCAAGAAACGCGCCCGGTCGCCGCCGCCGGCCCCTTCTGCACCTCGTCAGGACTCCGGAGCCCTGCCGCGCTCATCGCCAGGGGGCGCCGTTGGCGCCACCTTGCCGCCCGTGTCCTCCACACGAAAGAGGGGGAGGCTCCTCAACGCCGACGGGACCCCAGCGTTCCCTCTCCGTTCGGAGGGGTGCCAGACCTCGGGGGTGCCGCCGACACCACCACCACAGGGGCCCCCAGCACACTCAGGGGCCCCCGTCGCGGGCTCGGGGGGTCCGAACCCCCCAACCCTTTCGGGAAGCGGTGGAACTTTGGCGTCCCCCGGTAAGCCTGCTCATATTTTACCTTGGGTGTTCTTTGGTGTGCGCCTACTCTATCAATCTCTTATGGTATGAGTTTGCTTGGTTTCAGCGCCACCACAGCTACTCCACCACCTGCGGGCACTTCTGCTGGGGGGTCTGCCGCTCCAGCCGGCTCGCGGGTATCGTTTGCTGCCTCGGGCCCTGCTCCGGTGCACCAGGCTGCTGCCGCCTGGGTACCTCAGGCCTCTGTGCCCGAGGTCCCCGCAGCGGCTGCTGAAGCCCAGCCGCGCGCGCCGATAACCGCTGCCGTTCCTGTTAACGACTCCGCGTCCACCGGCTACTTCGTGCCGACTGATGCTGCCGCGCCCTCCGACACTGCTACGTCGGCTGGCGCCAACGCCCCAGGTGCTGCCATCCGGGAAGGGGCCCTGGTCCCCGCCTCCCCAGTGGTCCTTCAAATGGAGGACGACATTGAGGAAGTGGGGAGGCAGAGGCTCGCTGCTACAGCGGAGCCTCTCCCCCTGTACGAGGCTATGGCCGTGGCCTGCTCCGGCTTCCGGCAGGCCCAGGCGGCCCTTGCCCGGGAGAAAGGGCGGCTCGAGGACGAGGATGACCGGCTCCGGGAATGGGCGAGGACCCTGGAGGCCCGGACCCGGCTGGCGAAGAGCCGAGCGGCCCAGTGGGAGGCGGTCATTCGGGAGGAGATGAAGATCCTCGAGCAGGAGCGCGACCTCATCGCCCAGCTGGACGCCGTCACCCAGAAGCTGAAGGCTGACGCCGAGGCCATCCACGCTGAGGCCAGCTCCCGCCTCCAGGCCTGCGAGGACCTTCAACACCTGTTCTCCCTCCGGGAGGCTGCTCTAGCCGAACGGGAGCAGGAGCTGGCTGCGAAGAAGGCCGAAGTGGAGGCGACCTGCCACGGGTGATCCTCCAGCAGGAAGGGGCGAGAGTCCGCGCCGCCGAGTTGGACCGCTGGGAAGCCGCCGTGGCCGAGGCGCAGCAGGCCCAGTCTATCGAGCGCCAGGCCCTCCTGGACCGCGAGTTCAACGTCGCCCTCAAGGAGGGTGACTTGGACCGCCGCGAGGCGGGGGTCGGCGAGCGCAAGAGGGCCCTGGCGGCCAAGGAGAAGCGGTTCCTGGACGGCGGCCCCCGGGCACTGGCGGCGGCCCAACAGGAGGTGGAGGAGCTCCGGGCGGCGCGCTCCGTCGAGGCCCGGAAGGTCTGGGAGTTCCTTGGCGGTGTCGACTCGACTCTGGTGCCGCTCGTCTTCAGCCCGGCGCGCGTGGGGGAGCCGACACAGGAGGTGAGTCAGGTGTTCCCGGCGCTCACCAGCTCGAGGATGCGCTCGATGGGGGCCATCCTTGACAACCTGCTGGAGGCCGAGGGACGGATGCTAGTGAAGGAGGTGGCGACGCACATCCTGTCCTGCTACCAGAGCTGGTACCCTGACGTCTCCCTACGGTCGGTCCTCGAGGGGCCCATCGCCGAGAGGGAAGAGGCCGCCAAGTCTGAAGTTTCGGATGCAGTGGCACTCATCGCCTCACGGTTCCAGCGGAGCGGCTGAGGGCTCCCCGGGCGTCCGTTTAAGTTTTTGTCTTTCTGTTTTTTGTCTTGTGGCTAGATGTGATGACAAACTCTTTATTTGTGTGATAAAAAATCTGTTTGTGGTGCCCTTTTATACTCAGCTTGCTTTTATTTCCAGCAATGTCTTCCAGCTGCTTGTTGTTCCTTAACTTCCAAGACCTGCCGTCCCCCAAAGTATGGCCCCCTGACAGGCGTGGCCAGTTGTTATGGGCACACCTGTCATATACTTAGGGTTTAGGGCGGACCGGTGCAGGAGGATCCTAGGATTCGTAGGTAGCATTACCGTAGCTGAATATGCAGGTATGTCGACAGCGGCCCCCTGGGGGTGCCGCCGGAGCTTCAGTTCCGCGGTGGCCACCATCTTTATGGAGAGGTCGACAGCGGGCCCCCTGGGGGTGCCGCCGGAGCTTCTGTTCCGCGGTGGCCACCATCTTTAGCGAGAGATCGACAGCGGGCCCCCTGGGGGTGCCGCCGGGGCTTCAGGCCGGTGGTGCCCGCCATCTTCAGCGAAAGGTCGACAGCGGGCCCCCTGGGGGTGCCGCTGGAGCTTCAGGCCGGCAGTGCCCACTGTCTTCGCGGGTACTCTGACGGTGGTTGCTGGAATAACTTCCTCAAAGACCTGTACATAGATCAAAAAAGAGAAGTAATTCTATCCGCTGGTCACTTTACCCCTGCTATTTTTGTAGTGTCGCTTGACTTACGATCCTGGGCTGACTCGTGGAGCTTGGGTAATTTAGTGCTCCTGCACCTAGGACTCGTCGTCCATACTACCCAAGGGTGGTCCATCTGGCCCCCAGTACTCGGCTGTAGCGCTGGGGAGGCAGAGCGCATAGGCTTAGGGTACGGGACCAGGCTAAGCAGGCTGTGGCCTCCAGCCACTACGGGCCTGGCGGTCGTTACTCCTGGCAGCTCTATAGGATCACAGACTAGCCCCACAGACCAACACTAGTCTTTTCTGCGCACTTTGTCCTCACTCGTGCGCACCCGGGAAAACTTCCCGGTCGGTCACCCATCCGCAAATTGCTCCGGGTCAAGCACGCTTAACCTCGGAGTTCTTTGAGGTGAGCTTCAGGAAAAGAAGGTATACCTTGGTGGTATGAGTTATTCTATCAATCATATTAAGCCTCGAGCCAGGATGTCACAATACACCCCCCTTAGAAGACCGACGTCCTCGTCGGTCAACTCCCAAGCCAGGAACGTCCCCTCTTGGCCACGTCCATACGTTCAGTACTGGCATACGTACCATACTGTGTCCCTCCTAGAGGACCCACGCGTCATGCGTATGTACCCACGTCCCTGACCCGTACGCACCCGTGAAACCGCGAGGGTCGGCTCTGATACCATTCTGTAACACCCCAGCCACTACGGGCCTGGCGGTCGTTACTCCTGGCAGCTCTATAGGATCACAGACTAGCCCCACAGACCAACACTAGTCTTTTCTGCGCACTTTGTCCTCACTCGTGCGCACCCGGGAAAACTTCCCGGTCGGTCACCCATCCGCAAATTGCTCCGGGTCAAGCACGCTTAATCTCGGAGTTCTTTGAGGTGAGCTTCAGGAAAAAGAAGGTATACCTTGGTGGTATGAGTTATTCTATCAATCCTATTAAGCCTCGAGCCAGGATGTCACACTCCCGCTCGGCGTAAGCCTTTTCCGGGGGAGACCATCTGGAGACACAGGCCCCCGAGTATTGGAACATCCGAGGCCCCAAACGCATTGCAGGTACCTCAAGCAACCCCACCTGCAGTCCAAACAACAAGGCTCCCACTATTGCTAAAGCAGGGGAATAACGACAACGCCCATGATAGATCACAAGCTATGGCGGGCTTACAGCAACATCATAAAAATTAAAGATAATTTTTGAATTGACAAACCCTATACTAGGCAGGACAACATTCTTTCATTGTAGTTTCCCTCACCTTTTCTCCACGCTATCGAATCTCGAGGGCGAGATTCACTTTAAGGGGGGTAGGTTTGTAACACCCTAAATTTTCGCATCATGCATTGCATACATGATCATGTATTAAACATTAGTAGAATGAAAGAAAAATAATAAGACATAAAATATACATATACAAATATGTGTAGCAAAAGAAGAAAAAGAAAATAATAGTTATAGCCTAAAACTTGTAATAAGGAATAAGTATAAAAATAATAATAAAAATATATATAAATATATATAAATAATATATATAACAATATATAAGAATAAATAAAATATTAATATTAATAATATATACTATAATAATTAATAATAGATAATATATATATAACATAAATAATAATATATATAAAAAATATATATAATAAATTATATAATAAGAGAAAGTATAAAAAAAGTAAAATAAATAATAAAAAAATAATAATACTAAATAAAAAAAGAAAGAAAAAAAAAGGAACCGCCGGCCAGGCCGCCGAACGGCCCAGCCAGCGCCCCACCCCCGCCCCGGCCTTCCGCGCGCCAGCGCGCGAGCCAGCGCCGCGCCGGCTCGGCCGCCCCCCCGATGCGCGCGCGATCTCGCGCTCCCCCCGCGATCCCCGACTCCCGCTCGCCAAATCCCGCGTACCGCGCGCAAGCGCGCGCCTGGGCCCCGCTGGCCACGCCACCCAGCGCGCCCCGCACGTGCTCCCGCCCGGCTCGGCCGCCGCCTCCGCTCCCGATTCACGCGCCGAATCCCACGATTCCCGCCGTGTCGCGCCCCTATATAAACGACTGTAACCCTCGTAGGGTTTTTCCCAGCCGCCAGAAAGCAGCCGCCGCCTCTAGAAAGAAAGCTGCCGGTACCGAAGGCAAAGAAAACCAGGGACCAGGGGCTGCGCCCAGGGAAGAAAAGGGAGAAAAAGAAGGGGAAGAAGAGGAAGAAAAAGAGGAGGGCCCCACCGTCCGCTGGAGATCGTCGTCGACATCGCGCCGCCGTCGTCGTGCTGCCGGAGGACGCATCTACTACGTCTATGCATTGTACCCATCCCGCGATCATCGAAGCCATCGCATCTACGGTAGGCCATGTCCCCGATGCGAATTTTAGCGATCATATTGAATCTAATAGGCGTAAATTGATTTTAGTTGCACCATAATTTTATTTTCAGCAGCATTAATCCACCCTAAAACCCCCGTAAACTCATATGAACACGTATGAACTACTCGCATCTACTTAATAAACAACTGTAGTAAATTAATAATTGATCTTTGCATGCATGCATATCATCGCATGTTGATTAATGTGTGTGCATCATGTTGATTGTATATGTTCTCTTGTATGTATGATCATGCGTAGAGGAACGTGCTCAAGAGGCCGCATACGAGGATTTCCAGAACCAAGACTTCGAAGCGCTTGAGCAACCCCATCCGCCGGAGCAAGGCAAGTATCCTTGAAGCATATTGATCCTATTTTAAATTAAATGTTTTGTTTGCGAACTTGCATGCTTGTGTCAAATTGATGGGAATCCTATGGTAGGAAGTTTACTAGTTTTGTTTGACCACCCTTGTCACCTGGAATTTATGGTAGAGAGTCGGGAAGGGTTTTTACCTTTTTGCTTCGCTTAATTAATTGGGATGGCAAACAACACTACACATTTAATTATGCACCAATGATATTCTGGTTAATGTGAATTGGTCAATATGATGGGTGATCTAAGCAAGCATGGTTTTGTGGATGGGTTGGATGATATGGTGGTATGCTTGCCTTAGATCTAAGGACTGGTTCATGCGAGAATATGTCAGGTCAACAGTGCCACCACAAGGCCAAGTATGGGTGCGGCGTAGCTGAATAATTAGGAGCGCTGCTAGTATTGTATGGACCATTGGATGGCGCGGGGAATGGGAGTCGAGGAGGACTGCCCTGGGATCCGCATGGCACACGAGGGGGCCCGTGGGTGGGAGAATGGAGATTCAAACCTGCCGGTGAAACCTTAGTGGGCCCGTACATACTAGTAGTCCCTTTTGAAAGGCTATTTTGTGATCTCTTGGCCACACACCTACGGAAGTGTGAGATGGCATAATGGAGGTTCCTTAGTCATCGAAAGGTGATGAAATCACAAACATGTGGGTAAAGTGGTACAACCTCTGCAGAGTGTTAAAAACTATCATGATAGCCGTGCTCCCGGTTATGAGCGCCTGGATGACCTACATGATTAGAGTTGGAATTGGGATTTGGGATGGTTATGGTTGGTTTATGGTTATGGGTTGGTAATGGTTATGGTTTATGGATTACGGTCATGGATATGAATTTGAGTTATGGTAATTGGACATGGATAATGGTGATGTTGGCAATAATTGGATATGGTTTATATTTTGTTAATATGATGGTTATGATGGTATTGTTTCACATAGACATAGTATAATGCTTTTCAAATGTTTTACTGTACTTTTCAGCACTTAGCCATTATTACATTCGTCATTTGAATAAGCCACATGTCATACTTTCCACACTTGCTGAGTACAACATGTACTCACTCTTGCAATCCCCCCCAACGGCTACTGGAGACAAATGGGAGTATTCTGAGGATCACGTGGAGTACTAGGTTGCGTACTGCCGTCAATTGCCTGCGGATTGGAGTCGTGCTGCTTAGTTTATTTTCCGCTGCATTATTTAGAGTTTTATCATTCGTGAGCTATTGGATTATTGTAATAAAGTACTTATTTATTAGTTAAGACGTGGTTAAATTATGTATATCGTTTGTGATGCAACCGTATATGTGTGATGAACTTCCTGGGCACACATATGCGTTACGCTTGGTTCATATTCGGAACCGGGTGTCACAAATTGGTATCAGAGCCGCGTTGACCGTAGGACGCAAGCCTAGATAGAATGGACACTTTAGAGCACATAGGAGCACTCAAGGATCGATGTGTTTTTGCTTAGTGTGCTGTTTGCTACATATATATTGTTTGCTTGTGTGCTTAATAGAGGATTTTGGGATGCTTTAGCATTGCCATGTCCATGTAGGCTAACTAGTTGGTTAGCTTCATACCCCTTGATGCATTTAGTTGGGGATGTTTCTAAATTCTTACCTATTGCTTTTCTTCAGATGGTGAGGACTCGCAACCAGAGGGATGGCAATGATGAGGAGGAGAACCATGGAGTACCTCAGAATAACGTTGGACAAGGATCTACTCAGGGAGCTATCAACATTGAGCAGCTTTTGGCCATGCAAAACCAGCTCATGCAGACCATGATACAAACTATGGGACAGCTGCAGGCTGGCAATAACAACAATCAGCCCCACATGCCTCCACCGCCACCCCTGCCTCCTCATAACCGATTGTGAGAGTTAATGAGGACCAGACCGCCTACCTTTGCACAAGCTGCTGACCCTATGGATGCTGATGATTGGCTCAAGTCCGTGGAGAAGAAACTAGCCATTGTCCAATGCGGTGACCGAGAGAAGGTCCTATTTGCTTCTCATCAACTCGTTAGAGCAGCTGCAGATTGGTGGGATTCTTATTGTAGCGCTCATGATAATCATGAGGCAATCACTTGGGCTGAGTTTAAGCAGAGTTTCCATTCCCACTATGTACCTGAAGGAGTTATGATACTGAGAAGACAAGACTTTGAAAATCTCAGGCAAGGAAGGATGAGCGTGAGTGAGTATCTCAACAAATTGACTCAATTATCAAGATATGCTCCAGAAGACATCAAAACTGATAGTAGGAAGCAGTATTTGTTTATGAGGGGTCTCAACAATGAAATTCAAGTCCAGTTGCTCAATACTGATTATCCAAACTTCCAAAAGCTGGTTGACAAGGCTATTGTTGTTGAGAACAAGATTCGTGAGATGGAGCAGGACAACAAGAGGAAGATGCCACATCATGGACCGCAACAAGGAAGCAATGTTCGCCCCCGCTATGCACCACCTACTGCACCACACTACAACCCATCTGCTCCTGCATACCGCGCTGCTTATCCGCCCCACCCAAATCAGCCACCGCAGCAACGCCCCACCATGCAAGCGCCTCGCTATCCTGTGCCACCTGCGCCGCGTCCTAACATGGCGGCAAATGCTCAAAACCAGTTGCGCCCAAACTTCCCTAATGCTACGGGTGGTAAGACATGCTATGTGTGTGGAGAACCCGGACACTTTGCAAGTCAATGCCCCAGGAGAAACTATGGACCTATGAACAATGCACCAAGGCCAAATCACCCGCGACCAAATGGAGGAGCACCACAAGGCAATCGTGGACAGCAGAATTTTGCTCGTGGCAATGTGAATCATGTCTCTACTGAGGAAGCCCAGCAAGCTGATGACGTCGTGATTGGTATGTTTCTCGCCAACTCCAACCCCGCGACTGTTGATTCGGGAGCATCTCATTCTTTCATCTCGTCAAAGTATGTTGCCAAGTACAATTTGCCTATATCTCATATGAAGCAAACTATGCTAGTAAGTTCTCCTGGCGGAGAGATGAGGACAAATATAGTATGTACGAAAGTAAGCATTAAAATAAGGGGGGTAGACTTTCTCGCAAACCTCATAGTCTTGGACTCCCAAGGAATAGACATAATACTTGGAATGGACTGGTTGAGCAAGTATAATGGAGTCATTCAATGTGCCGAAAGGATTGTGCAGTTGACAAGTGAACATGGTACACGCATCGAAGTTGAGGCAGCCCAACCTGCAAGAAAGAAAGCGATGCTGAATCACATGGATGAAGTGACATTGGAAAGCATTCCGATCGTTCGCGAGTACCCGGATGTGTTTCCAGATGAGTTGCCAGGTATGCCACCTGATCGTGACATAGAATTCGCCATTGAGTTGATACCCGGAACTGCACCTATAGCTAAGAGGCTGTATAGGATGCCTCCTAAGGAATTAGCAGAGCTCAAGAAGCAAATTCAAGAGCAGCTAGAGAAGGGTTTTATACGCCCAAGCTCATCCCCGTGGGAAGCCCCAGTGCTCTTCGTAGATAATAAGGATGGAACCCAGAGGATGTCTGTGGACTATAGGTTTCTCAACGAAGTGACAATTAAGAACAAGTACTCACTGCCCCGTATAGAGGATTTGTTCGACCAAATGAAGGGTGCCTGTATCTTCTCCAAGATCGACTTGCGGTCAGGATACTTCCAAATGAAGATTAGACCATCAGATATACCCAAGACAGCGTTTCGGACACGATATGGATCTTATGAGTACACTGTCATGTCATTTGGATTGACGAACGCGCCTGCGTACTTTATGTATCTCATGAATAAGGTCTTCATGGAATATCTGGATAAGTTCGTTGTAGTGTTCATCGATGATATTATGATCTACTCGAAGGATGAGAAGGAACATGAGGAACACTTGAGGCTTACGCTGCAGAAATTGAGGGAGCACCAATTGTATGCCAAGTTCAGTAAATGTCAATTCTGGTTACGGGAAGTTTCTTTCTTAGGCCATATTATTTCCGGAGGAGGAGTATCAGTTGACCCAGGGAAGGTGAGAGATGTGCTTAAGTGGGAACCGCCACAGAATGTTAAGGAAATTCGGAGTTTCCTTGGAATGGCTGGATATTACCGCCGATTCATTAAGGATTTCTCCAAAATAGCCAAGCCTCTGACCGATTTACTCATGAAAGGGAAGGCATTCCGATGGACTCAAGCTTGTCAGGATAGCTTTGAGGAGTTAAAGAAAAGGTTGACAACCGCGCTGGTGTTAGTATTACCGGACGTGGGCAAGAGTTTTGATATATACTGTGATGCATCAAAACAAGGATTAGGATGTGTGCTCATGCAAGAAGGCCAAGTGGTAGCTTATGCATCGAGGCAATTAAAGAAACATGAGTTGAATTATCCTACACACGACCTTGAACTCGCAGCCGTGGTACACACCTTGAAGATATGGAGACACTATGTTTTTGGTGACCGATGTGAGATTTATACGGATCACAAGAGTCTCAAGTACATATTTACGCAAACAGATCTGAATCTGAGGCAACGCCGATTGTTGGAGCTCATCAAGGATTATGACGTGGGAATCAACTATCACCCAGGGAAGGCCAATGTAGTGGCCGATGCTTTGAGCCGAAAAGGAGTAAGTCATCAACTCACAGTTCGAGAGCTGTCATCCGAGTTATGCAAGGAGTTTGAACAGTTGAACCTTGGATTCATAAATGAAATGGGAACGATGGAAGTCAACCCAACATTAGAGCAAGAAATACGGGAAGGACAAACAAAGGACAAGGAAATACAGGAAATCAAGGAAAAGACCCAAGAAGGAAGAGAATTCAGATTTGATGAAGACGAACAGGGTACCTTATGGCTTGGAAAGAGGATTGTGGTACCTAATGTTAGGCATATTCGGGAAGCAATATTGAAGGAGGCACATGACTCGCCTTACTCAATTCATCCTGGCTGTACAAAGATGTACAAGGACTTAAAGACATGTTATTGGTGGGCCAGCATGAAAAAGGACATAGCCGAATATGTTGCACTTTGTGATGTGTGCCAACGAGTTAAAGCTGAACATCAAAAGCCAGCCGGATTGTTACAACCATTAAAGATCCCGGAGTGGAAGTGGGAAGAGATTGGTATGGACTTTATAGTTGGATTACCGCGAACTCAGTCTGGCTATGATTCAATATGGGTTATTGTGGATCGATTGACAAAATCAGCCCACTTCATCCCTGTCAAGACCACATATACCACCGCAAAGCTAGCAGAATTGTATATGGAGCATATTGTGTGTCGACACGGAGTACCGAAGAAGATAGTCTCAGATAGAGATTCTCAATTTACCTCCAGATTTTGGCAGAAATTGCATGAAGCAATGGGAACAAGGTTGAACTTCAGTTCGGCGTATCACCCTCAAACAGATGGACAAACCGAGAGGACCAACCAAATTTTGGAAGACATGTTAAGAGCTTGTACGTTAAAGCATGGGAAAAGTTGGGATAAAAGTTTGCCGTACGCTGAATTCTCGTACAACAATAGCTACCAAGCAAGTTTGAAAATGTCACCCTACGAAGCATTGTACGGAAGGAAGTGTAGGACTCCCTTGTTTTGGAATGAAACCGGAGAGAATCAAGTGTTTGGTCCCGACGTGTTACAATACGCTGAAAGGCAAGTCCAAATAATACGGGAAAACTTAAAGGCTGCCCAGTCTCGACAAAAAGGTTATGCTGATAATAGGCGAAGGAGTTTGACTTTTGAAGTTGGAGATTTTGTATACCTCAAAGTGTCACCTATCAGAGGTCAGCGATGGTTTAACGTCAAAGGAAAACTGGCACCACGTTACATCGGACCGTTCAAGATTTTGGACAAACGAGGAGAAGTGGCATATCGACTTGAGCTGCCGACGTATCTCTCCGATGTACATGACGTATTTCACGTCTCTCAACTCAAGAAGTGTCTCAGGGTACCGGAAGAACAAGTGCCGATGGACGAGTTAGAACTTCAAGAGGATTTGTCCTATGTCGAGCAACCTATCAATATTTTGGACATGAAGGAAAGGGTCACGAGAAATAAGAGGATCCGTTGGTGCAAAGTGCAATGGAAACACCATACGGAAGCCGAAGCTACATGGGAACGTGAAGAAGACTTGAAGGCAGAATTCTCTCACCTTTTCTCCACGCTATCGAATCTCGAGGGAGAGATTCACTTTAAGGGGGGTAGGTTTGTAACACCCTAAATTTTCGCATCATGCATTGCATACATGATCATGTATTAAACATTAGTAGAATGAAAGAAAAATAATAAGACATAAAATATACATATACAAATATGTGTAGCAAAAGAAGAAAAAGAAAATAATAGTTATAGCCTAAAACTTGTAATAAGGAATAAGTATAATAATAATAATAATAATATATATAAATATATATAAATAATATATATAACAATATATAAGAATAAATAAAATATTAATATTAATAATATATACTATAATAATTAATAATAGATAATATATATATAATATAAATAATAATATATATAAAAAATATATATATAATACATTATATAATAAGAGAAAGTATAAAAAAAGTAAAATAAATAAACATAAATAATAAAATAATAATAATACTAAATAAAAAAAAGAAAAAAAGGAACCGCCGGCCAGGCCGCCGAACGGCCCGGCCAGCGCCCCACCCCGGCCCTGGCCTTCCGCGCGCCAGCGCGCGAGCCAGCGCCGCGCCGGCTCGGCCGCCCTCCCGATGCGCGCGCGATCCCGCGCTCCCCCCGCGATCCCCGACTCCCGCTCACCGAATCCCGCGTACCGCGCGCGCGCGCCTGGGCCCCGCTGGCCACGCCACCCAGCGCACCCCGCACGCGCTCCCGCCCGGCTCGGCCGCCGCCTCCGCTCCCGATTCACGCGCCAAATCCCACGATTCCCGCCGTGTCACGCCCCTATATAAACGACCGTAACCCTCGTAGGGTTTTTCCCAGCCGCCAGAAAGCAGCCGCCGCCTCTAGAAAGAATGCCGCCGGTACCGAAGGCAAAGAAAACCAGGGACCAGGGGCTGCGCCCAGGGAAGAAAAAGGAGAAAAAGAAGGGGAAGAAGAGGAAGAAAAAGAGGAGGGCCCCACCGTCCGCTGGAGATCGTCGTTGACATCGCGCCGCCGTCGTCGTGCCGCCAGAGGACGCATCTACTTCGTCTACGCATTGTCCCCATCCCGCGATCATCGAAGCCATCACATCTACCGTAGGCCATGTCCCCGATGCGAATTTTAGCGATCATATTGAATCTAATAGGCGTAAATTGATTTTAGTTGCACCATAATTTTATTTTCAGCAGCATTAATCCACCCTAAACCCCCGTAAACTCATATGAACACGTATGAACTACTCGCATCTACTTAATAAACAACCGTAGTAAATTAATAATTGATCTTTGCATGCATGCATATCATCGCATGTTGATTAATGTGTGTGCATCATGTTGATTGTATATGTTCTCTTGTATGTATGATCACGCGTAGAGGAATGTGCTCAAGAGGCCGCATACGAGGATTTACAGAACCAAGACTTCGAAGCGCTTGAGCAACCCCATCCGCCGGAGCAAGGCAAGTGTCCTTGAAGCATATTGATCCTATTTTAAATTAAATGTTTTGTTTGCGAACTTGCATGCTTGTGTCAAATTGATGGGAATCCTATGGTAGGAAGTTTACTAGTTTTGTTTGACCACCCTTGTCACCTGGAATTTATGGTAGAGAGTCGGGAAGGGTTTTTACCTTTTTGCTTCGCTTAATTAATTGGGATGGCAAACAACACTACACATTTAATTATGCACCAATGATATTCTGGTTAATGTGAATTGGTCAATATGATGGGTGATCTAAGCAAGCATGGTTTTGTGGATGGGTTGGATGATATGGTGGTATGCTTGCCTTAGATCTAAGGACCGGTTCATGCGAGAATATGCCAGGTCAACAGTGCCACCACAAGGCCAAGTATGGGTGCAGCGTAGCTGAATAATTAGGAGCGCTGCTAGTATTGTATGGACCATTGGATGGCGCGGGGAATGGGAGTCGAGGAGGACTGCCCTGGGATCCGCATGGCACACGAGGGGGCCCGTGGGTGGGAGAATGGAGATTCAAGCCTGCCGGTGAAACCTTAGTGGGCCCGTACATACTAGTAGTCCCTTTTGAAAGGCTATTTTGTGATCTCTTGGCCACACACCTACGGAAGTGTGAGATGGCATAATGGAGGTTCCTTAGTCATCGAAAGGTGATGAAATCACAAACATGTGGGTAAAGTGGTACAACCTCTGCAGAGTGTTAAAAACTATCATGATAGCCGTGCTCCCGGTTATGAGCGCCTGGATGACCTACATGATTAGAGTTGGAATTGGGATTTGGGATGGTTATGGTTGGTTTATGGTTATGGGTTGGTAATGGTTATGGTTTATGGAGTACGGTCATGGATATGAATTTGAGTTATGGTAATTGGACATGGATAATGGTGATGTTGGCAATAATTGGATATGGTTTATATTTTGTTAATATGATGGTTATGATGGGATTGTTTCACATAGACATAGTATAATGCTTTTCAAATGTTTTACTGTACTTTTCAGCACTTAGCCATTATTACATTCGTCATTTGAATAAGCCACATGTCATACTTTCCACACTTGCTGAGTACGACATGTACTCACTCTTGCAATCCCCCCAACAGCTACTGGAGACAATTGGGAGTATTCTGAGGATCACGTGGAGTACTAGGTTGCGTACCGCCGTCAATTGCCTGTGGATTGGAGTCGTGCTGCTTAGTTTATTTTCCGCTGCATTATTTAGAGTTTTATCATTCGTGAGCTATTGGATTATTGTAATAAAGTACTTATTTATTAGTTAAGACGTGGTTAAATTCTGTATATCGTTTGTGATGCAACCGTATATGTGTGATGAATTCCTGGGCACACATATGCATTACGCTTGGTTCATATTCGGAACCGGGTGTCACAGAATGGCCACGAGGGAGGGATCATCTGCAGTGCCTGAGCTGGTGTGTGGATCTGCTTGGCATGGAACTGGCACTCCTTGCATCTCTTTACCATCTCGGCGGCATCCTAGAGTGATGTCGGCCAGTAAAAGCCACGCTGAAAGGCCTTACCGACCAGCGTGCGGGAGGACGCGTGGTTCCCGCACTCGCCTCCATGGATCTCTGCGAGCAGGTCGCAGCCCTCCTCCCGGGTAATGCATTGCAGTAGGATGTTGTTGGCGCCACGCCGGTAGAGATCCCCTTCCACCAGCGTGTACCTTTTAGCCATGCGAACAATCCTTTCTGCCAGGGCATGTTTTTCGGGAAGGATATTGTCTTTCAAGTAGCCCCGGACCTCCGAGATCCATGCATCGGGACTTGCTTGAGCCTCTGGATCTTGGGCGCCCGGTAGCTCGGAGCCCCCGATGGCGCATACGATCCTTGGTAGACTCCATGGTAGTAGGGTCGCCGGGACTGCCAGCTTCGAGGTGCTGGGCTCGCCCCCTTCGCCCGGTTCGGCTACTCGGGCGGTTGGTCGCGGTAACGTCCTTGCGAAGACTCCTTGGGGAACTAGGGCCCCTGTGTAGGCCTTCGTTGACAGGTCATCTACGACTGAGTTGTCGGCTCGGGGTACATGGCACAAGTCCAAGACTTCAAAGTCCTTTTCCAGCTTCCGGACGTGCAGCAGGTATGCTGCTAATTGAGGGTCGTTGCAGCTGCACTCTCCTCTGGCTTGCTTGATGATCAGTTGAGAATCACCTTTAGCCAGAAGCTGTCGGACATTGAGGGCCAGGGCAGTCTTCAGCACAAAGATTAGGGCTTCATACTCCGCCATGTTGTTTGTCGCCTTGAAGTCGAGGCACACCATGTACTTGAACTGCTCCCCTGTCGGGGTGAGGAGCAGGACCCTGGCCCCGGCCCCTGCTTCCGCGAGGAGCCGTCGAAGTAGAGCGTCCAGGGGGTCTCGGTGAAAACTGGAGCCTTGGGCACCGTTTCGCCGTTGTCCGGGCCCGCCAGGTTGCTTGGCGATGGGGTCCATTCGGCCAAGAAGTCCGCCAGTGCTTGGCTTTTGACTGCATGTCAAGGTAAGAACTCCAGCTCGAACTTAGCCAGCTCCGCTGCCCACTTGGCAATGTTGCCAGTCAAATTGGGGCTGTGGAGTACGGTTTTCAGTGGGAAGGAGGTGTCCACTGAAACCCGGTGAGCTTGGAAGTAATGCCGGAGCTTCCTCGATGCTATGAGCACTGCATACAGCAGTTTTTGTACCTCCAAATATCTTGTTTTCGCTTCATGGAGGAGCTCACTGACGTAGTAGACTGGCCGTTGGGAGGTCTGGACCCTCCCCGGGGGGTCCGGGGCTCCTTGCAATGCATCTGCATCCTGGGGAATGTGGCTCCTAGGGTCTAGCTGGGCCTCCGGGGGTTGGGACCCGTCAGGCACTTGGGGGGGGGGGGGGCTCTTATGGGTTCGGGCCTTGAGGCTCGGCCTCCCCCTCTGGGTCTCCTTCTGGTGCTTGTTGCGGTAATAGCTCCGGCTGCTCTGCAACCAAGACCATGCTGACCACTTCTGTTGTTGCGGTGATGTACAACAGGAGCGGTTCGCCGGGTTCTGGCGCCACCATAATGGGTAGCGTCGTCAGGTGTTTCTTGAGCTCCTGGAAGGCCGCTTCAGCTTCCTCAGTCCACTCAAAGGGGCCTGACTTCCGCAGAATCTTGAAGAAGGGCAGGGCTCGCTCAGCCAGTCTTGAGATGAACTGACTGAGGGCTGCCAAACATCCTGCAAGCTTCTGCACATCCTTGATGCAGGCCGGCGGCCGCATCAGCTCTATCGCCTTGATCTTCTCTGGGTTAGCTTCGATCCCTCGGTGCGATACCAAGAAACCAAGGAGCTTCCCTGCAGAGACCCCAAAGACACACTTGTCGGGGTTCAGCATCGTGCGTGTCGTGTGTAGCTTGCTGAAGACTCAGGCTAGGTTGTCTAATAGGGATGTGCTATCCCTTATTTTTACCACGATGTCGTCGACATACACCTCTACCAGATCTCTAATGAGGTCCCCGAATGTCTTATGCATTGCACGTACAAAGGTGGGGAGAGCATTCTTGATACCATAAGGCGTGGAGACATAACAATACAGGCCGTCTACTGTTATGAAAGCAGTGTGTTCCTCATCTTCCCTAGACATAAGTATTTGGTGAAAACCGGAATACGCATCTAGGAAACACAGAAGGTCACAGCCTGATGTTGGGTCTACTATTTGATCTATCCTAGGAAGAGGGAATGGATCCTTGGGACATGCCTTATTGAGATTGGTGTAGTCGATACACACCCGGAGCTTCCCGCCAGCCTTGGGAACGACAACAGGGTTGGCCAACCACCTTGGGTGGTGAACCTCCCGGATGAAACCAGCATCGAGCAGCTTTTTGATTTCTTCACGGATGAAGTTTTGCCGCTCGATGGACTGTTTCCTGGGCTTCTGCTGTACCGGTCGGGCGTCGGGGTAGATCTTCAGATGGTGCTCAATCACCTCCCTGGGGATCCCGGGCATTTGTGATGGTTGCCATGCAAACACATCGACGTTGTCCCGGATAAAAGTGATGAGCGCGCATTCCTATTTGTTGTCCAGGTTCCCCGCGATACGGGTTGTTTGGGCAGCCTCGGAGCCAATCCTGACGACCTTCACAGGGACGTCGTCGTCGTTGGCAGGTCGCACACGAGGTGCAGCAGTGGAGGCTCGCTGCGCTGGGCCTTGCACTGGTCGACTCTCCTTCGAGCCTCCTGGGGCCGGAGCCCTCCCCGCTGCAAGTGCTTGGAGCTGCTCCAAGGCTGACACTGCGGCTGAGCGGTCCCCTCTGATCCTGAGGACACCAGAAGGCGTCGGCATCTTCAGGACGAGGTAGCCATAGTGGGCTACAGCCATGAACCTGTAGAGGGCTGTCCTCCCGATGATTGCGTTGAAGGGGAGGTCGACATCTGCCACGTCGAATAAAACGCTCTTCGTACGGCAGTTCTCCGGGGTCCCGAAGGTCACCAGGAGGTGTATTTTACCATACGGGAGGATTTTCCCAGGTCTGACACCCGAGAACGGGCTCGAGGGTGTGAGTTGGGACATCGGCAGCTGCAGCTTTCGGAAAGCCGCCGTGGAGATGAGGTTGAGGCCCGCCCCTCCATCTATCAACACGTGAAAGACCTTCACGTTGGCGATGGTCGGGGACACCAGCAACGGGAGCACTCCTGCCCCTGCCATGTTCTTCGGGCAGTCAGAAGCGTCGAAGCTGATCGCCGTGCTCATCCACTTGTGGTGGGGAGCCAGGCTTGGGGCGGGGGCCACTGCAGCCACTGCCCGTCACAGGGTTTTCACCGCGTTTCGGGGCGCGGGGTCGGTGGCTCCTCCGTAGATGACATGGAGGGTCTTGCAGCGCTCCTTATCACTGCTGGAGTCAGAGTCGCCACCCTCGAAGAC
Source organism: Tuctoria greenei (assembly GCA_036927565.1). Classification (NCBI taxonomy): domain Eukaryota; kingdom Viridiplantae; phylum Streptophyta; class Magnoliopsida; order Poales; family Poaceae; genus Tuctoria; species Tuctoria greenei. Next base: position 161,164,984 of record JAYESD010000007.1, on the reverse strand, counting down.
GGCCTTGACCGCCCGCTGGGGTTCCTGGAACCCCATCTCGCTGCCATCCTCCTTCTCAGGATCAGCCTTCTGCTTGCCCTCCCTCTGGCAGGGGGGGTGCACCCTCCTGGCGCTGCTGCCTCTGTTTCTGTTTGCGGAAACGTTCCGCGAATCTCTTCACTTCCCGGCACTCGCTAGCACTATGGCTATTTGTACGGTGCACCGGGCACTTGAAGTCAGGCTCCTCGAGATCAGGCGACTGCCTATTGCGCTTGTCTCGGCGCGACGCTCGGGCTCCGTCGGGCGCCGCAGCCGCCATTGCCTGGGCTCCAGGCTTTGGCCTGTTCTTTCCACTGCCCTTCTTCTTCTTCTTGCCGCTGCTCCTCGCAGAGGCTCCTTCCTCAGTCGGGGTGGCTTCCCTTGCTTCTAAGGATGGCTGGGAGTGCCAGTTGCGCCCCTCAGCTGCCCTAGCACATCTGTCTGCCAGGGACAACAGCTCGGAGACATCACGCACCTCGTGCATGGCTAGCTTCTCGAGCATCTTCTTGTCTCTCACACCTTGCCTGAACGCGTCGATAACCGATGCGCTAGCAACATGAGGGATGGTGTTCCATACCTAGGAGAACAGCTGGATGAACGATAGCAGTGACTCTCCAGCGCGCTGTCTAACGGCGTGGAGATCAAGCTCGGTGTCGGGGCGCTTGTAGGAACTGCCAAAGTTAGCCATGAACTGTCGGCACAACTCATCCCATTAGGTTATGGACCCCTGGGGCAGGTTCATGAGCCATGACCGAGCTGGGCCGGTTAGGACGACGGGGAAGTAGTTAGCCATAATGGCCTCGTCGCCTCCTGCAGCTAGTATTGCAGTGGTGTAGATCTGCAGTAACTCGCTCGGGTTGACACTCCCGTCGTACTTCTCCGGCATGTGCGGCCGGAACTTTCGTGGCCAGACCACAAAATGGAGGTGAGGCGCTAGCGCTGCACACCCTTGACTAGGGCTGACTGGTGCCAGCGGCGGCAGCGCATACCCCGGGTGAGCAGGCGGGCCTGCGTACACCTGGTGCTGAGGTGGAGTTGCATACGCCTGTGCAGGAGGCGCGACGTACGCCTGGTGCGGTGGAGGCGCAACGTACGTCTGGTGTGGTGGAGGAACAACATGAGCCTGGGGCACGGGGCCCGGCACGCTGTAATCTGCCTCGAGGTTGCGCCGACGTTCCCTCTGGCGCTCGATGGTGACTCGACAGTCCTCTCCGGCCCTGCGGCGCTGCAGCCCGGTTCTCAGATCTGTTGTTGAGATCCTGGTCGAGCGTGAGTCTGCCTTCCACCGGTCGATTGTTGGTGTTCGCGACAATGACACATGCATCAGTTGGGCATGTGTCTCCCTCGGCGGAGGCGCGTTGAGTGCAGCGGTGACGAGGTGGTCGACGTCGTTGATCCACTGCTGAGCTGCTCCCTGAGGGGCATCCCCAGCAGGAGGGTTGTGGAGTAGCGCGCGCGCTGCCGCGAGCGCACTCTCCGGGCATGCAGCCGGTGGCACCGTGATTGGTGTCACGGCCGGAGTACAGCGTGGAGTGGCGTGTCGTCCTGCAGCCGGCGAAGTGACTGCGGGGCGACGCAAAGTTCCTGACCTTCCTGCCCTTGAGCGGTAGCCTACCCTAGAGCGGGAGGACGCCTGATCCTCTGCCACTTTCTGTCGCCGCGACTGCGCCCTGGATGATCCGGCGTTGGATTGGTCGTTCACCATTGCTGTTGGTGGAGATCTTGACGGGGAAAAAGCCCCCTACCTGGCGCGCCAAATGTCGAAGGTCGTAAATGACACTTCCCCCAGACCTGCTTAGAGAGCAGCCCGCGGAGGTTCTTTGGATTCACGAGGGCTAGTCCCTGGAGATCGAACACAGCAGGATGATGAACACAGGGGATTTACGTGGTTCGGGCCGCCGGAGCGTAATACCCTACGTCCACAGGAGTGTTTGTGTATTGCCTTGCTTGAGTGTGTATGAGCCTTGGTCTAATTTTCCGTCCTTTGTGAAGGTCGTCTGCCGAGTCCTTTTATAGTTCAAGGACTCTGTAGTTACAAGGTGAGACCCAGGACCCGACAGGTGGTCCCCGGGAGAGCCAAATCCTATACAAGATCTAGGATTAATTGTTATCTACTTCCCTTTGTCAGGGGCTTCAATGTGTCATCCCACCGCGCCGTGCGCCAGGGCTACCCATAGTTGGTGATGATGGTGGTGCACGTCTCGTCCGTCTTGTCCTCGCGGCCCATTCGTCCGTCTTGCGGCGTGGGTCTGTACCGGCTACTTGGACAAGACAGGACACTGGAGCCTTGACTTTCGCAAGCACGACTCAGCCTACCTGGAGAAGGCGTGCGTACTTAATGCATGTCTAAGTAGCGCACGCGTTCCTTTACTGCAGCTTCCTACCGCACTGAGTAGGCCGTCTGCCACGTGGTTGCGCCGGAGCCTGCCTCTGTGGGAAGTAAAGAACTTGACGGATCAGGCCACGTGGCGCATTCGGAGCCCACCCCTATGGAGAGGTGGGGGCTCAGCCCTGCAGGCCACGTGGTAGCTCCGGTGCCTTCCCCTGCAAGGACGCGGGCTTGGCCCTGAGGCCCCGATCGGCCACGTGGCGGCTCCGGAGCCCGCCTCAGCGGGAAGGCGTGGGTCCGGTCCGGTCCTACCAGCCACGTGGCAGCTTGGGAGCCCCCCCTGACGGGGAGGTAGGATCTGGTCCTTCCCTCCTCGACGTGGCAGCCTTGGATTCGACCCCTTTGGCAGGGGCAGAGTCCTTAGCGGTTTTCTCCTGTGCGCGGGGGTACCCGGTCTGCAGGGTACCGACAACGTGGGTACCCGGTCTACGGGGTACCGACACTCTCCTTTTTCTGAGGCCAAGCGAACACACCCAGGGCGGGATACTTGCTTTCCTCGAAAGGGGCCCTCACATTTGGGGGAGATTTTGTGCGACCCTTCTCTAGAAAGTATACACCGCAGCACCAGGTCACCCATCTGGAGTTCTCTACTCCGCATGAAGCGCTCTTGGTAACGCCTGAGCACCTGCCGGTAGTGTGTGTTTCGGGTGGTGGCGTGCCATCTTGCTTCATCGACGAGGTCGACATCTTCTTGCCAGAGCTGGTCCTATGAGGCTTCATCAAACTCTCGAACTCTTAATGAGCCCAATGCAATCTCTGGGGGGGGGGGGGGGACGACATCGGCCCCATACATCAGGAAGAAAAGTGTTTCTCCAGTGGCACGACTGGGTGATGTCCGGCTTGCCCATAGCGCATAGGGGAGTTCATCAACCCACTTGGCACCATGCTTATCCAAGTTGTTATACGTGCGTGTCTTGAGGCCCCTGAGTATCTCAGCGTTGGCCCTTTCAACTTGACTATTGCTGTTTGGATGAGCCACAGATGCATAACAAACTTGGACGTCGAGGTCTTCGCAGTAGTCCTGGAAAGCTGCGTAGGTGAACTGGGTCCCGTTGTCGGTAATGATCCTGTTCGGGAGCCCAAACCTGCAGACAATCGACTTGATGAACTTGACTGCGGACTCCTTGTTGCTATTGATCACTGGGGTTGCCTCTGACCACTTGGCACACTTGTCTACAGCGACGTAGAGGAACCGGTACCCTCCGACTGCCCTGGGGAAGGGTCCCAGGATATCCAGCCCCCATACAACGAAAGGTTGGGAGGGCGGGATCATCTGCAGTGTCTACGCCAGAGTGTGAATTTTTTTGGCGTGGAACTAGCACGCCTTGCATCTCTTGACCTGCTTGACGGCGTCTTGTAATGATGTTGGCCAGTAGAAGCCATGTCGGAAGGCTTTGCCAACCAACGTGCGAGAAGCTGCATGATTCCCGCATTCTCCTTCGTGGATCTTTGCGAGCAAGTCACAGCCTTCCTCCCGAGTTATGCACCGTAGCACCACATCGTTGGTGCCACGCCGGCAGAGGTCACCTTCTACCAGCATGTAGCATTTCTCCATCCTCGCGATCCTCTCGGCAGATACTGGATCCTCCGAGAGGATGTTGTCCTTTAGATAGTTCCATATCTCCGTGATCCACACATTGGGACTCTCCTGAGCTTCTGGATCTTGGGCGCTGGGTGATCTAGGATCCCCGGTAACGCACAAGAACTCGACGGCCCCCATGGTTGCAGGGCTGTTGTGATCGCCAGCTCCGTGGTGCTGGGCTCGTCTTCTTCGTTAGGCCCCGCAGGCCTAGCGGTCGGTCGCACCAACCTCCTGCTGAAGACCCCTTCAGGAACCGGGGCTCCCGTGGATGCCATGGTTGACAGGGCATCGGCGATGGAGTTGTCGGCGCGTGACACATGGCAGAGGTCCATGGCCTCAAAACCATCTTCCAGCTTCTTGACGTGTAGAAGGTACGCCACAAGCTGAGGGTCATTGCAGCAGCACTCTCCCCGGACCTGCTTGATAATCAGCTGGGAGTCTCCTGTGATGAGCATCTACCGGACACCAAGACCCTGTGCAGCTGTGAGTCCGAAGATGAAGGCCTCGTACTCCGCCATGTTGTTGGTCGCCTTGAAGTCGAGGCGCACCGCATACTTGGACTGCTCCCCTATTGGAGAGGTGAGCAGTACACCGGCTCCAGACCCTTGCTTCTGCGAGGATCCGTCGAAGAAGAGTGTCCAGTGAGGCCCGGTAAGAACCGATGCTCTGGGATCTGGCTCACTGATTTCCCACCCCCCTGGGTTTCTTGGTGAAGGAGTCCAAGTCTGCCAGAGCTTGGCTCTTAATTGCATGTTGTGGTATGAAGTCGAGCTCGAACTCCGCCAGTTTGGCCACCCATTTAGCGATATTGCCTGTTGCGTTGGGGCCACGCAGCACTGCCCCCAGTGGGAACGAAGTCACCACTGAAACTCTGTGTGCCTGAAAGTAATGGCGGAGCTTCCTCGACACAATTAGTATCGCATAGAGTAGTTTGTGCACTTCGAGGTACCTTGTTTTTGCATCTTGTAGGACTTCACTGATGAAGTAGACCAGGCGTTGGATGGTCCGGGATTTCCTTGGAGAAAGCAGCGCATCCTCTTCCATCTACTCCGGGCCCAGAGACTCCATGTCTCAAGGGCCCGGTGCATCCTTTGGGGGCTGGGACCCAAAGGCTCCTTGATCTCCGAGGCTCCTTAGGGGGACCCGGTCATCCTCTGGGGGCTGGGACCCAGAGGCTCCTTGCTCTCCGGGCCCCCCTAGGGGGACCCGGACATCCTCTGGGGGCTAAGACCCAGAGGCTTCTTGCTCTCCGGGCCCCCCTAAGGGGACCCGGACATCTTCTGGCAGTTGGGACCCAAAGGCTTCTTACTCTCCGAGGCCCCCTAGGGGGACCCAAACATCCTCTGGGGGCTGGGACCCAGAAGTTTCTTGCTCTCCTGAGCCCCCTAAGAGGACCCGGACATCCTCTAAGGGCTGGGACCCAGAGGTTTCTTTGTTGTCGGGCCCTCCTGCGAGCTCAAAGCCCTGGGGCTCAAAATCAGCGGCAGGGGCCCCTTCCGTCCGTCGATACAGTTGGGGACCGACCCATTCTACAACCAAAACCATACTTACCACCTCTGTTGTGACGGTGATGTAGAAGTATAGGGGCTCCCTGGGCTTTGGTGCCACCATTATCGACAGCGACATCAGTTGCTTCTTCAGCTAGCAGAATGCCCTCTCTGCTTCTTCGGTCTAGACGAATGGTCTGGACTATCGCAGGAGTTTGAACAACGGGAGGGCCCACTCAGCCAGCCTAGAGATAAATTGCTTGAGCGCTGCCAAGCATCCTGCGAGCTTCTGCACGTCCTTGATGTGGGCTGGAGGCTGCATCAGCTCCACCGCCTTGAGTCTTCTCCGGGTTGGCCTCAATTCCTCGGTGTGAGACCAAGAAACTGAGGAGCTTCCCAGCTTTGACTCCGAACATGCACTTGTCAGGATTGAGCTTCGTGCGTGTGGACCGCTCTGTCAAAGACTAGGGCAAGGTTTTCTAGCAATTATGCATGTGTCTGTATCTTGACTACAATATCATCGACATATACCTCTACCATGTCCCAAATGAGGTCCCCAAATGTTTTATGCATGGCATGTATAAAGGTGGGGAGGGCATTTTGAAGACTGTAAGGCATGGAGACATAACAATAAAGGCCATCTACGATTATAAATGTGGTATGTTCTTCATCCTCTCTAGACACTGGGATTTGGTGAAACCCTGAGTAGGCATCTAGAAAGCATAGAATATCGCATCGAGAGGTTGAATCTACAATTTGATCTATTCTAGGGAGAGAGAAAGGATCTCTAGGACATGCCTTATTGAGGTTGGTGTAGTCGATGCACATCCGGAGCTTACCGTTGACCTTGGGGACAACAACAGGACTGGCCAACCATCTGGGATGGTGGACCTCCCGTATGAAGCCAGCATCGAGTGGACTGCTTACGAAGCCTCTGTTGTTGTGGTCGGGTGTCGGGGTATATCTTCAGACGGTGCTCGATCACCTCCCTGGGGATGCCTGGCATCTACGATGGTTGCTAGGCGAAGACGTCAACACTAGCTCGCAGGAAAGCAGTGAGCGTTGATTCCTGCTCGTTGTACAGACTCCCCGCGATACGGGCGGCCTGAGAAATTTCAGAGCCAACGTGGATTGTTTTGATGGGCATGCCGTTGTCGGAGGGTTGCAACCTTGGTGCAGCAGCGGGACCGCACGCACGTGATCCTGGCGATGCCTGAGTCGATCCAGCATCGCTCGGGGCAGGTGTTGGAGCCGTTGCCAGTGCTCGGAGCTTCTCCAAAGCTATCGCCACAACAGCGCGATCTCCGCAGATCTTGAGGACGCCGGAGGAAGTCGACATCTTGAGGATGAGGTATCCGTAGTGGGCTACAGCCATAAACAGGTGCAGGGCTGGCCTGCCGATGATGGTGTGGTAGGGGAGGCTAACCTCCGCGACATTGAATAGGATATTCTCTGTCCTGAAGTTCTCGGGTGTCCTGAGGGTCACTCGGAGGTGGATGCAACCATACAGGATAATGATCTCCGGTCCTACCCCTGAGAATGGTCTCGATGGGGCGAGCTTGGACACGGAAATCTTCAGCTTGTCGAGGGCCGCACGGCTAATGAGGTTGAGGCCGGCTCCACCATCTATCAGGACGTGGTAGAACTTCACGTTGGCGATGGTGGGGGCGACGAGGAGGGGCAGAAGCTCGACTCCCGCCATGTTCTCGGGGCAGTCGAAGGCATCGAAGCATATCGGAGTCTCCATCCACATGTGATGTGGCGCCAGGGAATGAGTAGAGGTTGTTGAGGCCATTTCCCGGCGCAAGGTCTTGACCGCACTCCTGGATGCGGGTTCCCAAGATCCTCCACAGATGGCGTGGAGTGCCTTTTGATGCTCGTGGCTGCAGTTGAGGTCGCAGTTCACCGCCTGGTGAACCGCTTCCACGGCGCGTTTTGGCCTGGAACTCCATCTCCACGTCTTTGTTGACACGCTGGTCGACCATTTGCGGCTTGATCTTGCCGCTACTCGAAGGCTTGATGAACACCATGGTGGTGAAAGCGCTACCACTTTTTTGAGGGAAAAACCCCTACCTGGCGCGCCAAATGTCGAAGTGTTAATGCGACGATTCCCTCGGATCTGCTAAGGAGCAGCCCGTGGAGGTTCTTGTTCGGCGGGGCTTAGGCCTCAATCAAGTGTGCGAGCGCGTGAGAGAGTTTGACACGGTGGTTTTTACGTGGTTCGGGCCGCAAGGAGCGTAACACCCTACTCCACGGTGGATGGTATTGCTGGTGTGTGTGAATGCATGAGTTTGATGTTGGGTCCTTTGTAACGGTGGCACTTTGGGCCTTTTATAGCTAAGGTCGGACACTTTACGAGTGGGGTTCGGGGCCCGACAGGTGGTCTTGGGGCGATCTTATCCTAAATATCTAAGGTTTAGCGCGTAAGCTTGCTCTAACCGTGTCAGTGAAGACTCGCCGTCTTGTCGCCCCTCTCGTCAGTAGCCCACGCGCCGTTGCTGATGATGGCAGGAGGTGTCCCGTCAGCCTGTCTTGTTGCCGCAAGCTACCCACTTTGGCTGAGTGGGATAGGCCTGCAATGCCTTCACTGTGATACGATTCGTCATAGCGGTATCTAATTGTTGGCGTGCCCCGCGTTGTGCACCGAAGGTCGGTGCACGCCTTCAATGCTTTACTTGGGTAGGGTGCACAATCCCTTAACTCCCGCATCTTACCGTCTGAGGCGAGCTGCGGGACACGTGGCAACATTGGGGCTAACCCCCGCTGGGGAGGCCAACCCCAGTACTTCGTGACGTGTGGTAGCTCTGGGACTCTCCAGGGGGCGTGGCAGCTCTGGGCCTTTTCCCGTGGGGGGGTGCTGAGCTTCGGCGCTTTTATCCATGTGGCTGCACCGGTGCTCTCCCCCAAGGTTGGGTGAGGTCCCGTCTCTACGCGTGGCATCTTCGGAAGCCTACCTCACAGGAGGGGCCGAGTCCCATCTTCAAGGCCACGTGGTAGTACCGGAGCTCGTTCATGAGGGAAGTTGAGGTCTGGGTACCTTCAAGACACGTGGCGCCTTTGGACGTGCCTCAGTGTCTTCATCCTGTGTGTGAGGTAACCCTGTCTGCAGGGTACCAATAGTGGCCCTATGGTCCACCTTGGGGTGAGGTGAAGAACCATAAGGTGGAGCCCTTTCCATGTTTTCCCACACTGTTCTTTGAATTCTGTCTTGGACAGCCAAAGTGGTGGGCGCTTCTGCCAATGTCGCCACGTGTCCACATCCTGTGGTGGGACTATGGCGACGGGATCTTTGCTTGCTGTAGTATCTCTGTCTTCTGCGGCGCCTTTAACCGCGACGGTTCCCGATGCAGCTATAACACTTTCATTCGCTCCGCCTTTATGGGAGCCGCTTCAGCTGTTTCTTTAGATGGCTGACCGCTTGGGCTAGGGCTTCTACCAGAGGGCGTAGGGCCCATTGTCATGGGCGTTGTGCCTTGAGTGGTGCAGGCTGAACCTTCGCACGAAGTACTCAGGCGTCGTGAGGGTGATCAAAAAGGAAATCTTTGTTAGAGGGAACGGTTCCTCCTTTACTCACACCCCGCAACCTAAGTTTTTGCCTTCTTCTTTGAGCGCCCAAACCTTCACCTCTTAGCCAAAGCTCTCACCTTCGCTGAATCCAATGGATTCCCCACTTCTTCCTTCTCGCTTCCAGTGGCCTATTGTCGATGCGACGGCTGCTTGGCTGGTTAGCTGCGGAATGTGCGTGGTTGATCCGGTGCGAATATCTCACCCTTGAAGACTTGCGTGGAGATGAGACCGTCCTCTTTGGTGGTGGCGCCAGTGTTCTCGCACTTCTACGAGATGTTCATCGGGATGTCCCCGTTTGTGCTAGTGTTCTGGCATTTCTTCGTGCTGAGGTGGATTGGGAAGAGCAAGACGAACTTCTTGGTGCCTACGACTTCCAGCATCGATCCAATAACCCCTTCAAGTACATCACCCCTCTCTCCATTGCGAGATGGGATGGTTGGAGGAGTGACTTGGTGATCGTACACGCTGATTCTCACGATCGCATTGTTCTGCCCACCGACTGCCCGACATTTAGGAAGAAGACCTGGGAGGAGCACCCGGAGATGGATCCGACATATACCCCAGTGATGGAGAGGATCCGATATCTAGCAGATCATGGTTTGTCATTGCTGATGGTGCTGGCAGACTTCGTGCGTCGACATCTGGCCCCCTCCAGCATCGTTGTCGCGCTGCATGGATATACTTCGGGCCACAGGACGGCACCAGGCTGGTGAGGGGTCACGACACGGAGATGACCCTGCAAGAGGTGTTTGATGTCATGTCCAAGGCGTGTGACGACCCGCTATCTTCTGACGTCTTCATCCTTCCGCGTCCATGTCCGCCGCATTGCTCAGATCGAAACCTCAGGGTGAAGATCCTAAAGGAGATGCCAAACCTGGACACGCTTGGTCTTGCGCCACAACAGGTTGCGGATGTGGACCGTGTACTGGTCATCGCCTACCCTCCACAAGAGTCTACACCCGCTTTTGGCTCCGACGTGCCGAGGGTGGAAAACCCGCCCTCCAATAGGGGGAAAGGCAAGGTGTTGGTCGCTGACTCAGGGAAGGGAAAGTCGTCGGTGGTTGAGGTTCCAAAGGACAAACGTCCCCGATCACCGCCGAGGGCACCGTCGAGGGCGGCCTTTGTTTCAAGCCAACGTCTGATGGAGCTCCCATCCTCTGCCTCGGGTGTTGGCGGTTCTTCAGGTGGAGGCCCATTCCGCCAAACGATGAGACTGCTATCGGTTGAGGGTGACGCACTAGCTAGCGTCTCCGCTGCTGGTGCAGCCCAAGGCACTGGTGGTGGGTCCGAGAGAGATACATCCGTGGAACCTTAGGCCAAGAGGCCTGGGGCCGCCATCGATCTTGTCGTGGGTTCAACAATGGATGTCTGTAGTGGTTCTGGAGGAGGCTTTGGAGGTGGCGCCATTGGACTCGGTGGAGACACGCTGATGTTGGCCGACAACAGCGTGGGTGGCTTGCATGGAGGCCCAGTCAGATCGACCCCGCCTGCCGCATCGCCAGCAGAGCCCACAGACTCTAAGCCTCCGAAAGTCAAGGCCTGCTGGAGTTTCTGGGGGCGTTGGAAAGGCATTCTTACCAAAGCTTGCATCGTTGTCTCATATGTTCTCTTGTTTCATATGTTCTCTTTTTTGAACAGACTTTGATTTCAATCTGCAGGTATACGTCAGCTGTTGTGATGTCTTACCTCCAGGGGTAGTGACTCAGAGCACTCCGAAGCTGGCCAAGGGGGCCACAACTGCATCGGCAGAGCAGACCGCCAACCTAGTACAAGGGATCATTGCTCCAGCGTCTGCGACTGGTGTGGGTAGTGAAGCACCTCCAGCCGCCGTACCGGAGGTAATGTCGGAGTCGGCTCAGCAAGCTGAGGGCTCGGTCTTTGAGGTTGTTGATCCAGCAGGTGGCTCTTCGGGCGATGGTGGTGTTGCCGCTTCGGGTGGAGCTGCAACTTTCGCTCAGTTCCCGGGGACAAGGCCCCCGGTGCTGTTGGCCTTTCCTTTATTGCCGCGGGAGGGAGAGGTTCCTGAGATGATCACCAGACAACCTTCCATGGCTTCGGCAGAACCAAAGCGCCTCTCCGACATCATCGACTCGGCGCAGTCTAGCATCAACTTGGTGCAGTCCAACCTCCGCAGGGCACAGGGTGCCCTTGCTGCAGAGTGGGAAAAGTTGCGTGCTGAGGGCGAGCGCCCCTGGACCTGGGAGGATATTCTGAGGTCCAAGATCGCTGAGGAAAAGGCAAATCATCGGAATGTGACACCCGGTTCCGAAAATGAACCAAGCGAACACATATGTGTGCCCAGGACATTCAACACACAAACACGAGTGCATTCACAAACGAGTATACAGAAAATTACCACAGAACGGGATTAATTAACCAAATTTTATTACACAATTCATAATATCCTCGAATACAAGCTCTAAGGAAAATTAATGACAAGTTCAACTAATGCAGCGGAAGTAAACTAATTAAGCAAACTAAGCAAAGGGATAGCACAACTCCAACACTCCACAAGCAAAGCTAACGGTAGACACGGCCTAGAACTCCGCATTGTCATCGTTAAACACCCAATCCTAACATGCAACTGTTGGTGGGGGAATTGCAAGGGTGAGTTCATGTCATACTCAGCAAGTGTTGAAAGTATGATATGTAGCTGATTCAAATGACGAATATAATAATGGCTAAGTGCTGAAAAGTACATTAAAACATTTGAGAAGCAATATATTATATTTATGTGAAGTAATCCCATGATAAACCATAAGTAATATCATAGTACATGTCCATATTCCACATCCATCAACCATTATACCAGATTTCACCATTACCATTAATCATATCCAATACCAGCATTTAATCTATGACCAGCCATAACCATATTATCAACCATAACCATTACCATACCATCCCAATACCAAAACCCTCTAATCATGGAAGTTGTATAGGTGCTCTTAACTGGTAGCACAACTATCATGATAGTTTTATTAGACTCTGCAGAGTTTGTACCACTTTACCCACGTGTTTGTGATTTCAACACCTTGCAGTGACTAGAACCTCTATTATGCCGTCTCACACTTCTGTCGGTGTGTGGCCAAGTGATCACAAAATAGTCTTTACAAAGGGATTACTAGCCTATTTAGACCCCACTGAGGTTTCACTGGTGGCGATGCCTCCAACTGAGCACATCTTCAACCAAGGGCCCCCTCTTGAGTCATTCGGATCCTAGGGTAGTCCCTCCAATCATCAACAAACCCAATCCGACTACCCCTTCCCCGATCATCCTTAATGGTCCAAAAAACACTAGCAAATCCCTAATTAATCAGCTATGTTGCGCCCATACTTGGCCTCGTGGTGGCACTGTAGCCCTGGCTTATTCTCGCATGAACCGGTCCTTAGATCCAAAGCAAGCAACCACCATGTCTTCCAACCCATCAACATACCAGGCTTGCTTAGATCACCCATTACCACATCATATTAACCAGTTCATGTTAATCAAATCTCATAAGGCATAATTAAGTTAAGTGGTGTAGTTGTCTTCCCATCCCAATTAAATAAGTGAAGCAAAGGTAAAAATTCCATCCTGACTCTCTACCATGAATTCCATGTCAAAAGGATGGTTAAACAAATCTAGTAAACTTCCTATCATAGGATTCCCATCAAATTGACACAAGAATGCAGTTTTGCTATCAAAACATTTATTTTAAAATAGGATCAATATGCTTCAAGGACACTTGCCTTGCTCTTGGGATTGGTTCGAGTCAAAGCCTTCAAACTCTTGGTGCTGTAGATCCTCCACGGCACTCTCTAGCGCAAATCCGTCTAACCTGCATAATAACATACAAGATAAGAATTACAATCAAAGAGCGCACAAATATTACTCAACATGACATGACATGCATGGTTAATGCAAATGCAAGGTGGAACTTGTTAATGAGTTGCTTTTAATGATCACCAACTAGTTTTAATAGCTTTTAACAAGTTTATACAGGTTTGGAATTGATTAGATCAATTATAGAATTAATTCAACACAATTTAAACAGGAAAATCGGACTAGTACGCATAGGACCGGACAAGTCCGCACTGCGCGAGAACAGCAGATTAGGGTTTTCTAGATCGACGTGAATCTGGAGATTTGAGGTTGAATTCACATAAGGAAAGGAGAATAGAAGATATACCAGGTGTTTATAACTCCAATGAATCAAGGATCTTGGAGGTAACACTTGGATCCTGACAAACTAGGGTTGATGAAAAACTTGATGGTGAATTGTTGACGAAGAATGTGAAGTTGATGGAGATTTTGATCCTCGTTCATTTCCTCCTATTCTTCTTCTTGCTTGGGACCTCCTTATCCCTCCTTGGTGGCGGCTACTCACGAGCTAGGGTTTGGGTGTGGAGTAAAAGTGGCAAATAAATGTAAAGCCAAGGGGTGGGGTTGTTTATATAGAGGTGGAGGCTAGGGTTAGATGGATTTCGAGTTTGAGATGAGTAGGGGTCGGTTTAGAGTCTCACATGGGCTCTAAAAGAGTTAGACACGACGTCCCTAGGCCCACTTAACGTAAAACTCAAGAAACAAGTCGTGAAACAAAAGATCAACTTGGAGTCGTGATTTATCGGACAAGTCCAAAAAGGGTCGGACTAGTCCGAAGTTGATCAGAGAGATAACGGACAAGTCCGCTCTGGACTTCGGACAAGTCCGAACTTATCTAGAGGGGAAAACAGACAAGTCTGGCCTAAAATCGGACAAGTTCGACTTTAGTCAGAGAGAAAAACGGAAAAGTCCGCTGGAACGCCAGACTAGTCCGGACAAGTCCAGGGACTTAGTGAAATCTCCAAGGGAATTGGAACACCGGACTAGTCCGCTATGGGCCGGACAAGTCTGAAAGTGTCCAGAGGTAAAAACAGACTAGTCCGCAGAAAAATAGACAAGTTCGTCCGAAGTCGGAGAGAAATCGGACTGGTCCGCACCAAAATCAGACTGGTCCGCACTTCCTAGAATTCTTAAGTGTGGTTTTTTTTTCAAATGCATTTTGTGAGACCTAAGTGTGCTGAATACATTGGATATAGTGATAAAAGTTTTGAATACTACCAAATCACCTTTATCATCAAGGTCCGACTCTATGTCCGACTAGCTTTGGTTAGCTCCGACGCTTGGTCCGACTAGCTTTGGTTAGCCCCGGCGCTAGGTCCTTCTAGCTTTGGTAAGCTACGGTTCAATGTTCGGTTAGCTTTGGCAAGGTCGTGCTTGATCGTAGTGTTATTGCTTTTGTCTTGCAATGTTTTGAACTTGCTTTACACTTATGGAAAGGTTGTTTAGTATTCTTTTACTAAGTTTTTGGTGTGCTTTGGTGGTTAAGACTGATATCATTTTGATATGGTTTGCAACATGCTTATGTGAGGTGCTCACGTAAGATGTTGTAGTCTCAGAACTAACTTGAGTCAAGTCGCGGACTTGGGCTCGTACGAATTGGTTGTTTATTCATGTGAAGGTGTTGCTTGAGTTCAAGTTATGGCTGGTGACATGATCCTTTGGACTAGTCTCAGGGAGGAGATGAGGTTCCAACAACCAAATTTAGGAGGAACTGTAGTTGAGCAGGTGAGGAGGTCGGGCAGGATATCTGAATCAAGAACAATGCATATGAAAGGTATCATGGATATCATTGGAAGATGTTTGCACGTATGCAAAGAGTGCATGGACGTGGCTACATGGTTCTGAGACGTGATGAAGAGATGTGGACGTAAAGAATTGGTCGGAAAGGTCCAACCGACTACGTTATGGACTCAGGCTGCGGCTGAGTCGTGTTTGACTCAAATATGGAAAGTTTTGAGTTGGTTATGATAGAATTTCTTGTGAGTCACGAATTTGAGTTGTTTTAGGAATTTGGGATACGTTCCTAAGGTGTTTGGAAGTCTTAAGATTGCCTCTATCTGCGTATAGAAGAGTCTTAAGCAGTTATGGAAAGTTTCAATTCGTGAATTGACTAGGATTAGAGTCCTAGTTAGTTTTGGGTTGGCCTAAGGGCTGGTTATATAAGGAAGGGAGGCCAGAGCTCGTAGTAGATGACTTTGGGGCTGTTCCTCTTGTGTTCTATTGAATAAAGTTCGTAGTTTAAAGGAACTTTTGTGCCTTGTTCGTTCGACTTGTTTCTGTCAAGTCTTTCTCGTCAAGTTTCTGCACAGCACTACCTTTCTTCGGTGGTTTTATCATAACTTGAGTTTTACAAATCTAATTGACATAATTCTTTTTGGATTGTCTTCGCAACTTGATTATATATCTTCTGTGAAAATTTCATGATCATTGGATTTGTGGTTTTTGATCTACACGAGTTTCTTTGCAGTATTACAGATCTGTTTTTTACTCGGTAGAACTGATTGACCTTATTTTGATCTTTCGATCGTAACTTGAGTTTCTCTCGACGTATTTGAGTGATTCTTGTTGTGTTGTCTTCTTGACTTGATTCTCTATGATATCTATCACTTTTGTCATGGTGAAACATATTTAGATTAGTCTCACACACGATTTCTTTAATGGATCGTTTTTCTGCCAAGGGGTTTTCATTGCTTCCACTCAAAAAGTTTTAATCTACCATTCACCCCCCTCTGGTAGCTTTTCACGTGATCTTCGATCCTACAATTGGTATCAGAGCCACGGTGCTCAAATCTTTATGATTTGCACGTGTTTTTGACTAATCATCATGGAGAAATACTTCGCCAAACCTTGTGTGTTTAGTGGTATTGATTTTCAGGTTTGGAAGGCACGTATGGAAGCTTTCATCCAGGCACAAGGCTTCGCAATATGGGAGAAGGTATACATGCCTTCCGAAGTGTCATCAAACGATCAAGTTACAGCTACAAATCTGAGAGATGTTGACAACAACAACAAGGCTTGAAACTTGATCATACAAGGATTAACTCAAAGCGACTTTGACCGTGTTGCACACCTCCGATCTGCATACGATGTGTGGAAAACACTTTGACTACCATAAAGGATCCAACACGATCAAGGAGGTAAGTCAAGACATATTCAAAAAGGAATACATGCGCTTCGAGATGCAACCCAGTGAGTCCATTGATGATCTCTTTGCTCGCTTTAATAAAATTCTCAGCAACTTGCATAGCGTCAATGTTAATTTTTCAGATGCTGAAAATGCTAGGCAATTACTAAGTGCATTAGACATGTCAATTTGGGAGATGAAGGTTACATCTATTCGTGAATCCACTGTCATGAGTACACTTACTTTAGATGTACTATATTCTAAATTGAAAACTCAGGAAATTGACATAATCTCGCGTAATAACCCCAATAAGTCTCTTGCATTTGTTTCTCATCGTGATATGCCTAGCTCTGGCCAATCTTCATCCTGTGGTACACTTGCTTTGTTGTCCTCTCTAACCCTTGAACAGATTGAGGAGTTTTCAGAGGAGGAGCTAGTACTTCTCTCTATTAGTTTCTCAAAAGCATTGCAAAATGTAAGAACTAGAAGGAGGGGAAGCTTCGGACCTCAACGATGTTTCGAATGTGGTAAGACAGGACATTTTCCTTCAGATTTCCCTAACCTTTCAGGTCCTACTTCCCAGGATGAATAGCAAACAAGGACGAAGCACTCCGCTGCAAAAGATACGAAGAAAAAGAAGGGTTTTACAGGACGTCAATTGGTGAGCAGCTTTATCTCTGCACTTCAAGAACTTGGCTCAAGAGATGTGGACATTGGAAGTGACGAAGATGAAGATGATTTGGCAAACTTGTGCTTCATGGCGAGCAAGTCAAGATCAAGTATGGAGGAGGCTCAACACAACAGCGACAATGAAGAGGTATGTCCTACTTGCGAAGAAATGTGTGATGTTATTTCTCGTGCCACTATTATAGTTAAGAAAAAGGACAAAAAGCTTAGGGATAGTGCTGCTAAAATTGAATCACTAGAATCTGAAATCAACCGTTTAAAAACTTTGATTCCTAGTGATGATGCATGTCCCTCATGTGATTTAATATATGAACAATTGTCCTCATTAAGAAGTGCGCACACCTCCACACTTGATAAACTTGAGTTAGAAATTGAAAAGAACAGAGAGCTTGCTGCCCTTAATAATAAAAACTTGAAAAATGCTAGTTGTGCTACATTTGATTTGCATTGTTCTACTTGTGATGATCTTGATAAGAAAATACAAGATGCTATGAATGAAATTTCTATATTGAACAATGCTTTACGTTCTCATGAAGTTAAATTTTGTTCCAATTGCAAATTAAAAGGAAAAACTTCTTGTGAAAATTGCCTTGATCTGTCCAATAAACTTGATAACATGCATAGGACATTAGATCAGTTTTGTAATGGGAATAAGAACCTAAACTTGCTGCTGAATTCTTCCAAGTCTTGCAATGATAAAAATGGTTTAGGTTTTGATTATCATACTCATGCTAAGGCACATTCACCTAAAATTGTAAAGTCATTAGGAAGTGGTTTGATTTAAACAGTTCCTAAAAAAAGTGGTTTTCGAATCTGCAGGAGTGTTGTCTCATTCAGTTTCAAATAAAAATGTTGCTTGCTCATCTAGACATGAACACAAAGGTAAATTTCATTGTACCTACTGTGGTAGAGATGGTCATGTCATAGATTTTTGTTATAGACTAGCTAAACAACAGAAAAATGAAAGAATGATTTCTAGATCTCATAACTTTCATGCAAATTTTGCTGCACATGCTAAACTGAATGATAGGAACATGCAATCTGTTGTAATGAGTCGAAAACATGCAAAGGTTGCTCCCAAACCTACTGTTTTTTGTGCTACACATGTAACATCTCGTAGGACAGTAGTTTAGTACAAAAATCCTCAAGCTTTGACTCATAAACCTGCTATTTTATCTCAGTTTTCGCGTGTTATTCCTGCTAGACGTCGTGTGACTCAGTACTGGATTCCTAAATGACTTTTGACTAACCCCAGTATTGAGCTCGGTGTTGGGGCGAGTGTAGGAGCTGCTGAAGTTCGCCGTGAACTGCCAGCACAGCTCATCCCAAGAGGTTATGGACCACTCAAGCAGGTTCATTAGCCATGACCGGGTCGATCCGGTCAGGGCGACGAGGAAGTAGTTCGCCAGGATGAGCTCATCCGCTCCTACAACAAGGAGTGTTGTGGTGTGGATCTGCAGGAACTCGGCTGGGTTGACGCTTCCGTCAAACTTCTCCGGCAGGTGTGGCCGGAACTTGCGTGGCCACGTCGTCAGGTGAAGGTATGGAGCCAAGGTCGTACACTCTTCGATGGGCTTCACCAGAGAGGCGTACGGTACGACATACCCCAGGGGGGTTTGCTGCGCAACGTGCGGCTGCTGCGGAGCTTGCTACTGCGACACCTGTTGTGCCAAGTGCTGCTGTTGTGGCACCTGCTGCACCAAGTACTGCTACTGCAACACCTGCTGCACAGAGTACTGCAGGGGGCGGTCGACCCAATATAATCCTGGTGAGGCGGCGGTGAAGGGTTTACCCGTGATGCACCTTGGATGGAGGATGCCTCCTGCTCAGGCCCTTGAGGGCCGTATTCGGCGTCAAGGTTGCGTCGTCTCTTCCGTTGCTGCTCGATGATGACGCGGCCATCTATCTAAGCTTGACAACGGTCATGCTCGGCCCTCAGGTCCACCGTGGGGATCCGACCATCGTTAGTAAGCCTAGTGAAACAAGAGTCGATGGAGCGATGGTCGATGGATGCCGTGCGCGACATCGGCACGTGACACCTTCCTCTGTTGGGATAGTTGATGGCCGCAACGACGAAGTGATTGATGTCTTGGACCCACTGCTGAGCCACTCTTTAGGAAGCGTTCAAGGACAGTGGGTGGTGGAGAAGGGCCCTAGCTGCTGCTAGAGCGCTCTTCGAACTTGCAGTTGGCGGCTCCAGGGGCATCGACTGGGCCGGGATGTGCCCGCATGCGCCACCCTGGCCAGCTGCATCTATGCGGGGGCGTAATGGACCAAACTGTGCCGCCCGGACGATGGATGTGGTCACTGGACGACGGCCACAGAAACCGCCGTCTACGGGCTTGATGAACACCATTGCAATGAAAGGGCAACCACTTTTTTAGAGGAAAACCACCCCTATCTGGCGCGCTAAATTTCGAAGTGTTCTTGCGACACTTCCCCCGAACCTGCTATGCGAGCAGCCCGTGGAGGTTCTTGATCGGCAAGGCTTAGTCCTCAATGGAGATTGTGCGTATGAGAGATGGTGAGACGATGGTTTTACGTGGTTCGGGTCACCGGAGCGTAGTACCCTACTCCACGGTGAGGTTTGTATTACTGGTGTGAATGTGTGTGTAGCGTGTGTATGCTTTAGCGGGGGGGGGGGGGGGGGGGGGGGATTCTTGTAACGGTGGCGATCTGGTCCTTTTATAGATAAGGTCGGACGCCTTACAAGTGGGGTCCGGGGCTCGACAGGTGGCCCCCGGTCGATCTTATCCTAAAAATCTAAGGCTTCTCCACTACGCTGTCTCTGACCTCGGCTTGGAGACTCGTTGTCTTGTCGCCTTCGATAGCGGTGGCCCACACGTAGTTGCTGATGATGGCAGGGAATGTCCCGTCCAACTGTCCTTGTTGCCGTAAGCTACCCGCTTGGCGGCGTGGGATAGGCCTGCGATGTCTTCACTGCGATGCGATTGGGGTAGCGGTACCTGACAGTAGGCGTGTGCCGCGCCATGCGCCTGGGAAAGACGCATGTCTTCAATACCTGATTTAGACAAGGCGCAACGCCCTTTACTCCCGCAACCACTGTCCAGGACAAGTTGCAGGACACATGACAGCACGGGAGCGTGTCTCTGCGGGGGAGGCTGGGTCCCGTGCTACGAGGCACGTGGTAGAGCCGGAGCTCATCTCCGCGGGAGGTGGTTGTCCTAGTGTCGCGGGCCACGTGATAGCACCGAATCCCACTCCTATAGAGGATCGGGGTCCCGTCCTGCTGGTTACGTGGTCGCTTGGGAGCCCGTTTATTCGGGGGAGTAGTATCCCGTCTTGATGTCCACGTGGGAGCGCTGGATCTCGTACCCGAGATCGGATGAGATCTGGACCTTCTGGACACCGGGGTACCCACAGAGGGGGAGAATGGTACAGAGATGTTAAAAGCTATCTCTATTGCTCTCCAAATAAACTTTGCAAAATGTAACGGTCCTGGCAAGATCATGTAAAGTGTTGTACACGAATACCACAATACAAAAAAGGATAACATAGCAAAGTACGGCCACAGGACGATGCTCTTTTGTTCATGTCACAATCAATCCCCTAATCTGAAGGCAACGCGATTCGTGGAAAGCGGCTCGTAGTTTAATCGATCGCCTCTTTCAAAAGGACGAATATTTGTCATGCATGTTGACCCCCCCCCCCCCCCCCCCCCCCTCCCGTCTTTTCAGTACAGTACGGTGACTTCCGATTTTAATACCACTGCAACACCGGCCTCTGCGCTTTTTTTATGTTCTGGTGACCGCGGATCAAGTCATAAGCTAATGAATCAGCCTTGTGAGCCCGAGGTGGTGCGTTGTCAGGCTACGGGCTTATCTATTTTAGAGTTATTAAGATGCATGTTTTTGGAGCCATGAATTCCACATAAAACTGCAGGGATTTTTGAAGAATCGCTGCTTAGTTCCTGCGAAAAGTCACATGAAAATTAATATTTTGAGAAGAAACAAACAGTCATCCGAGAGTTTCATTTGTTTGGTTCATTTGGGGCCTCTAGGTGGCGCCTAATATTTGTTTATAGATATATTATATAAGTTATAACAAAAAACTAAAGGTGGTGCGCTTCAAAATTCAGGTCTTTTGCATTGCCTGTGATTATCTGCTCAACGTGGTCATGAAACTGTTAGAGTCACACGGCCGAGTCATTGTCTGTTATTTGTGAAGATAAATTATTATGGAGAGCACATGTTCCAGTAAAAATTAAAGTTTCTTTATGGTACCATAAGAAAGGTGTGGTACTGACTAAAGACAACCTGAGCAGAAGGAACTGAACACGAAGTGTGTGTTTTGTTTGAAAAAAGAAACTATTCAACATTTATTCTTTGATTGTCATTTTGCACACCCTGACGGTACCGCGAGTATTGATCACACTCATAACTAGTAAGACTTCAGAAGTTCAAACCGTTTGGGGAGATTTTTTTTGTTCTAAAATGAAAGTGGATGGCATGCATTCAAGTTGCTAACTCTTATATTTCTAGGAAAAGTGTTCCAATCGTCAGGGCACCTACAGAAGGACAAGAAAGGAAGTCACAATCCTACCTTTATATTCCCTCATTATCTTTTTAATTGTCACAAAAAGATGAACTAGAAATAAACTAACCTCAGCTTTTTTAGATGAACTACAAATAAAAAAAATAGAGGGAGTGTCTTTTTTAGATAATGACAGTCCTACCATTAATATGTAGGAGTGGTAATGCCCTCGGATTATATCAAAATGAACAAATATTGGCAATTTGGCATGGTTGTGGTACCAAAAAAAATCATGAAAAGTAAGTAAATTGATTGCTTGCTACTACTTTTTATTTTACGATGATTAATTTACTTTTTGGATAACCAGGGTTAAATAAAAAATAGAGGGAATAATTCATAAAAGCGACTAATTATAAGAGTGGCATATATGGAATATGTCACTTAAATGTGCTCAGTGCTTTGTCGTGCAATGCCCAGGAAAGAATACGCTAGCCTGGTTCTTCGCTGTAAGACAAGGTCAGGTTCCTTCACTCCCCTCCAATCCTAGTACCCCTTGCCGCGGATCAACGTCTGGCAGCAGAAATTCCTGGAGCCCAGCGCGCATGAACTGAAACAACATACAGTACATTAATTAGTAGTAGTCTCATTCTCAAGCAACGGACTGGAAAGGACAAACTATCTTCTTGTTGTCCAAACGTCTTGTCCAGTGTCGCGCGCGGTGTTCTGTCTGCTGAAGTCTTGTTGTTTGGCGCTGATGCTGAAGTACGAACCTTCTATATTCTGAATTTCAAAATGGGAGAAAAAGAGACGCGCGTACATCCGTTTTGGACTTAGGTCGTCGCTCAAGTTAGTGCTGCACTATTCAGTGATAATCCCTTCATTCTAAAATATATAACGTTTATGACAAAATTCTAGCTCAATTTAAACTATAGCTATTCTAAACGTCATTTATTTCATAACAGAATAATACTGTATATATTTACAGGAAACATGCATGTCTGTACCGCGGCTTTGATTTTCTTGAACATGTTGCGTTGCGTGTCGTCTCAATCACTTCCATTGATCAACTTAACGTGTCCGATAAGATGTATCACGCGCCTGCCGCAACACGTAACAGTAGATACTAGCAATAGTTTAAGATGGTCACGTGTGGAGACGCATGCACTTTATGACGATCATGTTGTTGTGTGTCCAGAAAGGTGCAGCGAGAGCGCGAGGCCATCTCCTCCCACCACCCCCAGAGCATGCGACCTCGTTAGTAAAGGGGCCTGGGGCCGGGGGCTGGTAGCAGATGCAGAGCATCATCTCTCTCTCTCTCTCTGGAGCAACGTCGTCGTCGTCGAGACCACATCATGTTCACCACGCATCTCACATCTCTCTCGAACAGGGAAGAAGAAGGAGAGGAGTATGAAAGCCGAGTCTATGACCTGGGCTCCATGGACCAACATGCATTGCATTGTGGGATGGGGATGGGAGCCATCAGCAGCACGTACGACGGGAGCCTTTGATCTGCCATGTTCCTACAGCTTCAGGTCCCCTTCCACCGTCGTCGATCTATAATGCACGGTTAGATATGACACTATTATTGGGTACGATGGGTAGTTTCTCGATCCGTCCGTTGAACCGTCGGCGTCCATGGCCTCTCTGGCGGTGGCGATGGCGGCCGCCTAGCCTAGGACCGTCCGTCCATGCTTCTGGTTGGAAAGCAAAATTATGATGTCGATCGGATCGGAAGTAGGGGCTCAATTAATAAGGTGCAGGTGCCACTTCCATTGATTTAACCAGGTGGCAAAAGGATCCCACGCAGTCGGCAGCAAGGTGCAGAAAGGTGGCCAAGAGGGAGTTGGAAGAGGGAGACGTGACATTGCGCTCGCAAACCGCTCCACGTGCCGCTGTATGCCGTGTCAACGTCGCGCAACATAATAAAGATTATATAAAACTCTTCGTTTGTCAAATCACGAAAGGGGATGTAGCTCAGATGGTAGAGCGCTCGCTTAGCATGCGAGAGGTACGGGGATCGATACCCCGCATCTCCAAATGATGTATTTTTAATTTTTTTTTCCTACCGAACATGACTCCCTGAAGGCCTCATCATACAGCTATAATTTTCCCATTGCTTAATTTTTTTCTAGGCACATGAACAGCTTTTTCAGAGGCTTCGGGGAGCGAAGAAATTCGATGGAACATCTCCTGCTTGATTCATGAACGAAATAACAAGGAATTGCTTCCCTGCCGTAACTCCAGCCTTTGAACTTGAAGGTGTCGTTAGGGCACAATCAAACTGAAAAAAGTAATAAAGTAATAAGCGGTCCAAGAGCTAAGATATAAGGTTAGTAGCGGCAGCAGCAGAAAAGCAGATACGTACTTCATCATCACGTGAGGTGGTTACGCATCGCGCTTCCGATCGCAAAAGGGGCGTGTTCCGGCCTAGGCCTACCTCACTTTGGGGTGGTGCAGCTATGAAGAAACATGAGCTGGCGACGATTGAATTGGCAACAGACAGTAGATGGCGTACTACGAGTCACCGCCACCAAACATGTGGAATCGAGGCGATTAGGCAGATGGGTGCACTTTAACTCATACTCTCTCTATCCTAAATTAGTTATCGCTCTTTACTTTATTTTTGAGTTAGAGAGTGAGAAATAATTTGAGATAGGAGTAATACTAGCTGTATATAATAATGGCCTCGGAGCGGTAGCGTCCTTGGATTTTCCTTTCGGTGTGGCCAATCCAGAACCGCGAGATGTACTTTTACGGCATGATGTTTGATACAGCGTACTACGTGTAGCTTCACAGAACTCAGTAGTAGTAGTAAAACGCGCTAGACTTGTGCAACGTCTGCTCTGCTAGCTCATCGTCACAACACAGAACTAACGAGCTGTTGCTCCAGAGATTAATGATGGGCATCTGAACGGAGAATAACTGCAGTATTTCAGATCGTTCAGAACGATTTTTGGCGTACGGATGGACTGTTTTCGAATAACGAGGCTTACATTACATTGGACCGCCGTCCAATAACCAAAGCAGGCCTTATCTTTGAACTCAAACGAAAGGAGGCTTGATGGGCCAACCAGTTACGAATTCTTGATGGAGGCCCATGATCCAACAGAAGGCCCATGTACGGATGCCAACCATCGATGTCTTCTTATATATTCTCCCCGTCCTAAAAAATAACAAAAAAAGATAATTTTTGAGACGGAAAGAATGCAATATAAATTCAACAAAGGTACAATTATTCATGTCGTTGTATCAGAAATTATAATTTAGTAATAATTTTCAGAAAATTATAACTATTTTGATCCATTGTTAAATTTTCCATCCAGGAGTCCCAGTTACTTCTTCACTCATAAGCACATCCCCTGCTAAACCAGCGGAAAAAACGAAACCATCGCATCAAACTCCGGCACCTTCTGAAACGGCTTTATTTGTCGTGCACGAATCAAGCCGCCTAGCTTCCCAGCTTGGCCAAACCGAATTGCCAATTTGTCATAGAGTAACTCATCGTCCCTCCAGAAACTTATCATACCTTCCGTTTTCGGTAGACCGAAGATTTTCCGGGAGGGGAGGCAGCCCTGCCCCATGGCAGGCTAAAGAAATATTTGCAGGTCATGTTGCTGCTGATCAATCGGTTACCGGTTCAACCACGTCATCAAATCACGGAAGCTAGAGAGCTTTGAAAATGCCAGTGTGCCTGCTACTGCCAAGAAATTAATTAACACCAGCCGATCGCCCAGCCAATTCCTGGATACGCTCGTAAACAAGTGCCCGGTAGTTTACTGCAAATAACCTGCATATCCGTGACATCATTCCACTCATGAATTTCTAGATTTCTAGTACCACCTGTTTGCAATTTGTAGTAAACTACCGCATCATGTTCCGTCTCGGTGCAAGCTTTGAAACTTGTATCTTGTTCCCACATCTTGTTCCAGAAAACTATTAGCAATCTATCCTGACTTTCCGATTGCATTCAATTGCTGGCCGTGTTTTAACCGCTAACTGAACACCACCGATGTAGGGACGAGTGGCACATTATGGTGACATGTCGCAAGTCAAAAGAGGCAGGTCATTGCATGGATCTGCCCGCAGTGTATGACGCCATTCTGGTGACGGCTTGGGTGACTACAGAATCGTTTGCTGACCTCTTCTCACCGTGCTGTCTGCTCAGGCGTGTTGAACACTGTATTCCAACTTGTGCAACTGTCCACAGCTGGTACTGTAGTACCATATAGATCTCAGGGTGTGTTTGGTTTAAAAATATCATTTTATTAGTTGTCAGCTGGGAAAATTTCATATTCTTAACAATAAATCTGCTCTATAAAACTAAATCAAGGGGACCCCTCAGTATCTCACAATCTTAGATTTATGTCACGGTCTACTTGCACATATAGATAATTCCAAATGCTGCTAGTTGCATGGATATTTTATGCATATCAAATCTATAGTATTGAGATAGTCCATCTTATGGGACCGATGAATATCCAATTGAACAAGTAACACCAATTTCATGTGTCTACCTAGAAATATGCCAAAACAATGTGACTTATTTTATTGATTGTTTCTGCATCTTGGTTACTCTGGCAAGGCCCCAAAACTAGTCATCCCTAAAATGAATCCCTGGTCCATGCATATTTTAAATCTTTGTGATGTGTCAAATATCAAAACGATGTGACTAGGATACCAGTGATATAGCTAGGATTCAAAGCAAGGGTTGGCCGACAAATGTTTTCTATGACGCGAATTTAAAGTGCCAATTCATAAGAACAAAAACTCTTACAAGCATATTGAAAAAATAGAAGAAAACTACAATCAATATAAAAATTATTATTTTGATCACTACTACAATAAGCCTCATCACAGGCGGCTCCAAACCTATTATCACAGACGGCTTTTAAAACCGCCTGAAACGAAGAGTCTGTGATAATCCGCAATTTCACAGGCGGAGAAGTGAAACCGCCTGTGAAGACTAATTATCATAGGCGGTTCTTCACTAAGGATAGCCGCCTGTGAAGACCGATTATCATAGGCGGTTCTTTACTTAGGCTAGCCGTCTGTGAAAATACTTTATCACAGACGGGTCGTGCAGCATATATAACCGTCTGTGATAAACGTCTTATCACAGACGGTTATTGAAGAATAACTAACCGTCTATGATAAGAAGTCTTCACAGACGGGTATTGAAGCATTACTAACCGCCAATGATAATTTGTCTTCACAGACGGATTTTGAAGCATAACTAACCGTCTATGATAATGAGTCTTCACAGTCGGGTATTGAAGCATAACTAACCGTCTATGATAATTTGTATTCACAGGCGGATTTTGATGCATAACTAACCGCCTATGATAATATGTCTTCACAGGCGGGTTTTGAAGCATAACTAACCGTCAATGATAATGTGTCTTTACAGACGGTTATTGAAGCATAACTAACCCGTCTATGATAATGGTGTTATCACAGACGGAGTTTACCTATATCAGCCGTCTGTGAAGACCCTTTAACGCAGCCGGTTTCTACCATAACAGACACCGCCTTTGAAAATTAGGTTATCACAGATGTTTCTTTACTTGTATCTAGCCGCCTGTGATAATTGTTTTTCACAGTCATGCAGTACTACTGCTGTTATTTCTAATTTCCAGGTCAATTCAATATAATCACAGAACAAAAAACAACAATCATCACAGAACAAAAGACAACAATATTATCATCACAGAAGTCAATTTCACTAAAACAATATACATACACACAAGTTACAGATACAATTTCATCTCAAAGTTTACAAGTTTCCACTAAAAACTGTTTAGATTGGTATAGTCGCAAAGTTCTGGCACATCAGCTGCTGAACCTCTCTTATCAAAGAACTTCCCCGTTTTGTGCAAAATTTCGCGACGAATGAACTGACAGAGTTCAGAAGCAATCCTGTCGGCTCCTCCATCAGGAATACTTCTACAAACCGGCCATTCTTCGTTCAGATTCTTCTTGTGCTGCAATATAACACATAACAAGGTTTAGAATGTGTTGGTTTGAACAATCTCAAAGTATAGATCAAAGTGAGAGTATACAAGAATTTAGTAGGTATTTTTGGAGCAGTTGTACTATGAGCAATTGAATTTTGAAGTTGGAATCAAAATATGAAAATAATGTTTCTGGTAATATTGAACAGCAGAGAATATAAGCATTAAACTATGCTAGTTACAATGAAAATGAAACACAAAAGTAAGAAAATAAGGTATCGACATTAAGGATAACTTACATTCTCACGATTGACTCTATATACGGCGGCGGTCCGAAGATGCTCGCATACATAATACCCGCATAAGACACTCCCAGCAGGCTGCTTCGGACAAGCATAATACATTTTAATGTCCAATGCATACGTATTAGGAGGTCTCTGACCGCCAAGCTGTTCCGCGTAAAACCGCCAAGCGCTGTAATACAAGAAATGTCATATAAAACTTGTCAACACATTCTAAATGTGCGTAAATTAAAATTATTGAATAAACGTACTTTTTCAAAATGGAAAGGAAATCTTTGTAACGATCTGGTGGGTAATCGGCCGAGTCCAAGACTGTTGCCATTCCCTGCGTTGGCTTGATGAAGATCATTATGTAGTGATTACTGCAAACATACAAACACACGTGTTAACAATTACCAATAATTGCTATTTCAATGCCATGTGTCGAACTTACTCGAAGTGGTACGGAGCCTTTACGAGGTCCTGGCCGTCTCTGACAAAGTTAAACATCGCATGTCCTATGTAAGCTGCAACTTCTGCCTTTCTATCCTTCTTAAGTTTTGCAATTGCTCTTTCAAAATCTTTTTTTTTCATGTGTTTGTACTGGCTTGATTCTCGATTCGCCTGGACGTCGAATAGCGACTTTGCAATCCTAGTAGGGTCAAGGATACCTGTCTTGTGCGCCAACTTTTCATTATCCATGTATTGCATCCTATTGAAGAAGTCCAGAATTGTTATAATCTCATGAAATGCGTATGCGTGTAGTAAGAAAAGCAAATACAAAATATTAGAGCACTTACAAGCACCAGACGAGCAGCAGGTTGATTTCGAGCATGCCCCGATGGAAAAGGGAAAGCAGCTCTTCAAATAAAATGACTCGTTTATCTACTCCAGTGCTCCATAATGCTTCTTTTGGAATACGAAATGTGACGCAATCAAGACCATATTTTGTGCTGGCAGTGATGTATCACTCATGCATTCTTCTGAGTGCGACGGGTTGTTTGCTAAGTTGTACGGATGTCATTAACGGATTCCCATTCTCAAATTTAGGAGGAACATCCTCAAGCTTATATATTGGAACTCCTGGTTTAACTAAAGCCGTCCGCCGATTATACATGACACCGTCTTCTTCCCACTCCTCGATATCTTCTAATGCTGGCTCATGAGAAGAACGAGATGCACTCGATTTTCTAATATTTTCCTTCATAGCTTCCAAATACTTTGTCACTTCTGATGAAGGTTTCTTATTTTCGTATGAGCTAACTTTGACAGGCACTGATGATCGAGGAGTAGTCGTCGGAAGTTGGACACTGACTTGTTGTTGAACCTGTTATTCAACTGATTGCTCTTTACTCCCAGCAGCTGGCTCTAGTACTACTTCAAGCTGTTGCTCAACTAGTTGCTCTTTACTAGCAACAGCTTGCTCTGGTACTGCTTGAAGTTGTTGTCCAACTTGTTGCTCTTGGATATCATCATCCTTGCTCAGACATAGGGGGAGTGGATCTTCCCGGACTGGGAGTGGATCTTCATGCACTTTCGCCTTAGAAGATGGGGTTGCAGTATTTGGAGATGCGACGGGGCTAGAAATTGGCTCATCGTCCAACACGATATCGCGTCGGTGCCAAAGGATTAATTGGTTGACAGCCTGCCCCAGAGTCACGATCCCCTCAGGTGTGACGTGGTCTATTTCATAATCTTCATAATCATTATCAATGATCTGAAGAACTTGCACCACAGAATAATACAACGGAAGTGGACTCCCGTTGAAGTCACGATCAGGCTTTGCCATAGCAGTGGCAACCTGTTTGGTTTTGTTCCCTGCTCTGCCTATCGGGACAAGAAGACAACAAGATTTGTCGTTAGCAATATCATCGACAGGGAACTTATGGGCTGACCCTGAGCCTGGCACGGAACCAACGCTGCTAGGGTAGGCAGTTGGAGATACTAATTGCTCCTTTTGCACCGGAACCATCATTGTACTCGGTGCCACTAATTGTCCTGATTGTCTAAGTTGTTCCATTATTTCTTGCATATTTTCTTTGACCTTTTGAGCAATTGTTTCATCAAGTGTTTTCTTAAACTTCTCACGTCTTCTATATGTGTCTTTATCTTTAGGGAAACCATCTAGCCAAGACATTTGAGAAGAGACCGCTCGAACCCGTCCGCTGTGTTCAGGGATTCCCAAGATAGCGGTAAGTTGGTCATTCTCCCTCTTCGGCTTGAAGAGACCCTTCTGTTGCTTTTCAATTACTTCTTTCATTTTATCCTCTACTTCATTCAGAGAGTCGGGCTTTTCAAGTTTGCCCTCGCTGGTCAAACCTGACCGAGCAAAGACCCAGCGTTGAGTTCGCTCATCGCACCCTTCTAATGGGTGAGGATTGCCCTTACTAAGAATTTCGTCTACTATCTTATTCCATTTCTGGACTTTGGGGCCATATCCGGCAGACCCCAAGCGATGATGGTATTTGTTCTTTTTTGCAAGCTCTGACCTAGTTGCACTTAGAGCTTTAGCATCAGGTGTGCTCTTTTGACGAACAAACTCTTGCCACTGAGCTTGTGTGATTTTTCCCATCTTCCTCGGGGTAGGGACCTTATTGGCCTTAACATAAGCATTCATTTCACTCTTCCAGCATCGAAACTTCTTGCCGCAAGAGACCAATGTTGCTTTCTTTACAGCTTCTTCTGTGCCTTTCGGGAACTTGAATTGTTTCTTTATCTTTTCCCACAACTCATTCTTGGTCTGCTCGGGTAATTTCCTCCAATTCTCGGTTGTGATCGGCACAACCTCCCTAACAAGAAAACCGCATGCATTACGGTACTTGGTAACTGAATCCAGTGGTTCTTGGGGAAGCCCACTTGGACCGACCCTTGTTATGTACATGATGCGGTCCAATAGACCCTTATTGGGACCTCGTTGCCCTCGTTTCCGCTTGAGTGAAGCTGAGGATTCATCCATTGGTGAACCTTCTGCGGTTTTAGGAGCCGATGTCACCTCATTGTCTTCGAGATTAATCTAGGTAGAAAAAAATTATAAGACTTCGTATACTTGACAACCAACATTAACTTGAACTGCTGAAGTTAAGATTCGTGATCCATACCTCATCGGCAGGATCATATTCCGGGTCTAGATCCACTGAAGTCTTTTTAATTTTTATATTCGGAAAAGGATCCGAAGGACTGTGATAGGAGCCTGAACTGCTGGAGTCAGTAAACTCCATATTGTCTTCTTTGTTGTTACAATCAGGACCAGTCTTCTTAGGGCTTTCCATGCTAGATCTAATAAGACAAAAAATCTAATAAATGGCATAACTAAATTTGGTCATATTTAAAACAAATTTTCTCAATTTTGGCTCAATTAAGTAAATTTAGCCAAAACACATTTTTGAAGTTATATAGGTCTAACTAAATTCTTGTATCATAGAGATCGGCATCATATGCTCAGACTCCATCGCCACACCTAGTGTTACCTAGATATGGGCGTGAGGATGCTCCTGGCATCACAAATGAGTTGGCCAGCAACTTTTGTTTGGCTTCAGAGCTAAATATAGCATAACTTTGGTAGCTCAGATTAGGTACAATTGCTCAAATGAAGCTGATGGAGCCACAAGTGCAGACATCTTTGGTAGCACAGATTAGCTACAATTGCTCAAATGAAACTTAGAGAAATAAAAGCAAACTTAGCCAAACTTAGTCTAGCATAGCTAACTCTAAGCAAAAGTAGCCAAATATAGCTAAATATAGCATAACTTAGTCAAAATTAGTCAAGTATAACTATATCTAATGTAACTTAGCCAAAATTAGCCAAATTTGGTCAACTTAACCAAATATAGCTAAATCTTGCCCCTAATAGAGAATTATGTGGCATATGCAAGGCCGATGACAAAAATAGGGAATATACTGCTATTACTAGAGTCTAGAATCATGTTTACCACTAATGTGTCAGAACAGTTTCAGACACACAGAACCAACTACCAATTTATCGTGATATAACCATCCACATAAATCTTGCCCCACCGAACCCTAACCAAAGATGCCACCGAACTTGACAGTTTTTCGAATTCCACCGAACCCTAACCAAGGATGCCTACCATTATCTAATTCCCGAACCCTAACCAAGCATATGCAAGGCGGCAGCGAGGGCGGGGAGGGAGGCGGCACGGCGAAGGAGGATGGAAGGTCGAAGGGTTTAGGGTTTACCTTGAAGCTCGGCGGTGACGGAAATGGCTTCGCTCGGCGTACCTGGAAGTGAGGAGGGCGAAGCTCGGCGGCGACGGCAAAGCTCGGCGACGGCGAAGCTTGGCGGCGTACCTGGAAGTGACGAGGGGGAACACTTGGCGGCAAACGAAATTTTGGCAGCCTAACGGCGTCTAAGTGTTTCGCCCGGGTTAGGTTTTTCCAATGCTGCCGAGGGGTATATATAGACTCACATTTTCTCAGGCGGATTTTAAGTACCGACCGTCAGGGAAGACTGTTACCTCAGTCGGATTTTACTTACCAACCGCCTGAGAAGATACAATTATCTCAGGCGGTTGGTTAGTAACACCCGCCTGAGAAGATACAATTATCTCAGGCGGTTGGTTAGTAACACCCGCCTGAGTTAAACATGGGCCTGTGAAGATATTTACTTCTTCTTAATTTGATGAACGCCTACATAAAGACCCCTCACCAACCGG
The DNA here is from genome assembly GCA_036927565.1 of Tuctoria greenei. Lineage (NCBI taxonomy): Eukaryota > Viridiplantae > Streptophyta > Magnoliopsida > Poales > Poaceae > Tuctoria > Tuctoria greenei. The sequence continues at coordinate 161,132,866 of JAYESD010000007.1, read as the reverse complement.
GATGAGGATCCCCTGACTTAATCAGCGGTCACTGACATGTGGACCCGGTCCCACACGTTAGTGACCATGTCACGCGTGCGCGACCTTTCTTTTCCACTCCGCGCGGCCTTAAAGACGCGCTATCGCTCACAAGCGCATCGCTCACTTTGAATCCTCTTGTTTTCTTCGTCTTCCTCCGCTCCGACGACCCAACACCACTATGGCCGACCTTCCGCTGCCAAGCCCTCCGAGGGAGCCACCTTGCAAGAAACAATGTTGCAGCTCCCCCGAGAAGATCAACGCCGAGCAGCGCCTCCTCATGGCGCGAGAGGCGTACAACAATACGTCTCGCGCCATGAGTGCCTTGGGGCTGGGTACCCTTCCAGAGTATACTGGAATGGGTACCTTGGGCCACTACCTCTACGCCCTCGTGGGGGTGGCTGATCGTCTCGACATTCTGTTCGCGACGATGGCCCAGGTTCTTGGCCCCGAGGGCCGTAGAACGCTGGTGGAGGCGACGGCTAGCAACCTCGGGGTTGCACCGCCGGTGCAGCCGGTGCAGCCGGTGCAGCCGGCCCTGTCTCCTGTTGCACCGGTGCCGGAGTCGCCGCCGGAGGACGAGGAGGAGGAGATGGAAGAGGAGTAGGAGTAGGATTTAATTAGTTTTTCTTTTTGTTGTTTTTAGTTGCTTCTGTTTTGTAAATATTGTTAATGAATGAAATCTATCTTTTTTCATCTATGTGATTGAATATTACTTGTGTATCTTTTGTGTTCTTGTGTGTTCTTGTGTAAATATTGTGCATCTTGTGTGTTCTTTTGTGAGATGTGCATATTGTTAATGAATGAGTATCTTGTGTGTTCTTCAACTGTGTGAATGATTGAATATTGTTAATGAATGTAGTGTGTTCATCGTTAATTAAAATTTCACGTCTGAGAAGAAATTAATTTGATATTTACCAAAACATTACAATGTCAGCTATACAAGTTTTAAAAATATTTTGTTCAGGTGGTAGATGTTAATTTTATACAAATGTAGAAGAAAGAATCATCAAATTTGGACACAATTTGCAGAATCTAAACATGTTTGAGTATTTATATTGGAATCTAAATAAAAAAGAAGCAAGGGATAAGGAAACTGAAGAACAGTATCGGGCATTATCTCAGGCGGTTGTTAAGAAATAACCGCCTGTGAAGATATTTACTTCTTCTTATTTAATATTCTTGATTAAATGTGGTCCTTTAAAAGGCAAAAATCCACTTTCTTGTAATATTATTGATAAGTAAAGGTTACCATTAAATTTCACTTCATAAATCCTTTTAAATTTGTCAGAACATAAAAAACATACAACAAATGCTATTTTTCATTTTTCTATCTTGATGAATATAATGCTTTTTTCATTTATTTTTTCAGTGGACATTTTTAATCATCATACCAACATCTACGAATTTTTTCATATTTTTTTAAATTTTTTGGAATCAATGTGTGTTCATAATTTGATGAATGCCTCATATGAATATGAGCATTTAGTTAGAATGGTGGATAATTTGAAGTTTGACATGTTGGAATGCTTTTAAAAAAATTAAAAAAATTCATACATGTATAAATTATACAAATATGTTCATACCAACAATTTTGAGTGAAGGAACTTTTTTTTATGAGATACACAAATGTGAATAATATGTGAGTAGAAATTAATTTGATATTTACCAAAACATTACAATGTCATCTATACAAGTTTTAAAAATATTTTGTTCAGGTGGTAGATGTTAATTTTATACAAATGTAGAAGAAAGAATCATCGAATTTGGACACAATTTGCAGAATCTAAACATGTTTGAGTATTTATATTGGAATCTAAATAAAAAAGAAGCAAGGGATAAGGAAACTGAAGAACAGTATCGGGCATTATCTCAGGCGGTTGTTAAGCAATAACCGCCTGTGAAGATATTTACTTCTTCTTATTTAATATTCTTGATTAAATGTGGTCCTTTAAAAAGGCAAACATCCACTTTCTTGTAATATTATTGATAAGTAAAGGTTACCATTAAATTTCACTTCATAAATCCTTTTAAATTTGTCAGAACATAAAAAACATACAACAAATGCTATTTTTCATTTTTCTATCTTGATGAATATAATGCTTTTTTCATTTATTTTTTCAGTGGACATTTTTAATCATCATACCAACATCTACGAATTGTTTCATATTTTTTTAAATTTTTTGGAATCAATGTGTGTTCATAATTTGATGAATGCCTCATATGAATATGAGCATTTAGTTAGAATGGTGGATAATTTGAAGTTTGACATGTTGGAATGCTTTTAAAAAAATTAAAAAAATTCATACATGTATAAATTATACAAATATGTTCATACCAACAATTTTGAGTGAAGGAACTTTTTTTTTATGAGATACACAAATGTGAATAATATGTGAGTAGAAATTAATTTGATATTTACCAAAACATTACAATGTCATCTATACAAGTTTTAAAAATATTTTGTTCAGGTGGTATTATCTCAGGCGGTTGTTAAGTAATACCCGCCTGAGATAAAAATCTTCCCTGACGGTTATTAAGTACCAACAGCCTGTGAAGATATTTACTTCTTAATTAATAAACATCATCTCAGGCGGTTGGTAAGTAAAACCCGCCTGCGATAAAGTTAAAAACCGCCTGTGAAAAACCTACGTCTATATAAGGACCCCTCACCGCAGTCAAAACGCAACCCTGGAGAATTTATATCGACGCCGCCAGGCTGTTGAAATTTCCCCTGCGCCGCGCCGCCGCTCCGCCGCCCAGCCCATACTGCCGCGCCGCCGCTCAACCCCGCACCGCCACTTCTCCACCCAGCCGGCCCACCGTGCTGACGCCTCCCACCGTGCTGACGCCTCTGCAAGGTAAATGTAGTTTCCTTACTTTTTCTTTGTATATTTTCATTAGCTGATAAGCTGTTAGTTTTGTGTGTTCTGGTATATGGATTCTGTCCTTTTGCATGTGTAAGGACTGTATGGATTGTGTTCTGGTATATTGATGTATGGACTATATGGATTGTTTCCTTTTTGTACCTATTATGTGACATGAATATGATGTTTAATTAACAGATGCTATTGTAATATATAAGATGCATCTGGGCCTTGTTTCCCGATATAACGGACTGGATCCCACCCAGACCTAGCCCATGCTGCTGGGCCTGTTTCCCCCTTTGACTCCGTCCGCCTCAAGACGTCGCCCGTCTCCTACATTAGTCGCCCTAATCATACTTGTTATGTCTCTGTAAATTCATTTTATAGAAGACCTTTAGAGAATATTTGTGGCCAAATTTTGTAAATCTGACAAAAAATTCTATTATTGAAGCATGGACCGTCGAGCGTGGATGTATAACATGCCAAGACCCGATCCTATGTACATTCGTAATGTTGCAAATTTTATTGAAGCATCCAAGAGACATGCGAAGTTGCAAAAGATAGATGACATATTATGTCCATGTATCGACTGCGAAAATAAGATTGCTTGGACGGATACTATAGTAATCCAATCTCATTTGGTGAAAAGAGGTTTCAAAAATAACTACACAATATGGACAGAGCATGGTGAGTTAGATACACATGATGTGGATAAAGATGATGAGAGAGGCTCAGATGATGATAATGTTCATATCGATGATGGTAGTGACAATCAAGCTGGTGATGATGATGATGAGTTCGATTGTGAGGAGATGTTGCGTCACATTGAACCATATGTACTGACTTCTGTGGGAGCAAACAAAGGTTTAAGTAAAATGGAGACATTGCAGAATGCGGCCACAGAGCTTTTATATGATGAATCAAACGGTTGTGATAAAGAGTTTACTACATTGCGTGCAGTCTTAGAACTACTAAAGTTGAAAGCTACGCACGGATAGTCCGATTGTAGTTTCTCTGATCTTTTGAATCTTCTGGCAGAAATTCTTCCAAATCCAAATAAACTGCCTAGAAGCACTTATAAAGCGAAGAAACTTCTTTGCCCGATGGCACTAGGTGTGACAAAAATACACGCTTGTGTGAACCATTGTATTCTGTATCGCAAAGAGCATGAGCTCGCAACTAGATGCCCCATTTGTGGTGTCAGTAGATATAAGAAGGACTACAATCACCAGTATATTACCAACATGAAAAAGACTCAGAAGAATAAGAAGTTTATTATTGGTCCTGAAGGTGACGATGACGATACTTCTGGCGATGCAGACGGGAAGAATAAGAGAAAAATTCCTGCATTGGTGATGTGGTACCTTCCGGTAATTGATCGCTTGAAGCGTTTGTTCTCAAACCCTAGGGAGGCTGAACTTATGCGTTGGCATTCCGAGGAACGCAAGAAGAATGAAAAACATATACGACACCCTGGTGATGCAACGCAATGGAAAAATTTTGATATTCAGTATCCAGAATTTGCCAAGGAAATCAGAAATGTGAGGTTTGCCTTGGGTACAGATGGAATGAATCCGTTTGGTGAAAAAAGGAGCATACACAGCACATGGCCCGTGGTCTTAACTATGTACAACCTACCGACGTGGTTGTGTCACAAAAGGAAATATATCTTATTATCTGTTCTTATCCAAGGTCCGAAACAACCCGGCATCGAAATTGATGTGTTCTTGGAACCTTTAATGGAAGATATGGCGAAATTGTGGAATGAAGGGGTACGTACATGGGATGAGTACAAGCGGGAGTATTTCACGCTAAGAGCAATGATATTCGTTACCGTGCATGATTATCCCGGACTGTTTACATTATCGGGACAAATGAAAGGGAAGAAAGGTTGCGTTAGGTGCGTGGATAGAACTGGATATCTATACCTCACTTCATCCAGAAAGACGGTGTACATGAGACATCGACGGTTCTTGACAGATACACACAAGTATAGGAAGATGAAAGAACAATTTGATAACAAAATCGAAAAAGATACTGCACCGAAACCTTACAGTGGAAAACTTGTGTTTGAAATGGTCAAGAACATTCATATTGCTTTCGGTAAGGGAAAAAAGAGTAAAGGAATTAAGAGAAAGAAAAGTACATCTTCGGATGATACAACTGACATGGCTTTCAAGAAACAATCAATTTTTTTCAAGTATCTTCCGTATTGGAAGAATCTGGAATGTTGCCATAGTATTGATTTGATGCACGTTACAAAGAATGTATTTGACAGCATCATTGGGACCTTGCTGGACATGCCGAGGAAGACAAAGGATGGATTAAATTCACGTATGGACCTAGTAAATCTTGATTTGAGACCAGAGCTTCATCCAGTAGAAAAGGCGAACGGGAAGCATTACCTTCCCCCAGCCAGCTACAACTTGACGCTAGAAGAGAAAAAAGCAATTTGTGAATGCTTGCGTGGGATCAAAGTGCCCACAAGTTTCTCATCCAATATCCGCAAACTAGTCTCGATGAAAGACTTGTCTTTATTCGGTTATAATTCTCACGACTGTCACATGATGATGACAGTTTTCCTTGCCATTGCAATAAGAGTAATCAAACCTGAGCATATAAAAGTTGTCATCACACGTTTGTGTTACTTCTTCAATGCAGTATCGCAAAAGGTGATAACACGTGAAGATTTAGACTATCTGAAAACATACATCGTCAAGACAATGTGCAAGCTTGAGATGTGTTTCCCACCATCCTTTTTTGATATGCAAGTACACCTAATCATACATCTTGTTGATCAGATAAAAGCATTGGGGCCACTATATTTACATCATATGTTTTCGTTGGAGAGATATTTAGGAGTATTAAAAGGTTATGTGCGGAACCGTGCTCACCCAGAGGGTTCAATTATGGAAGGATACACCACTGAAGAAGTGATTGAGGGTTGCGCTGATTACATCAAAGATGGAAAATCGATAGGTGTGCCTATACCGGTACATGAGGGTAGACTACGTGGGAGAGGCAAAGTGGGTAAGAAAACTTTTATTGTTCAAGATTACAAGAATGTACACCGTGCACATTTTGGTGTATTACAACAGCTCGCAATAGCTGAGCCGTACATCGAGGAACACCAAATTGAGCTTCGTGATATAAACCAAGACCGCAAAGAGGACTGGATCATGAAAGAGCACAGAAGATGTTTCACTGAATGGTTAATGGACAAAAATATATCATACGGAAACACTATAGAAGAGGCAACAATGAAAAAGTTAGCTTGTGGCCCATCTGCTTTGGTAACATCATGGCAAGCATATGACATCAATGGTTACACATTTTACACTAAAGAAAAAGACGGTAAGAGTGTTGCACAAAATAGTGGTGTTCGTATTGAGGCTTATGATTCACAAGGGCAGAATACCACATACTTCGGGTTCATAGAGGAAATATGGGAACTCGATTATGGCGAAAGAATGGTAATGCCCGTATTTAAGTGCCAATGGGTCAAACATCCTGATGGTTTGAAAGTGGACAATTACGGACTGACACTGGTAGACTTGAATAAAGTGGGTTACAAAGATGACCTGTGGGTTCTCGCCGATAATGTTGCACAAGTTTTTTATGTTCAAGATCCAGAAACTGAGAAGTTGCACGTAGTTGTTTCTGGAAAGCAAAATATTGTTGGGGTTGACAATGTGGGAGATAATGAAGAGGAATATAATCAGTATGAAGAGATGTACCTTTTCACCGAACCAGAAAACATCAAGCGCGTAGAGAGAAGCATTAAAAAGAATTTGAAACCCTATATGCGAGAAGATGTCAATGCTGGAAAAAATGTATATAGCAATGCGAGATGATATATATTGTATATATTTGTATCTTCTGAAATCAACTTAGAACAATGTTGGTATATGGATTGTGTCCTTTTGCATTTGTGTACATATGCGTTTGGACTCAATGATTTGGAAGTTTGGAAGTTTGGTCTTTCTTCAGATAATGATGTCTCGGGCCTGTAGCCGATTGAAGGAGGAGCGCTTGGCGTGGCGCAAGAACCATCCCCATGTATGTACATATGGCACACCGGTCACATGGTTGTATATACATATGTATCTGTAATGGACTGATGAACTTAACTGTAGTTTGTTTTTCCGTGTTGTTTGTTTTTGGTATTTTCAATTTCTCCGCGTAGGGTTTCTCTGCGAAGCCTGAATCGGGAGATTTATTGAAGTGGCAGTGCATCGTCCCCGGTAAAGAAGGGGTAAGTCATGAAGAACAAGCACAATATGAGTTTAACTATCGTCCTCCTATTAATAAATTTCTTTTGCAGACTGAATGGGAAGATGGTTACTACCCCCTGACAATCTCCTTCTCTGAGGACTATCCCTTGGTGCCTCCAAGATGCTCCTTTCCAATTGGGTTCTTCCACCCAAATGTCCATCGTTCGGGAGCACTCTGCATCGGGATTCTTGATCAAGAGACTGTAAGATAGACCTATTTTGTTCATGTAATTATTACTTATAATTTTTGTTGAACTTATTTGAACTGGTTTCTTATATTGCTTAAATTATATTTCGTAGGGGTGGTGCAGTGCTTTTACAATCAAAACTATACTACTTGAAGTTCAGCGTTTGCTGCATCAGCCAAATGTGCCTGATGTTGAAAATGATTGCTATAATCTACTTATCAAGGTTAGATGACACTTTGACTTAGTGACCAATGTAGGTTATTCATTCCTCCTTCGACATTTGTTAATTTAAATAATGTCAATATTTTCAGGATCCAGCGGAATATAAGAGACGTGTTCGGGAGCAAGCAGGACGATACAATTTAGATTGATCGATGGGAGCTTCATCGTCGATCTACAATGAATGTAGCATGATTTTTGTTCAGTGTGTAAAGAAATTATCTTTGAACAATTGTAAAGCCTCTAATGGTGTATTATCACAATTAAGCCAGCCTCACTAGTGATCGAGCATTTCCTATAATGCATTACTGTACTAGTATCCGCTAGCTCATCTGTGTTTTTTTCCTGATCATACAATTTTGCCTGCACGACTACATGCGGCTGTGATATATAATTGCAACTACATCCCTGTAATTTCAATGAAAACCGCTTATGATAATTAAACAATGACCGCCACTGAAAATACATGATCTTCTCAGGCCGTTGTTAATCAAGAACCGGCTATGAAGTTCATTGCATTACAGACGGTTATTAATTAAGAACCGCCAACGAAGATCATGTATTTACTCAGACGGTTGTTCCTTAAAATCCATCTGTGAAGTTCATTGCATTACAGACGGTTATTAATCAAGAACCGCCAACGAAGATCATGTATTTACCCAGACGGTTGTTTCTTAAAATCCGTCTGTGAAGTTCATGGCATTGCAGGCGGTTAATAATTAATAACCGTCTGTGAAGATCATGTATTTACCCAGACGGTTGTTTGTTAAAATCCGTCTGTGAAGTTCGTTGCATTACAGGCGGTTCTTAATTAAGAACCGATTCTGAAGATCATGTATTTACCCAGACGGTTGTTCTTTAAAATCCGCCTGTGTTGTTCTTTCATCACAGACGGTTATTATATCATTCGTCATCACAGTCGCATATTTTTAAGGACCGCCTGTGTTTGAAAAATTGAGGCGCCTGTAAAAATGCTTTTTGTAGTAGTGGATGCAATGTCGGATATGGCTAACAAATTTCCCAACACAGTTTGCTCACTACAGGAAACACGATCATTTGCCATGGCTAAAGTTATTTGCGACGGCCGGCCGACACAAATAGATTAATTTGCGACGATCAGAGCTTGGTCGTCGCAAAACGACGTAGCCGTCAAAAATTAGAATCAATTTGCGATGACCGGACCTTAAACCGTCGCAAATAGGCACTAATTTGTGATGACCGTATAATAAGCTCACTACATGAGAAAGGATCATCCGAAACATGCCCGAACGAAGAACAAAGACGAACAAACAGTGCATCTCCGTCGTTGCGTCTCGCATTACGTAGTCATCAAAGACGGGATGCGGGCGCGTCACTGATCAGCATAAGTACGAGACAAGCTCAAAGATAGCGCGTCTCCTTTTTTAGAGTCATACCAGACGTGCTTAACGAAGTCATCGGAGACGGGCAACTAGCACGTCACCCATAAGCATACATGCGAGACAAGCTCTGATACAGTGTATCACAAATTTATTGACTGATCCGAGACGAACTTTATTGCTGCTCGACGGGCTTTAAAGAAGCTCGTCTCCTTTATTTATGTAATCCGAGATGATCTTTGTTACAGTTCGTCACGGATTGTTTACAAGCAGGGTCTCCTATTCGGTGCCCTCCACCCCCTGATTATCCTGGTTATCGGCTGCATTCCAGAGCTAGCCAGTATTTGGCAGCCACATTGTCAGTGTCAGCAACATGCATATACATGAACATATGTATAGCCAAAAAGATCACACCTTAAATTATATTGACCAATTAAATATTAACAAAATGTCAATTGTGATTATAAAGTACACTAACTACATAAAGAATGCCCCCTGTTCATCCTGATTACAGAGTAACTAATTACACACATCATAACTGTCATCATCTAATCCTGTATATCGTAATGAAAATTCTTCCAATCAATGACTTCATTAATGATGAGCCTTGATAGCCTCTAATGCTCCGACTGAGATATCCTCAAATTTAATAAAATCACCGAGATCATATAAAACATTATCAAATTACAGTCACATTCGCTTAAACAATCACATAAGGGAGCAAATATCTCAAGACTTGGAACAAATTGGTATACAATTATAATAAACACATGAACTATTAGTGAATAGAGAACCGAGCTTACTTGTAGCACAGACAGTTGATGAGCATCTGCAAAGCATCAGCAAAGAAATTGTTCTCATCATAAAGGACATGGTAGTGAGCTGGTGTGTCTGTCTCCTGAAAAAACAAACAATTTACATTCCACTGATGCATTAACAACCTAATATCAAAAACTCGTGAGAGCAACACCAATTACGCATATGTACCTTGATTCCAGAATGGCTGCAGAGATATAAATCAAACTCACTAGGATGGCAAGTGCTAGTATCAACTACAGTTCTTACAGTTTTAAGAGTTTGCAAATCAGAATTCATAATATACATTGATAGTCAAAAAAATACATTACTTCTGCATTAGACATAAATAAGGAATATGAATGTGTTCCAGGACACCAACCAGGAAGAACATTTGCACTTATGTGAAGGCAGCGGCATGCTCATACCGATTACCGAGGTCGGGGTCGAGGCGGCGGCGTGCTCCAGGGAAGGGGACAAGGCGGGGTGCTCCAGCGTGCTCAACTCCCTGATGACGAAGGTCAGGACCGACGGCGGGGTCGGGGTCGAAGGCGGCAACGCAACAATGACGAAGAGCGAGTTAAGAAAGAGGGACGGTGACAGCAGGCTCAGGAGCTGCGATTTCTAGGTCGAGAGAGCGCGCGAGAGCTATTTTTTTCCATGTGTTGGGAGAGAGTACGCGAGAGATAAAATAGCAGATGAGCCTCTATAACACCCGTCTATCATTTGAGCGTCTCCCTTAGATCGAGAGAGCGCGAGTAAATTTTACGCAAAAACTTTTACAAGAGAGCGCGCGAAAGCTAAACATAGGTCAAAAATCATAGTCGAGCATGTATAATGCCCGTCTATCATTTGCCCATCTACCTTTTGCTGAAGGTCAAAATCGGCGACGAGCCTTAATATAGCACGTCTCCCTTTTGCCTGAGGTCAAAAACGGAGACGCTCCTGTTTAATGTTCGGCTCTCATGTGCTCATCTCCCTTTTGCCACTCGCACTACATCGTGGGCGTCCATTGCCACTCGCGTGCAAAGTTAACATCATGAGCGTCCGTTGCCACTCGCACGCAAACTATACACTTCGATTCTAAACTTATTCCTATGAAGCTCTCATCGATCAATCTAAACTATACCGTTCAACTTGCTCCCGAACACGTCTCTTATATTCCTCTGGACCCTAAAAATATTGACATTCTTTAAATTAACAGATGTCAAATAAGGAATGAAATATAATCTACGTTGGTCACTAACACAAAGTTACTAACCTTGATAAGTAGATTATAGCAATCATTTTCAACATCGGGTGCATTTGGCTGATGAAGCAATCACTGAACTTCAAGTAGTATAGTTTTGATTGTAAAACCAGACCACCACCCCTAAGAAATATCAATTTAAGCAACATACATAACTAATTCAAATAAGTTTGGCAACAATTACTAATTACTTGAGCAAAATAAGTCTATCTTACAGTCTCTTGATCAAGAACCCCAATGCAGAGTGCTCCTGAGCGATGGACATTCGGGTGGCAGAAACCACGTGGAAAGACGCATCTTGGAGGCACGAACGAATAGTCCTCCAAGAAGAAGATTGTCAGGGGATAGTTACCACCTTTCCAGTCAGTCTAAAAAGGAAATTCATTAATAAGAGGACGGTGGTATGTTGGATATGATTGTGCTTGTTCTTCATGACTTACCCTTTTTTACCAGGGACGATGCACTGTCACTTGAATAAATCTCGTGACTCCAACTTCGCAGAGAAACCCTACGCAGAAGAATTGCAAATACCAAAAACAAATAAGACGGAAAAACAAAACTATTGTTAAGTTCACCAGTCTATTGCAGAGCTACATACAACCATGCGACCGGTGTGCCATATGTACATATATGGGGATGGTTTTTGCGTCGCGCCAAGCGCTCCTCCTTCATTCGGTTACGTGCCAAGCCAATATCTAACCCAGCCATGAACAGTGACGACGACGAGGACAGCGATGGCAAACAGAGGCAGTGGTCTCACTGGAGTTGGTCGAACAGAGGCGGCGATCACATTAGAGTTGGTCGATTAGTAAAGGAGCACCAGTGGTGAAGAGACATGAGAGATAAACGTGAAACGCACAAGACTAAAACGAGACGAGCGAGATATGAAAGTGCGAATACATTGTTGACAAAGAGTGATGCGCGATACGAGGACTGTAGATAACTTAATTTTGGTGGCGGTGCTGCAGAGACGCGTGCGACTGGCATGCACGACCTTTCATTTCCCCGAGGCAGTATTGATGCGTCCCATCGTCCCATCAATGCGCGCGAAACCAACTACTCCATAGTCGACTCCGCACAAGTCCGCGAAAGGCCGGCCTAGTCCGATATTAGTCAGAGAAGAAAATAGATAAGTCCAGACTATATCGGACAAGTCCGAACATAGTCAGTGAGGAAAACGGACTAGTCCGCTAGACATCGTACAAGTCTAGACAAGTCTAGGGACTTGGCAAAATTCCAAGGAATCCGCAACGGACCGGACAAGTCCGAAAATTGTATAGAGACTAAATCGGACTAGTCCGCAGCAAAAACGGACATGTCTGAGGGAGGTCAGAGAGAAATAAGACTAGTCCGCACCAAAAACGGACTAGTATGCACTTCTCAGAACTTTTGAGTGCGGTTCTGCCTTAAATTCATTTTAAATTTGCTCATATTTATATGACTTAATGTTAAATATGTATATGAACTTATGCAATGCATGATGCATGAAAATGACAGTGTTACAAGAAGCGACACAAAGATATGAAGACAAGAGTTCCATCAAGAAGACTGAGCAACTAAATAATAAAGGCAAGTGCCCTTGATCATCTTGTACCTATTTTAGGAATTATAGTTAGTTGTATGATTAATTAATGTGAATCCTATTTTATTTACCTGTTCCATATAATTCCTTGTCGCCCGGGTTGGATTGGGTGATTTTGGTATTGCTATCACGCTTAGCCATGCTTAGTAGTTGGGGTAGAAATCTGGACACATGATTATATTATTAATTATGATCATTATGTTACATTTGAAATGATGAATTAGTTGGTAGGAATCTGGCGGTTGGATGGTTTGGTTTGGTGTAGTTTGTACGATACTCGAGTTTGGAGAATGACACCACTGGATTCTAAGAATCGGTTTATGGATGAAGCTACTGAGCTTTACAGTATAACTAGGAGACTGAGATGGGGCAGCTTGATCAATTAATTAGGTTTATCCCGATGAAATTCTAGTAGTTGTAACGTGCGGGGAATGATGCAGGAGTACTGCTCTGGGATCCGCATGGCTCAAGAGAGGGCTTCTGAGGTGGAGGGTTACTCCAGGAATGCCTTAGCGTGAAACCTTAGAGGACTAGCACTAGTTGAGAGTACCTTTATAAAGACCATGTAGTGATCTCCTGGCCACACACCAAAGGAAGTGGGAAATGTGATTGACGGGTCACGTGCGACAGGGAGATTTACTTAGTCCACCTGGCAACAGGGTATGAAATCACTACTTGTGGGTAAAAAATACATTATCTGCAGAGATTGAAAAACAGTCATGACAGCCGTGCTCACGGTCAGGAGCGGCTTGGGGTTGAGTTCATAATTAGACGATCAATGGGATGATGGTTGGGAATGATATTGATATTGAAGCTTTATTATTATTCTATTATGGTTGGTAATATACACCAAGATATAGGTTGCTAATGAAAGCTAAGGATAAGTTTAATGCTTAGTGCTTAAACTACTATTAGCCTTTCTTTTCTATTGGCATTCATGTCATTTATTTTCCAAACTTGCTAAGTATTCTATGTACTCATGTTCTTGCCATCATTTTTCATAAATGCTGCTCAGTGAAACGTAGATTCAATGAAGGCAAGCTCTATTGAAGACGGTGCGTAGAAGGTCGCGTTGCTGCTAGTCGATTTGTCTGTAGTTGCCCTAGAGTTTTCATCTTCCGCTGTATTCAAATATCTTTTGAAGGTATAAATGTTGTTTTTATTCGATATAGAACTGTTTATTACTATTTTTCATACATGTATGGTGAAACTGATCCTGGCATACATGTATTTTACAGCTAGTTTTATTGTTTAATAAAACCGAGTGTGACACTAATCATGCTTAGCTAGGTTTAGGTTTAATTATGTTTAGGTTTATTTATGCCTAGATTAATTTTTTTGTTAATTGAGGTTAAGTTTGTATTTTTAAATTGTTTTATAATTAATGGATACTGATTGAGTGTACAAGTATTATATATCATTAAATGGGCTTCGGCTCGGCCCGGGCCGACACGAGCCATTTAGGGTTTAGGCAAAAAGCGAGAGTGACGACGACAAGCTCCCGTACGTAGACGCTATGTGTTCTTGTGATGTGATGCTATGTGACAGTGTATTGCTGTTGTTATATGTATATTGCTGCTGTTATATGTCTATCGTGTTTCTGGTCATCGAGTCGGGCACCATTTTCTGCTTAAAAAAGAAACCTTATTTGCGATGACTTTTATACAGTACCGTCGCAAATAAGACCTCCACTATTTGCAACGGTACTGTATAAAAACCATCACAAATAAACATAATTTATTTGCGACGGCCATGGAGAGCCATCGCAAATAAGATTACATACGACGGCTGCCGTTAGCCGTCACAAAATAGGCCATTGCAAATAAGCTTATTTGCGATGACGGTCGTCGCAAATAAGCTAAATTGTGATGAAATTCGAGCGATGGCAAAAAACCGTCGAAAATAAGTAAAACCGTCACAAATAGCTTATTTGTGACGACTTCGACCGTCGTAAATTGTTGGGTTTCCTGTAGTGGCTGACTGCTACTCTCATTCGCATGCCCCCTCAACTATGAAAGGAGATTTAGCCTAGTGGCTCAGTTCTCTGAGTAACTCTTCACAGGTCCTGAGGTCGATTCTCGGTGGGAGCAAATTCCAGGCTGAATTTTACAATACTAATATGCAACTCTACGGAGGAATCCATGGATGCCGATTATGAGGTGCGACTACAAAAAATGTGTGAGAATGAACATGCAGTATAGGTATCTTGACAATAGACGACGGCTAGAAACCGTCATCTATAAGGTCTCTACCATCGTCTATAGCTTATAGATTTCAGTTTTCGACCGTCTCCGATAATTTGTCGTTTATAAGGTAATTGGCGATGGTAGCCGTCACCTATAAGCTGATTGGCGACGGTCACAATAGCCCGTCGCCAATTGGATCACTGTGCCATGTGGCGGCAATTGAGGCTTATTGGCGACAGTAAAGCTGGCCCTCTTATAAACGACAGTTGTACATAGCTGTCACCAATTATTTAAATAACAATGGTGTCGTCGCCAATAACTTTAGCCGTCGTTTATCGCCAGGATTATTGTGATGATACCGTATATTGATCTATGAAGTCTATTCCGCTATCATGTGCTTAGGTATCCAGTTATCACGTCTTGTTCTAGATAATAGATTGTGAATATCTGCATTTGTATTCATTTGTAATAAGATGGCCATAACCTCTTTAGGAGGAGAAGGTCGGGACTTTACTCATTATCTAAAAAAAATGAATAGATTGAGTGTTAATTAAATGCTTTTGAATAGATTGTTGTGTAAAAAAAAACCAGTTTAGAATTTGAGGGGCTAAGTAGTCCCTAGATCATAGTTGAGGGGGTATGTAGATTTTTTTCCTAAATTATTCGCATGTCCCATTCGTAATAAGATCAGTGCTTCAAATTTATGTCTGAATATTTTATAAAATATGTACATTAGGTATGCTTTATTTTCTTTCCATGTCAAGAGGGAAATCTGCCAACACATCGATCTAGTCTCTATTGTCAATTATTCCTCTTCTTATTTATTGGATGGGGTCCAGATGTCCAGTTTGTCGACCGGAGAACCTTCTTCAGTGTGGAGTGTGGTTTTGCTTGATCGTGTCCATTACATGATTCTATGCCAGAATTGCAAGTCAAAGTCTATGGAAAAGCATAAACAATTATCACGTTGGTGCAGGTTCTACAGTTGGACTACAATTAGCATGTGATTGCTCAAACAAATACTCTCAATTACCTTATGTATAGAAAAATCTAACATACGCTAGCTAAGATGACAGTGTGCAGGCAGATGATAAATATCTTGATAGTATTCAAACTCAATCACACGGTTAAGTGTCCGAAATCTATGACCCTGGATGATTAAGTGTTTTATTCTGAAGAGCGTGAGCTGTTAGAAAGCTTGTTCATGGTACATAGATTGAAAGCATACTGAAGAGTATTATGCCTTGACATATATGCTGATTTTGTTTTGATCTAACTGAGCAGGTTGATCAGCAATATATTCACTATGTGAGAAAGACTCATTCTCGAGACGAGCCTGCACGAAGAACGGGGACGAGCGAAAGGTGCGTCTCTGTCGTCACGCCTCGCATTACAGAGTAATCGAAGATGAACAGCGGGCGTGTCGCCGATAAGTATATATGAGAGACAAGCTTCAAGAAGGCATGACGTCTCCTTTCTGTGAGAAATTCGAGACGGGCTGAGTCGAATTGTCGGTACCCTGCGTACCGGATACCCCGCGATGCCGCAAGAAGTGCAAGAAAGTTTCACCCACCAGAGTCGAAGGCCCTTGCAGGTCCCATATGTCACGTTGCACCGGACTCGCTCCCCTCACATGGATGGCTCCCGGATTAACATGTGTAAAATAAGACCGGAACAAAACTCCCAACCAAGGGAAGCTCCGGCGATTACACGTGTACAACAGCTCCGGACCTAGCCCCCGTCAGAGAGAAGCTTCGGTACCGACACGTGTACAGCAACCCCAGACCTACTCTCCCGCAAGGGATCTGCCACGTGTGCAGCCTCCGGACCTTCATCACCAACAGGAATACAAGCCGAACATGACCATTACAGACATTCAAGGATGGTTAAAGTGGTAGTTACAAGGTCTGATAATGTGTCATTAATGCCATATTAATGACACATGATCAGTGCACCATTAATAGGGGTAACGCTGCCATGAAGGCACGTTACCACACTATTAATTGTACTTAATACTTTTTAGACAGTGTATTAGGTTATTAAGCATGCCAGGGACACATGTCGGGTCAGACCAACTTTGTAACCGTCAGTCCTTAGAACTATAGAAGGGCTGTACTGCACGAACATGGGGACATTCTGATCCAGGCTATTGCAACCGGACCCTAGCGAACACACTCGCTCAATACAATTACACAAACCCCGTGGAGTAGGGTGTTACGCTCAGGCGGCCCGAACCACGTAAATCTCCAAGGTCACCATCTTGATATTGGTCTCTGCGTGCCCCAACCACAAAAGAACTTCCGCGGGTTGCTTCTCAGCGGGTCCTGGGGGAGTGTTGTATCCAACACTTCGACACGAGTCATCAGTGACACACTATTCTGGGCTCGTCGCCGATGAGTAAATATGAGAGACAATCTTTAATTGCAACCAACATTAATCAAATTCAGAGATAAACATATAAAATCACAATCACATTGCAATTCAGAGATAAACATTTGCAACTCAATGATATACATTTCAACTCATATACACAGACACACATTGCAATTTCAGATATATACATTTTGGAACTCATAATTTATACCCATTGTGTGTCCTCTAAACTATACATTTCAGACTTATATTCTTATGAAGCTCCCATCGATCATCTAAACTGTACTGTTGAGCTTGCTCCTAAACTTCAAGTAGTAAAATTTTGACAGTAATACCAATACACTACCCCTACAAAATATTAATTTAAGCAACATAAGAAACCACTTAAAAAAGTTCGGAAAAAATTACTAATTACTTGAGCAAAATAAGTTTATCTTACAATCTCTTGATCAAGGACTCTAAGGCGGAGTGCTCTTGAGCGATGGGCATTCGGGTGGAAGAAACCAGGTGGAAAGGCACATCTTGGAAGTACCATGGGATAGTCCTCCAAGAAGGAGATTGTCAGTGGATAGTAACCACCTTTTCAGTCAGTCTACAAAGGAAATTTATTAATAAGGGGATGCTATGGTTATATTGGATTGTGTAGAGAAATTGGACAACAAGTGACGCAAATGATGAGGCATTAAATTGCAAACACCGAAAACAAACAAGACGGAACATAACCAGTGGTGCAAAAGCAAAACTAGAGAGTGTGTCATTAAGTTCACGAGTCCATTGCAGAGCTACATACAACCATGCGACCGGTGTGCCATATGTATATACATGGGGGTGGTTCTTGCGCCATGCCAAGCACTCCTCCTTGAGTCGGCCACCCATCAAGTCGATAACAAATTTCTCAGCCATGAACTACATATAAAGTGGAATATAAGTAGCTGTCGGAGTGTTCTTGCGACACTTCCCTCGGACCTGCTATGCGAGCAGCACGCGAAAGTTCTTGATCGGCAGGGCTTAGTCCTCAAGAGAGATTGCACGTATGAGAGATG
Organism: Tuctoria greenei; assembly: GCA_036927565.1. Taxonomy (NCBI): domain Eukaryota; kingdom Viridiplantae; phylum Streptophyta; class Magnoliopsida; order Poales; family Poaceae; genus Tuctoria; species Tuctoria greenei. The sequence goes on along the minus strand of JAYESD010000007.1, from coordinate 161,114,714 downwards.
GTGAGACAGTGATTTTACATGGTTTGGGACGCTGGAGCATAATACCCTACTCCACGGTGAGTCTTGTATTGCTGGTGTGAATGCGTGTGTAGCGTGTGTATGCGTTATATTGGAGGGCCTTTGTAACGGTGGCAGTCTGGTCCTTTTATAAACAAGACAAGACGCCTTACAAGTGGGGTCTGAGGCCCATTAGGTGGCCCCGAGGCGATCTTATCCTAAAGAACTAAGGCTTCTCCATTACGCTGTCCCTGACCTTGGCTTGGAGACTCGTCGTCTTGTCGCCTCCGATACCAGTGGCCCATGCGTAGTTGCTGATGCTGGCAGGGGATGTCCCGTCCATCTGTCTTGTCACCGTAAGATACCCCACTTGGCGGAGAGGGGTAGGCCTGCAACGCCTTTACTTTGATATGATTGGGCGCAACGGTCTCTGACCGTCGACGTGCGCCACGTCATGCTTCAGGGGTGAGTGCATGTCTTCAATGCTTAATTTAGTCAGAGCACACCATCCCTTAACTCCCGCGACCTACCACCCAGGACAAGTTACAGGACACATGGTAGCTTCGGAGCTGGTCACTGCGGGGGAGGCCAGGTCCGGTACTTCGGGGCACGTGGTAGCTCTGGAGCCCTTCTCTACAGGAGGTGTCCAACCTGGTGCTTCGAGCCACGTGGCTGCACCGGAGCCCACTCCTATAGTGGAGTGGGGTCCCGTCCCGCTAAACACGTGGCAACTTTGGAGCCCGTCTCACCGGGGGAGATGGATCCCGTCTTTGAGGTCCACATGGCAGCGTCGGATCCCGTACTTGAGGAAGGCTGGGGTCTGACGCCTTCTGGACACGTGGCGCCATTAGACCCTGCCTCAGCGAGGAGGCAGGATACTCAGGTACTTCCAGCCTGTGTGCGAGGGTACCCCGTATGCTGGGTACCAACAGTAGCGTAGAATAGGATGGTGTAGTGATGGCAAGGACGGTATGGTGAGGACGGCGTCGACGGTGAGGACATCGATGGAGAACAGTGGATGGCTGGCGGTGTTCGCATTGGAGTTGGATCGTGATTTGTACTGAAATGGTCTATAGGGCAACATAGTGAAAGAGCGCGAAATATAAAAAATTTGCCAAAAACTTAGCTAAGTGTTCGAATAGAGCGCCTGAGAGCTTAAATAGCTAGGTCAACAGGGAGACGAGCTAGAAAAAGTGTGCCTCCAATTGTTGACAAAAAGAGATGAGCGGGAGAAAAGCTCGTCACCCTTTTGCATCCTTTCGTTTCCCCGAGGCTAGCGGCGGGCAGTGCAAAGAACTTAATTTGCGGCGGGTGGTGTGAAGTAATTGCGACCGGTGGTGCAGAGACGTGCTACTGGCGTGTGACCTTTCGTTTTCCCCAAGGTGAGCGGCTTCGAAGCGTCCTATCAATGGGCACAAAACAAACCGCTCCAATTGTTCCGCATAAACCCTATATAAGACACGCCATCGTCGACTACTTCGCAGTTCTCCACAAGCGCGCGAGAGTGCATCTAGGCATCCCTGTGGGTTTTGGATGATTGACGACGACAAATTAAGAGACTAGTGAGCTCAGTTGATCTTAAGCACAGGTGTGATGATTGAAATGAAATAAAATCACTCAAAAGGAGAAGATTGAAATGGGCGTCGAAGAATCAAGCATGAAAATTAGGGTTTATTATGTGTTGAGTTTAGACTAACCTTCTACGTGTGAGGGTGTGTGTATCAAGTGTATTGAGATCATAGATGAGGGCTCAAAGTCGTGGTTGAGAGAAAACTTAAGTGAGAAGCCTTATTGAGAGTTTTCCCAGGAGACCAGATTTGTCTGGGCCTCAGGGCCGGACTAGTCCAGATTGTCCAGAGTAGTCCGTTTTTGGCCAAACTAAGAGTTTCTGTGTGAGTTAGGACTTGTCCGTTTTAGGGACGGACTAGTCCGTTCTGCACTTGTTGAGAGGTTTGGGAGCTAAGGGTGTGTTTGGATTGTTGCCAATAGTTACCTTACCAAAATTTAGTAGTTGACCATAAAATATGAGTGTATTTGGATTGAAGCCAAAATTTGGCAAGCCAACGGACTAATGTGTTGTGCTAGTTCATTTTCTTTACCAATGTTGGCCAAACTTTGGGTGGACAAATCTTTCACCAATATTTGGTAACACCAAACTTTGGAAAGGTAGACAAGGGAAATAATCCAAACAGGCCCTAAGTCCCGGGAAGTCGAACTTGTCCGCCTCAGTGGCTGGACTAGTCCGGACATCCCAGTTTAGTCCATTTTCCTCCGGACTAAAGGTTTCTGTTGTACTTCGGACTTGTCCGTTGTGAGGCAGAAGAGTCCGTGGTATTAAGTGAGAAGGGCTTTCTGAATTTAAGTCCTGGACTTGTCCACCCCAGTGGCTGGACTAGTCCAGTGTTTGTAGACTTGTCCGTTTTTGAGCGGACCAAGACATTCTGTTTGAGTTCGGATTAGTCCATTGTTGGCCGGACTAGTCCGGTATGCCATGAATGTTTGAAATTCAAACATTGGAGGGTATGTCACCCTCTGTGGAGCGTGACATAGTGTGGACCCAGTAGGCCGGACTAGTCCAGGGTTCCTGGCAGGACTAATCCACACATTAAATGCAGGCAATGGCTAGATTTCGGTACCCCTATAAAAAGGGGACCCCGACTCCCATTTGAACACCTTTGAAACCTAACGCCACCACAAGTTTCCTTGAGCCATTCTAAGCCTTATAATCTGCCTACTTGTCCTCTAGAACCAAATCTTGAGGAGATTATGGTTTGGGAAGGGGAGAGAAGGAAGATCGACTTGCTTTGGCTCTCGGTTTTGATCTCTTGCACTTGGTGTCGTGTTTTGTGGCTGGTTGCTGTTGAGCTTTGTGTGGTCCTTGCTGTAGATCATTTGTGGGAGCCTCAACTTGTGAGAAGCTCCAAGAACTTGGTGATTACCCTTGTGGTTAGTGGTTACCAAGCCGACCTTTTGAAAGTGCATCTAGGAATCTCTTGTGGGTTTTGGATAATTTATGACAAGCAAATGAGATCCTAACCTCTTTGTTGAGATGAGCACATGTTTTAATGGCAAAATAAGCAAAGTTCCAAAAAGAAGGGAGAATGAGGAGCAAAGTGGAAATGAGCTCAAGGATGAAGAATAGTAGATCATTGTGTATGGAGTGTGTTAAGGAAACACACCCCAAGAGCTCAATTACAATTAAACACACACATTGCAGAAAGTTATACAGAACCGGACTAGTCCAAATGTCACCGGACTAGTCCGATATCCTCTCTGCACAAAATCGGACAAGTCCAATATCCATCGGACTAGTCTGATATCTCTCTGACTAGAATCGGACTAGTCCTCCCCAGTGAGGACTAGTCCTCAAAACACTTCACAAATCACACAAAATCGGACAAGTTCGATCACCACCGGACTAGTCCAATATTCATTCTGATCTAAATCGGACAAGTCCGATATTAGCACGGACTAGTCTGAAAAACTCTTTGACCTAAATCGGACAAGTCCTCCAAGTGCGGACTTGTCCTCATAACCACTTAGGGTTTCACTGTGCGGACAAGTCCGATGTCCATCAGACTAGTCCGAAGATTTCCAGAAGCGAAATCGGACAAGTCCGCTCCTAGCCGAACTAGTCCGATATTTCGGGACAGTTAGGGTTTGCTATACACGGCACACCGGACTAGTCCAGTGTCCACCACAGACTAGTCCGATCTTTCTAAATCCTAACGGTCACTTTTAGAAACCCCATATAAATAGAGGTGCACAACCCAACTTTAAACTCTCTCGAACCCTAGCGCCTTCACACCTCCCAAGAGCCTCAAAAACACATCTCTCCACGAAATTAAGTGCAACAAAGATCAATCTTTTGAGGATACACTCTAGATCATTAGAGAGACACGTTCAACACTCATTGAGCTCTTGGTTTGATTCTCTAACACACTCTTGTAATTTCATTGTAATCTTTTGAGTGTGTTCTTGGTGGTATTTCATGTTGTAATCTAGGGGATCCCTCAACGTGTGAGAAGGCCCCTTTGAATTCGGTTATTCACCCCTTTGTGATAAGTGGAAGAGGATTGGCCTTGGTGGCAATCCAACGAGGGTAGGTTTGGATAAGACCTAGTCCTTTTGTGGACTCCTCAACGTGGACGTAGGTTGCCTCTGTGGGAGCCGAACCATGGGATAAATCCTTGTGTCTTGCTTTGTGTTCATCGTTCTTATTCATCACAATAATTTGGGGTTTCAATCATTATTGCTTACTTTACATTGAATCATTAAATATAAGATTGAATTGTGATATACCCTAGTCCATAATCTTGCAACACTTCATTTGACTGTATATTTCCGCTACATACATCGAAGAATCAGATTAATTGATAAAACTTAATCAACCTAGTCGGTACACACCGGACTAGTCTGCACTTTATCGGACTAGTCCGATATCTCTGGTTTTGAACTGGTTGTTAAGTGTTGCAGGTTCCAACAAATTTCAAAAAGGCCTATTCACCCCCCTCTAGGCCACATTCAATTGGTATAAGAACAGGTTCTTCAAGAAAGAGACTAATCGCTCGAAGAAGATCATGTCGGACATGAAGGACATCCACAAGAGCAACAACCAAGAAAAGGTTGATGATGAAAAGAACCTAAAGGTGGAGAAGCTCCTCGAAGCCATTCAAGACTTCGAGGACGACGATGAGGAGGCGCTAGAACTAAAGGCGCTCCTAAGAAAGAAGACACTTTCCAAAGGGAAAGTGAAGATTGAAGAAAAGAAGAAGGGGAGTAGTCACACCGACTACTCCCGATATCCTTTTAACTATGATCGTCTCATTTCCAACAATAACCATTACTTTTCTATTCCACTCGGAAAAGCCCCACACTTTGATGGAAGTGATTACTCAATGTGGAGGCAAAATATGAAAATGCATCTAATATCTCTCAATCCAAGTCTATGGCACATTGTGTGCACAGGAATAGATATCCCGGACGACGATGAAGAGCTCACACCAAGCCAAGAGCAGGCTATTCATCGAAATGCTCAAGCCGCAGCAGTAATCACCTCTTCACTCAGTCGGGACGAGTTCACCAAGGTTGATGGACTCGAGATTGCTAAGGAGATATGGGACACACTGCAAACTACACATGAAGGTGACCGACATGTGCGTGAAGTGAAGATCAAAATGATCGAAGGCGAATTAGGAAGATTCACAATTGAAGAAGATGACACTTGCCTTATGGCAAAGGAAGGTAAACGCAAGGTAACCATTAAACCCCCTTCCGTGCATTCCTATTCTAGTGATGACGAAATCAATAGTGATAATGAGGATATGCTTATTGGACTAGATAGGAAAACTGCCACAAAAATGAAATTTTTACTTGATCAACTTATTGAGAAGGAGAGGTTGATACATCGTCAAGAGGACATGATCATCTCCCAAAAGGAGGAATATGTCGAACTTGACAAGCTTCTAGAACTTGAAAAGGAACGAAGCGAATCACTAGAGCTTGAGTTAGCTTCAAGAAAGGAAACTTGCTTGGAGTTAACCGACTCAAATGCTACAATCAAGGACCAACTTGCTGACCTGATCAAGGTTAACAAGATCCTTGAAGTGCAAGTTGAGTCACTCAAGCAAGGTGAACCTTCATCCTCTTCAAGTTCACCTTCTCAACCCACTAAAACTGAGGTTGCTTATGCTTGTACATGTAATAAAGTTGACACCAGTTTGAAGGACAAGCCAACCTCTACAAAGGATAAACATCCTGCCCAAAGTGGCATATTTGACAAGGAGAAGATCAAATATGCACGTAGTGCATACTTGGTCAAAAGACCTCCAATTGTCAAATATGGCATTGGTTACTCTTATGGTGAAAAACAACATGCTAGAAGCCATAAGAATAACAAGGAGAGGATTACCTTTGTAAAGGGAAGACCCTCTCAAACTGGAAAGTCGAAGATTAAAACATTAATCACACATGAACACCGGACTAGTCTGGTCGGTGTCCGAACAAGTCTAGTCCTCCAGACAAGTCTGGCCTCCACGACTAGTCCTGTACATAAACAACAACAGTTATTGTTTAGAACTTTCGATGCCTCATATGTCTTAATGAGAAATAATTTTGGTAAAGTTTATGCGTATTATGTTGGGCCACACCATGAGAACACCAAGTCTCATGTGTGGGTGCTCAAATGTCTTGTGACTAACCTCCGAGGACCCAAGCAAGCTTGGGTACCTAAAACCAAGGCATAAATTGTTTTTGCAGACCTATTCCTCCGGTGGATCTAAATGGGTGTTAGACAGTGGCTGCACCAACCATATGACCGGAGAAAGAAGAATGTTCGTTGAATATGAAGAGAATGAGGATCCAAATGAAGGCATCTATTTTGGAGATAATAGTCAAGGGAAGGTGCTCGGTACCGGTAAAATTGCCATATCATCTAAGCACACACTTTCTCATGTATTACATGTTGATTCCTTGGATTATAACTTGTTGTCCATATCTCAATTATGTGATAAGGGTTATAATTGCTTGTTCACTAACGAGAGTGTGACCGTTTTTAGGAGGAGTGATGGTTCCATTGCATTCAAGGGTATGTTAAAGGGAAAGCTCTATCTTGTTGACTTCAACAAGGATAAAGCTGAACTTGACACATGCTTGATTGCAAAAACCAACATGGGTTGGCTGTGGCATAGATGGCTAGCGCATGTTGGTATGAGGAACCTTCAAAAACTCCTCAAGGGCGATCGCATCTGAGGTTTAAAGGATGTTGTGTTTGAGAAAGACAGACCTTGTAGCTCGTGCCAAGTCGGGAAGCAAGTTTGGGCACCTCACCCCTCCAAGAACATCATGACTACAACAAGACCGCTCGAGCTACTTCACATGGACTTATTTGGTCCAATTGCCTACATAAGCATCGGCGATATGGTTTAGTAGTTGTTGATGATTTTTCTCGCTTCACTTGAGTTTTCTTTTTGCATGATAAGTCAAAAACACAAGGAATACTCAAGAAGTTCTTCAAGCGAGCTCAAAATGAATTCTCGTTGACAATCAAGAACATTCGAAGCGACAACGGCACAGAGTTCAAGAACACACAAGTGGAGGAGTACCTTGATGAAGAAGGCATCAAGCACAAATTTTCAGCTCCGTACTCCCCACAACAAAATGGAGTTGCCGAAAGAAAGAACCGAACACTCATAGAGATGGCAAGAACAATGCTCGATGAGTACAAGACCTCGGATCGATTTTGGGTGGAAGCGATTAACACCGCTTGCCACGCCGTAAATCGACTTTATCTTCATCGACTACTCAAGAAGACAGCCTATGAGCTACTTACTGGAAACAAGCCTAATATTTCATATTTTCGAGTTTTCGGTTCTCCATGTTATATTTTAAACAAGAATTCCAGGACTTCAAAGTTCGCTTCGAAGTCCGATGAAGGTTTCTTGCTTGGTTATGATTCGAACACTTACGCCTATCGTGTTTTCAACAAGACCTCCGGACTTGTTGAAGTAGCACGTGACGTAGTGTTCGATGAAACTAATGGCTCCCAAAAGGAGCAAGTTGATCCATGTGTTCTAGGTAAAGAAGAAACTCCTTGTCAAGAAAAGAATGGCCTTAGGTGAAATTCGACCACAAGAGTCACCTCTACATGTGTATGAGAAAGATGAACCACAAGAGGATGTCAACAATCAAGGGGGAGCTTCCACACAAGATCAACCACAAGAATACAAAGATAATAAACAAATCAACGAGGACAACCATTTAGGGGGAGAAGAAGATGATCATGAAGATACAACGCCTCAAGTGCCACACCCAAGAGTACACCAATGCGTCCAAAGGGATCACCCAATCGACAATATCATCGGTGACATCCAAAAGGGAGTAACCACTAGATCTCGTATAACTAACTTTTGTGAGCACTATTCATTTGTATCCTTTTTGGAACCGCGCAGGGTTGAGGATGCATTGAAGGACCCGGACTAGGTGGTGGCAATGCAAGAAGAATTGAACAACTTCAAGCGGAACGAGGTGTGGGAACTTGTTGCAAGACCCAATGCGAACATCATCGGTACCAAGTGGGTCTTCCGCAACAAACAAGATGAACACGGGGTGGTGACAAGGAACAAGGCACGACTTGTGGCCAAAGGGTATTCACAAGTCGAAGGTTTGGATTTCGATGAGACCTTTGCTCCCGTAGCTAGACTTGAATCTATTAGAATATTACTTGCATATGCTACTCACCATGATTTCAAGCTCTATCAAATGGATGTGAAAAGCACCTTCCTCAATGGACCAATCAAGGAGGAGGTGTATGTGGAGCAACCCCCCCGGGTTTGAAGACGAAGAGTTCCCCGACCACGTATTTAAATTGCGTAAGGCTCTCTACGGCCTCAAACAAGCTCCTAGAGCTTGGTATGAGCGTCTTAGAGATTTCTTAATTGAAAATGACTTTAAGATTGGCAAAGTAGATTATACACTGTTTATAAAGAATTTTGACCATGATCTTTTTGTCTGTCAAATCTATGTTGATGATATAATCTGCAACTAACCCATCTTTTTGTGAGGAATTTAGTAAAATCATGACAGATAGGTTTGAAATGTCAATGATGGGAGAACTAAAGTACTTCTTGGGATTCCAAGTGCGGCAACAAAAGGAAGGGACGTTCATAAGCCAAACCAAGTACACGCAAGACATACTCAAGAAGTTTGGTGTGGACAAGGCGAAGCCTATAAAGACTCCCATGGCAACAAATGGCCACCTAGATCTCAATGAAGATGGACCTAGTGTCGACCAAAAGGTATATCGCTCCATGATTGGATCTCTACTCTATTTATGTGCATCTAGGCCAGACATTATGTTGAGTGTATGTTTGTGTGCAAGATTTCAAGCCAATCCTAAGGAGTGTCACTTGAAAGTCGTAAAAAGGATCTTGAGATATTTAGTTCATACACCTAACCTTAGTCTTTGGTACCCAAAAGGATCAAAATTCAACCTCATTGGCTACTCAGATGCAGATTATGCCGGATGCAAGGTAGATAGAAAGAGTACCTCTGATACATGCCAATTCCTAGGTAGATCCCTAGTTTCTTGGTCCTCCAAGAAACAAAATTCCATTGCCTTATCCACAGCCGAAGCGGAGTATGTTGCAGCCGGGAGTTGTTGTGCACAACTTCTTTGGATGCGACAAACTCTAAGGGATTACGGTTACAATATGAACCGTATTCCACTCCTTTGTGACAATGAGAGTGCCATTAAAATTGCACATAATCCCGTTGAGCACTCTAGAACCAAACACATAGACATAAGGCATCACTTCTTGAGAGACCACTCCATGAAAGGAGATATAACCATTTCCCATGTCAACACCCAAAAGAAATTGGCCGACATATTCACCAAGCCACTTGATGAAAAGCGCTTTTGTGAAGTCCAAAATGAGCTAAACATCCTTGATGCTCGGAGTGTGGCTTGAAACATTGCATACCTGTATGAATTCTTCAAAATATGTTGATTGGATTGTGAAAATAATCTCTCTCAATTTTCTTCTGAAAACTATGTTAATTATTAGATCTTGGTGAATTATGATCATTGCTTGATTGTTGTATGCTTACTGATCATATTCATCAAGATTATTTGATTTGATTTGCCTCCCTATTTTCTAAATATGTACCTTCAAATATATATGAATGGGCTAAGAAATTCTTACCTGGTGACCACAGACTAGTCCGTGGTTACCCGGACTAGTTTGCCCATGCAGACTAGTCTGCGGAGTGCCGGTTAGGCCGGACTAGTCCGGTAGACAACGGACTAGTCCGATATAGCCTTTGGAAAAGTTCGGACTAGTCCGGTCGTCATCGGACTTGTCCGATTTTTCGTGTCCTTAACCCTATCCGCCGCCAAACCCTAATCCCTTCATCCTCACTCTTGCCTCACGCGTTGTCTCTCTCCCACTTGAGCTCCCAAGGTGATTTTGCATCCCCTCCACCAAAAAGCTCCGCAGTTGGGTGGAAATCAAGCTTCCTCCCTCGAAGATTGAAGTTCTCGGACAAGTCCGGACTTCAACACCTCCTTCTTCGAGAATCAAGCAAATTCCTTGGTAATTTTTACTCAAACCCTAGAAGTCCCAAATTTCTTCATTGTTGATTGAATAGCCTAACATATTTCACTATATACATGCCTCCTTGATGTATTACGTTTATGCTAAGCTAGTCGTGCATTAGGAATAATCATTTGTCTAGTTGCTTAGGTTTTTGAGGATGAATACCGAACTAGTCCGGTCCATGCATGGACAAGTCCGTTCACCCCGGACTAGTTCGTGCCTGTACACCGGACAAGTTTGATTTTCCTGAACTCAAAACCTAACCTGTCAATTCATCAGTGCAATGCCCTGTTATTCTTTCTCACCCATGCCTTGAATCATCAATACTCATTCGTGCCTTACACAATTCATTCTCAGTACATGTCGAGCACGAATGATGAGATTTTTGATTGAGGCCGAGATGGACCATGAGGTGGCACCTCGACCCTCGACGAGCCTTGGCAAGACATGCCAAGAGTGTCCTTCCGAGCCAGCTCTGTCTCCTCCACAGGCTCGGAGGAAAGTGCTAGTGAAGAAGCCAGCCTCCAAGGTGCCAGCTTCTAGGGCTACCACTGGTGGTGGCCCTAGCTCGGCAAGTGCCCGCCTAGCCAAGGGCAAGGGCAAAGGAATAGCAACGGGTCCAGTTGGCCCGTTGAAGCTGCATGCTCCGAGGGAAGGGGTCTGGGAGCCCACTGAAGAGAAGTTTAATGGAAAGGGCAGTGACTCAGCGGTCAAGTTCCGCGGTGTGGATTGCTATAGTTATCAAAAGCAAGCTGCAGATGGAAGATTTTGGAGCAATTTTCATGCTGACTATTACAGGACTGTATACCTGCAGATGAAGACACTGGTGGTGCGCAGTCAGTGGATTGACTGGGCACATCTTAAGAAGAAGAGATGCTCCACTTTTGATGAAGTGATTGCGGCAGCTGAAAGACATGGCTTGAAGGACCTCTTTGCCTTCAAGTACAATTGGAATGATGAAGTGGTGGCCCAATTCTATGCCACTTGTCACTTTGCAAAGTGATGAAGAAGAAAGAGTGACTTGGATGACTCATGGATCCAAGTACACTATCACATATGAGGATTTTGCAATGATGTTGCATCTTGACACCTTGAGCAATGAAAATGTGATCATACACACTGTTGGTGTCATCAAGAAGGAAAGGATGAAATTCCTTTATGAGCCAAACTCAAAGTTCATTCATCCCTCCACAAAGAACATGAAGCCCTTCTTTGTGGTCCTGAATAGAGTCTTGAGGAAGACGATTGCTCCCAAGGATGGAGATGCTGGGAGTGTGCAGGGTTATCTTCGGACCCTGATGAGAGTGATAAGCAAGGATCGTCAGTTTGATGTGGCTGACTACATTTGGAACGATATGATCAACATCTCTAGTACTCCCAACCGATCCTGTGGCTATGCCCCTTATATCATGTTCATGATTGAGAAAGTCACAGGGATCGAGTTTGTCAAGGATGTGGAGCACACACCATTGAGGCCTTAGAAGCCTCAACAAGCAAATGTCCAGGCTGCTCCCTCGCCGGCGTACAGTCTTGAGGCTCCGGCAAGAAGTGAAGATGCAAGAGCTGCTCCTGCCAGTAGAGCAGCCCCTCAAAGGGGATCTGCTAGTGGGATCTTCAAATACTTGGCTGCTATATTTTCTTCCTGCAAAAAGGCCAAAGTGAGGGCCCACAAGCTGAACAAGAAGAGAAAGGAAGACATGAAGTATGTCAAGGCAAATGTGAAGCAGATTTGCTAGAAGCTGGAGATCGACCCCATTGAATCTCCAGTGATTTCTGAGGACTCCGACCCTGACATCACCGAGCTCGGGCCCTTGACCCCCTCTGATCTTGCCTACTTTGGCATTGGGGGCTCGAGTGGCTCCGCACCTCGTCCTCCTCCTCCCCATCAGCCCGAAGACGACGATGAAGACGATGAGAGGACCGACAGCAAGGAGTGAAGACTTTAGGACCCTCCTCTCCTTCTTTTTGGTGTCTTGATGCCAAAGGGGGAGAGATTGAGGGGGAGTCTTAGTCTTAGCTATAGGATGCGAGGAGAGAGCTCTCTTTTATGCTTTTTGACTATTTTGTGGGTTGTAAAGCTTTAACTATGTTCTTAAGTTAATTATGGTTCTGTAATGCAATGTTATGATCTTTTGAGATGCAATTGTTGAGTTATGTGATTTTGCTCCTAGAATGACATATATGCTTGCTTTTGGTTGATTAATGTCAATTATATCATTCTCATTGTTTCAATGTACTTAGTTATGCATCCCACCATAAAGAATGCACATATGGATTATGTTTTCATTGCTTGATGTATTTTAGACTCATATGTGCATACTTTATGAAAATCTCAATTTTTATCATATTTTTTGAAATCTCAATTGGTTCTCATCAATCACCAAAAAGGGGGAGATTGAAAGTGCCTAGGAATCCCTTGTGGGTTTTGGATGATTTATGACAAGCAAATGAGATCCTAACCTCTTTGTTGAGATGAGCACAGGTGTTCATGGCAAAATAAGCAAAGTGCCAAAAAGAAGGGAGAATGAGGAGCAAAGTGGAAATGAGCTCAAGGAAGAAGAATAGTAGATCATTGTGTATGGAGTGTGTTAAGGAAACACACCCCAAGAGCTCAATCACAATTAAACACACACATTGCACAAAGTTATATAGGACCGCACTAGTCCGAATGTCACCGGACTAGTCCGATATTCTCTCTGCACAAAATCGGACAAGTCCGATATCCATTGGACTAGTCCGATATCTCTATAACTAGAATCGGACTAGTCCTCCCAAGTGCGGACCAGTCCTCAAAACACTTCACAAGTCACACAAAATCGAACAAGTCCGATCACCACCGGACTAGTCCGATATTCATTCTGATCTAAATCGGACAAGTCCGATATTAGCACGGGCTAGTCCAAAAAACTCTCTGACCTAAATCGGAGAAGTCCTCCAAGTTCGGACTTGTCCTCATAACCACTTAGGGTTTCACTGTGCGGACAAGTCCGATGTCCATCAGATTAGTCCGAAGATTTCCAGAAGCTAAATCGGACAAGTCCGCTCCTAGCCAGACTAGTCCGATATTTCGGGACACTTAGGGTTTGCTACACACGGCACACCAGACTAGTCTTGTGTCCACCACGGACTAGTCGATCTTTCTAAACCCTAACGGTCCCTTTTAGAAACCCCATATAAATAGAGGTGCACGGCCCAACTTTAAACTCTCTTGAACATTAGCGCCGTCACACCTCCCAAGAGCCTCAAAAACACATCTCTCTACGAAATTAAGTGCAACAAAGATCAATCCTTTGAGGATACACTCTAGATCATTGGAGAGACACGTTCAACACTCATTGAACTCTTGGTTTGATTCTCTAACACACTCCTGTGATTTCATTGTAATCTTTTGAGTGTGTTCTTGGTGGTATTTCATGTTGTAATCTAGGGGAGCCCTCAACGTGTGAGAAGGCCCCTTTGAATTCATTTATTCACCCCTTTGTGATAAGTGAAAGAGGATTGGCCTTGGTGGCGATCCAGTGAGCGTAGGGTTGGAGAAGACCTAGTCCTTTTGTGGACTCCTCAACATGGACGTAGGTTGCCTCTATGGGAGCCGAACCACGGGATAAATCCTTGTGTCTTGCTTTGTGTTCATCGTTCTTATTCATCACAATAATCTAGGGTTTCAATCATTATTGCTTACTTTACATTGAATCATTAAATATAAGATTGAATTATGATATACCCTAGTCCATAATCTTGCAACACTTCATTTGAATGTATATTTCCGTTGCATACATCGAAGAATCAAATTAATCGATCAAACTTAATCAACCTAGTCGGTACACACCGGACTAGTCCGCACTTTACTGGACTAGTCCGATATCTCTGGTTTTGAACTGGTTGTTAAGTGTTGCAGGTTCCCACAAATTTCAAAAAGGCCTACTCACCCCCCCTCTAGGCCACATTCACCTTTTGTGGTGGCTTGGTGAGATTAGGGTCAAGTGAGACCCGGTCCTTTTGTGGACTTCTCAACGTGGATGTAGGCTTCTTTGTGAAGTGAACCACAGGATAAATCATGTCTCACTTGTTGCTTTACTTTCCGCTATTCACTAGAATTGCTTTTAGGGTTCATATCATTCTTCATATTGTTCTTCATTGAAATATTGAACCAATTTTCTCTCACCTTGCTAATTCAAGTTGTATTAGGTTGATAGACATTGTATCTATCTTTTGTAAAACTAAAATCCCCAAATATCTTGTAGCCATCAAGTTTTTTGAGTTTTCTCTATGTACTAAGCGGACTAGTCCGACCTTGACCAGACTAGTCCGGCCTCAAAGTTTTAATCTTGTTTGGTTAAGCAATTTTAGGTCATATTTCCTGTTCACCTCCCTCTAGGCGACTTTCAATTGGTATCATAGCAGGTCTCTCCAACATGAGTCTAACCACTTAGAGAGAGGATGGGCGGATGGGGTGGAAATGAGGTCCTAGTGATTGTCGACAGAGATGACAAAACGAAGAACGTCGATGTGCTTCAAGATGATCCAAATGATGACGAAGAAGTCCGCCAACTCAAGGCATGACTTCGTGATAAGCTAGGTCTTCCCAAGAAGGAGGCCAAAATGATCAATGCAACCAACAACGACAATGTGAGTAGTTCACAAGACTACTTTCGATATCCCTACAATTATGAGCGCCTAACTTCTAGCAATCATTATTTGTCTATTTACTATTAGGAAACCTCCCCAATTTGATGGAAATGACTACTCTATGTGGAAGCATAACATGAAGATGCACCTCATTTCCTTAAACCCTAGCTTATGGCAAATTGTTCTGACATGTGTTCATCTTCCCAAGAATGGGGAAGACGTTACCCCAGAGCAAGCCGTCCTACTCCACCGCAATGCTCATGCGGTTGGAGTGATCACCTCCTCCTTGAATTGAGAGGAGTTCAACCGAATTGATGGGTTGGAGGTGGGCCAAGTACATATGGGATACGCTAAAGATGACACACAAGGGAAACCATGTCATAAGGGAGGTGGAGATCAAGATGATCGAAGGAGAACTTGGGAGGATCACCATCATGAATGGTGAGACCCTCCAGGAAATGTACAACACCCTGAAGGTGCTCATCAACAAGAGCCGTTCCTACGGATGCACCCGATGGACGGACCACGAAGTAGTAAAGATAATGATTCAACATTCATGCCTTGGAATGTCGCTCTTTTCTCCTTGATTCGTGAGAGTCTAGGATTTCACAAGATGACTCCGAAAGAAGTGCTAGGGAGAATCATCAACCATGAGATGATGGAGCGAGAGGCCATGTTCTGTAGTGACCTCCAAAACCCCCCTCCTCAAAGAAGAAAGATGTTGCATTCAAGGAAACTTCATCAAGATCCCAAGAACAGGAGGAAAGTAATGAAGAGAGCCTTAACACCAATGAGTAAGAGGCTCTCTTCATCAACAAGTTCAAGAGGATGATGAGAAGGAGGAGGGGAGCTACCATCATGAAAGCAAGAAAAAGGACAAGTCCAAGACAAGAGCAAAAAGGGCTTGTCACAATTGTGGGGAATATAACCACTTCATTGTGGATTGCCCACATGAAGAAAACAACAAGAAGAAGGAGGGCTAGTCCCAAGAGAAGAAATTCTTCATGAAGAAGAAGCAATCGGGACAAGACCACCTTAGGAAGGAGTCGGATTCAAATGAAGACTCCTCCAACTAAGAAGAAGGGAAGATGGCAACAATTGCCATGAAGAGATCAACCACGGAGAACAAGCTCTTCCCCAACTTAGAGAGCTCAAGACCAACATGCCTCATGGCCAAGGAGGGAATAAAGAAGGCTAAATCTAAACCACCTTGTTCAGTTTCATCTCTTCATAATTTTGATAGTGGTAGTGGAAATGAAGACATGCTTAAAGACATAAATAAGTGCACTTTGAGAAGGAAGGGCTCATTAAACATCAAGAGGACATGCTCATCCAGTAGAAAAGAGAGATGTGAAGAGTTTGAGGAGCTCTTGGAGCTTGAAAGAGAAAGAAGTGATACAATTGAGCGTGAACCCGCTTTGAGCAAGAAAACTTGCTCAAATCTTGCGAAGACTACAATTGTGCTAAAGGATGAACTTGTTCGCTTGACAAAAGTTAACAAGATCCTTGAGACACAAGTGAAGTCTCTCACAGTCAATGGACTTTCTACCTCTAAAAGCTCACCTTCCACAAATGTCAAATCCGAAACACCTCAAGCTTGCAAGCTTCCACGTAGTGCATGCACCAACACAAGACACCCTCTTGTCAAAGATGGTCTTGACTATTCTAGGGGGAGGAAGCAAAATGCTAAGACTCCCAAGAATGGCAAATACTTGATTGTTTTTGTTAAGGAAGGATCATACCACAACAATAAAGGAAAGAACATAGCTACCTCACACAACATGCCTAAAAACAAATCTCATCCATTGTTTCATGATTTTGATGCTTTATATGTCTTGTTGAGGAACAAATTTGGTAAGCCTTATGCTAAGTATGTTGGGTCACTCCGCAAGAGTCCAAAACCTTGCGTGTGGGTGCCCAAATGCCTCTTGACTAACATCAAAGGACCCAACACCACTTGGGTACCTAAAACCAAAGCTTAATTCTTTTTTGTAGGCATACTCCTCTAGTGGAACTAAGTGGGTCCTTGATAGTGGATGCACAAATCATATGACCCGAGAGAGGAAGATGTTTGTGGAGTATGAGAAAAATGAAGATCCAAATGAGGAAATCAACTTTGGGGACAATAGCCAAGGGAAAATCCTTGGCACTGGTAAAATTGCTATATCCCCTAATTATACTCTTTCCAATGTTTTACATGTTGATTCACTTGATTATAACCTATTGTCCATATCATAACTATGTGACAAAGGTTATAATTGTCTTTTCACTAATGAGGGTGTGACCGCCACAAGAAGGAGCAATGACTCAATTGATTTTAAAGGTGTCCTCAATGGAAAGCTCTATCTTGTGGATTTCTCCACGGATAAAGCCCAACTTGACACATGCTTAATTGCAAAAACTAACATTGGATGTCTTTGACATAGAAGGCTATCCCATGTTGGGATGATAAATTTGCAAAAATTTCTTAAGGGTGAGCACATCCGTGGTTTAAAGAATGTTCTGTTTGAAAAGGATAGGCCATGTAGTGCATGTCAAGCCGAAAAGCAAGTTGGAGCTCAACATTCATCCAAAAACATCATGACGACAACAAGACCATTGGAGCTTCTATACATGGACCTCTTCGATCCAATCTCCGACATAAGCATTGGCGGTAACAAATATGGTCTTGTAATTGTTGATGATTTTTCACATTTCACTTGGGTGTTATTTTTGCATGACAAAAGCGAGACTCAAGGTGTCCTCAAGAAATACTTGACGAGAGCTCAAAATGAGTTCTCCTTGAGAATCAAGACTATAAGGAGTGACAATGGCACCGAGTTCAAGAACATTCAAGTTGAAGAGTTTTTGGATGAAAAAGGCATCAAACATGAGTTCTCGGCCCCCTACCTATGACACCCGGTTCCGAAAATGAACCAAGTGAACGCATATGTGTGCCCAGGACGTTTAACACACATACACAAGTGCAATCACAAACGAGTATACAGAAAATTACCACATAACAAAATTAATTAAGTACTTCCTTTACACAAACCATATTATCCTTGAATACAAGCAAAAATGAATATTAATGACAAGTTTGAACTAATGCAGCGGAAATTAACTAATTAAGCAAACTAAGCAACTAAGCAATAGGGTATAGCGCACCTCTAATCAACACCACAGGCAAGCTGACGGCAGACACGGCCTAGAACTCCGCATTATCATTGATAAACTCCCAATCCTAACCTGCAACTGTTTGTGGGGGAATTGCAAGAGTGAGTACATGTTGTACTCAACAAGTGTGGAAAGTATGACATGTAGCTAATACAAATGACGAATATAGTAATGGCTAAGTGCTGAAAAGTACACTAAAACATTTGAAAAGCAATATATATTACATGTATGTGAAGCAAACCCATCATAAACCATAATTATTAACATAGTACAAGTCCATATTTCATATCCATCACCATTATACCAGATTTCACCATTACCATTAACCATGTTCATTGCCATAATTCATAATACCATCCATAACCATAACCATGCTATCAACAATAATCATAACCAGTACCAAACCATCCCAAATCCCAAGTTTCCCTATAATCATGTGATTTTCCAGGTCACTCGTAACCGGGAGCACGGCTATTATGATAGTTTTAAGACACACTCTGCAGAGGTTGTACCACTTTACCCATGTGTTTGTGATTTCATCACCTTTCTATGACTATAGAATCTCAATTATGCCATCTCACACTTCCTCAGGTGTGTGGCCAAGATATGACAAAATAGCTTTTACAAAGGGATTACTAGCCTATTTAGACCCCACTGAGGATTCACCAGTGGCAATGCCTCCAACTGAGCAAATCTTCAACCAAGGGCCCCCTCTTGAGCCATTCGGATCCCAGGGTAGTCCCACCAACCATCAAAAACCCAATCCGACTACCCCTTCCCTGAACATTCTTAATGGTCCAAATAGAACCGACAAAACCCTAATTAATCAGCTATGTCGCACCCATTCTTGGCCTCGTGGTGGCACTGTAAATCCTGGATGGTCGCCCCACGAACCGGTCCTTGGATCTAAAGCAAGCGAAACCACCATAACATCCAACCCATCCACATACCATGCTTGTTTAGACACCCATTACCATATCATATTAACCAGTTCATATTAATCATGATCTCATAAATGCATAATTAAGTTAAGTGTTATAGTTGTCTTCCCATCCCAATTAATTAAGCGAAGCAAAAAGGGTAAAAAAACCCATCCCAATCAAGTTGTTAATGATGTTTATTAATCAATTACAATGGTTATTAAGAAGTCTACACAGGTTTGGAGTTGATTCGATCTAATTTTGGAAGTAATTCAACACAATTTAACTAGGAAAATCGGACTAGTCTGCTAGGGACCGGACTAGCCCGCGCTTCGCGGAACTAGCAAACTAGAGTCTTCTAGATCGACGTGAATTCAAAGATTTGGGGTTGAATTCACATAAGGAAAAGGAAGTAGAAGTAGTACCAGGTGTCTAAGACTCCAAAGAATCAAGGGTTTTGGAGGTAACACTTGGATCTTGATGATCTAGGGTTGATGAAGAACTTGATGGTGAATTGTTGATGAAGAACGCGATGTTGATGGAGATCTTGATCCTCTTTGTTTACTCCTATTATTCTTCTTGCTCTAGATCTCCTTCTCCCTCCTTGGTGGCGGCTATCCACGAGCTAGGGTTTGGGTGTGGTGGAAAAGTGGCAAATAGATGTCAAGCCAAGGGGTGGGGTTGTTTTTATAGAGGTGGAGGGCTAGGGTTTTGTGGATTTCGAGTTTGAGATGAGTAGGGGTCGGTTTAGAGTCCCTCATGTGCTCTAAAAGGGTTAGGCACGACGTCCCTAGGCCCACTTAACGTAAAACCTAAGAAACAAGTCGTGAAACAAAAGATCAACTCGGAGTCGCGATTTATCGGTTAAGTCCGAAAAGGGTCAGACTAGTCCAAAGTTGGATAGAGATTAATCGGACAAGTCCGGACTGTACATCGGACAAGTACGAACTTATCCAGAGGGGAAAAACAGACAAGTCTGGCCAAAACTGAACAAGTCCAATTTTAGTCAGAGGGAAAATGGACAAGTCCGCCGGAACACCGGACAAGTCCTGAGACTTAGCAAAATTTCAAGGATTCCTGGAATA
This sequence comes from Tuctoria greenei, assembly GCA_036927565.1. Lineage (NCBI taxonomy): Eukaryota > Viridiplantae > Streptophyta > Magnoliopsida > Poales > Poaceae > Tuctoria > Tuctoria greenei. Next base: position 161,094,833 of record JAYESD010000007.1, on the reverse strand, counting down.
CCATACTAGTCTGCAATGGACCGAACAAGTACGAATGTATCCAGAGGGAAAAACAGACTAGTCCACAGCAAAATGGACAAGTCCGTTTGGAGTCAGAGAGAAATCGAACTAGTCCGCACCAAAACCGGACTAGTCCGCACTTCCCAGAATTCTTAAGTGCGATTTTGTTTCTAATTCATTTTAAACTCGTTCCTTTTTTGTCGCTCAATGTTCAACATGTATTAGAATGTATGCAATGCATGATGCATGAAAATGAGGGTGTTACACTACCCCCCTCAACAAAATGGGGTGGCCGAGAGGAACAATAGGGCTCTAATTGAGATGGCTAGAACCATGCTTGATGAATACAAGATGTTGGACCGATTTTGGGCGGAAGCGGTTAACACCACTTGTCATGCCATAAACCGGTTGTATCTCCATCGCATATTGAAGAAGACGTCTTATGAACTCCTAACCGGTAACAAACCCAATATTTCCTATTTCCTTGTTTTTGGGAGAAAATGCTTTATTCTCAACAAGAAGCCTAGCACCTTGAAGTTCGCTTCAAAGTCCGATGAAGATTTCTTGCTTGGTTATGACTCAAACACTTACACCTATCATGTGTTTAACAAATCCTCTAGAACTGTTGAAGTAGCACATGACGTAGTGTTTGATGAGACCAAGTGGAGCAAGTTGATCTTCATGTGCTAGATCAAGAAGAAGCTCCACAAGTGGTGATAGGAAGGATGACACTTGGAGACATTCGACCACAAGAACAACCACAAGACTCAAGTGACCATTACACACATCAAGCAAACTCTTCCTCAAATGATCAAGCTCAATACCCTCAAGATGCACTTCAACAAGATGGAAATGGAGGCATCAATCAAGGGGGAGACGAAGAAAGTGAGGAAGAAGATGACGAAGTTCCAAGAACTCAAGCACCACACCCAAGAGTCCGACACTCCGGACAGTCCATACGTCGGACAAGTCTGGGTCTCCAACCAGACTAGTCTGGCCCCTGGGGACTTAACCTCCCCAGAGGGCTTCTCGACTCTTCACTTTTCCTCTCACACTCTATCTCTTCAAATATGAAAACCACACCCCCAAATTGGTGATTTTCGATTCCATCCACCAAAAATGATTCCAATCCATGGATTCATGCCCCAAGGTGTGTGGGAACTCCTCCCCGCGCATCCTAGGCCGATTCTTTAGCCACATTTCTTCAATTTGAAGATTTGAAGAGGTATTCTTGACCTAACACTAAATCCTTTGAAACTCAAATCTTTTAGGTCTTTTGATAGAAACCTCTTCACAAAAGTTGTTCTATATGTCACTGTGATCCTATCCTTGGAATATTGTGCCCGGATCCGAAGTTTTTGCAAAAATCCTCAAGAATAGGGTTCTTGCTATGTACAACAGACTCGTTCGGCTCTATGCGGACAAGTACGACTCGCACGGACTAGTCCGACCCTAGGGCAGACAAGTCCGGGGTTCACAGTGAAGACCCTAACCTTGATCGTTTCTGTGAATTATAAAGCAATATTCCACTTCCTTGGACTGATATACTCTTGTTTATATCTTCTCAGGGACAATGTCGAACCCCGATGACTCGCCTCTATCCGATCCTATGCATGAGGCGGCGAGGCAAGAAACCTATTATCATGCTCGTGAGGAGCGAGAGCTTGCTATAGCTCTCCTCAAGTCGAGGATCGAGGCAAGGAAGGCCAAGAAACAACAACAAGAGGCTCATAACTCAGATGCAGCCGAACTAGCCCCAAGGAAGAAGATCCTTGTTTCCATGGGTGAGAAGACACGAACACAAGCGGCTAGAAATGCAAAATATAAAGGCAAAGCACCGGCGAATGAACCACCAAAGAAGAGAGCGCCAGTTGTCAAGAAGCCCACGAATAAGGTAGAAGTTGGAGTCACCATAAGAGAAAAGGGTAAAAAGGGTTCCTCACAACCCATTGGCCCTTTAAGGATGTCCTCACCTGCCAGGAATACAAATCGACAAGCCACTGTTGCAACCAATTTATTCAGAGGTAAAGGGGCAGAGAAGGCTAGGAGCTTGAGGATGGAAGACTATTATAAGTATGAGAAGCACACCGCCGACCCTCGGTTTTGGTGCTACTGTGACACCCAGTTTAGAAAATGAACCAAGTGTGACACATATGTGTGCCCAGGATGTTCAACACACATACACGAGTGCATCACAAACGATATACAAAAATTACCACAATACAGGCTAGTAAATAAGTTCTTTTCTTACAATATTGAAATAATCCTCAAATTACAAACTCCAATGATCATTATTACTAATAAAATCTACAGCGCAAATAATCTAAACTAAGCAAACCAAGCAAATGGGATAGCACAGCTCCAACACATCCACAGGCAAGTCGACGGTAGCACACAACCTAGAAATCTGCGTTATCCTCAGGGTACTCCCAAACATCACCTGAAACTATTGGTGGGGGAATTTCAAGGGTGAGCACATGTCGTACTCAGCAAGTGTGGGAAAATAAAGACATGTATCTTAAACAAGGAATGATAATAAATAATGGCTATTTGCTAAAAAGTACATTTAAAACATATGAAAAGCATCTTACAATGTCTATGTGAACTAATCCCATGATATCCCCAAATAATTACCAATTATGAGTCCGTACCATCATTTTCCATCATAGCAATCCACCAATAATTATCCATCCAAATAAAAAATTCTTACCATCAACATTAACCACGTCTATTTGTCACAACTCAAACCATAACTGTTGGTACCCTGCAGACGGGGTACCCTCGCACACAGGATGAAGACTCCGAGACACGTCTGGATCCACCACGTGTCCCTAGGAGCCAAGGCCCTTGCCTCCCTCAAAGATCGAGCTGTGGTGCTACCACGTAAGCCTTGAAGATGGGACTTGGCCCCTCCGGTGTGACGGGCTCCTGAGACGCCACGTGTAGGGACGGGACCTTACCCAACCTTGGGGGAGCGCCCCCGGTACAGAAACGTGGCACGGAGCACAAGGACCAGGACCCCCCAAGGGACAGGGCCCGAAGCTGCCATGTCCTCTGACAAGCCCCGGAGCTGCCACACATCACGGAGGACCAGGTCTGACCTCCCCAGCAGAGATCAGCCCCGACACTGCCACGTGTCCCACGGCTCGCCTCGGATGGTAAGATGAGGGAGTCAAGGGATGGTGCGCCCTGCTCAAGTGAAACATTGAAGACGCGCACCCACCTCCGGCGCCCAACGTGGAGCACGCCAACAGTCAGAGACCGCTATGACCAATCGCGACACAGTGAATGCACCACAGGTCTATCCCACTTGGCCAAGTGGGTAGCTTGCGGCAACAAGACAGGGCCGACTGGACACCTTCTGCCACTGTCAGAGAGTCTTCACTGCCTCGGTCAAGCAAGCTTATGCGAGAAGCCTTAGATATTTAGGATAAGATAGTCCCGGGACCACCTGTCGGTCCCCAGGACCCCACTTGTAAGGCGTCCAGCCTTGTTTATAAAAGGTCCGAACTGCCACCGTTACAAAGGACTAAACATCACACACACGCATATACACATACTAGCAATACCATCCATCGTGGAGTAGGGTGTTATGCTCCTTGCGGCCCGAACCACGTAAGAATCACCCTCTCATATTCTCATCCGCTAGAACACTTGATTGAGGCCTAAGCCCTACCGAATAAAGAACCTCCGGGGGCTGCTCCTTGGCAGATTCGGGGGAAGTGTCGCATTAATACTTCGACATTTGGCACGCTAGGTAAGGGCTTTTTCCCTCAAAAAAGTGGTAGCGCTTTCACCATCATGGTGTTCATCAAGCCTTCGAGTAGCGGCAAGATCGAACTGCAAGAGGTCGACCAGCGTGTCGACAAAGACGTGGAGATGGAGTTCCAAAGGCCGGAACGTGCCATGGAAACGGTCCACCAGGCTGTGAACTTCGACCTCAACAGCGACCACGAGGATCGCAAAGCACTCCACGTCATCTGTGGAGGATCTTGGGAACCCGCATCCAGGAATGCGGTCAAGACCTTGTGTCGGGCAATGGCTTCAACAGCCTCTACACATGCCCCAACACCGCATCACAAATGAATGGAGATGCCGATCAGCTTCGACGCCTCCGACTGCCCGGAGAACATGGCGGGAGCTGGGCAGCTACCCCTCCTCATCGCCCCCACCACTGCCAACATAAAGTTCTACCACGTCCTGGTAGATGGTGGATCCATCCTCAACCTCATTAGCCGTGCGGCTTTCGACAAGCTGAAGATCCCTGTGTCCAAGCTCGCCCCGTCGAGACCATTCTAGGGGGTAGGACCGAAGAGTGTTATCCAGTACGGCTGCATCCACTTTCGGGTGACCCTCGGGACACCCGATAACTTCAGGACGGAGAATATCCTATTTGACGTCGTGGAGGTTAGTCTCCCTTACCACACCATTATTAGCAGGCCAACCCTGTAACGGTTTATGGCTGTAGCCCATTACGGCTACCTCGTCCTCAAGATGTCGATGTCCTCCGGCATCCTCAAGATCTGCGGAGATCGTGCTGCTACGGTGATGGCTTTGGAGAAGCTTCGAGCACTGGCAACAGCCCCACCATCTGTCTTGAGCAATGCTGGGTCGAGTAAGCCTTCGCCAGACCCATGCGCGCGCAGTCACACCGCTGCACCACGAGTGCAGCCCTCCGACAACGATGATGTGCCCATCAAGACAATCCAGATTGGCTCTGATGCTGCTCAGACCACATGTATTGCGGAAAGTCTGGACAACGACCAGGAATCGGCACTCACTGCTTTCCTGTGAGCTAACATCGATGTCTTCGCCTGTCAACCATCGCAGATGTCAGGCATCCTCAGGGAAGTGATCAAGCACCATCTGAAGATCTACCCCGACGCCCGACCACAACAACAGAGGCCCCGTAAGCAGTCCATCGAGTGACAGAACTTCATCCGCGAAGAGATCAATAAGCGACTCGATGCTGGCTTCATACGGGAGGTCCACCATCCTAGATGGCTGGCCAATCATGTTGTTGTCCCCAAGGCCGGCAGTGAGCTCCGGATGTGCATCAACTACACCAACCTCAACAAGGTATGTCCTAAAGATCCTTTCCCTCTCCCTAGAATATATCAAATCGTAGATTCAACCTTGGGATGCAATATGCTGTGCTTTCTAGATGCCTACTCAGGGTTTCACCAAATCCTGATGTCTAGAGAGGACGAAGAACATATCACATTTATAACTGTAGATAGCCTTTACTATTATGTCTCCATGCCTTACGGTCTTAAGAATGCCCTCCCCACCTTTCTTCGCGCCATGCATAAAACATTTGGGGACCTCATTCGGGACCTGGTAGAGGTATATGTCGATGACATTATAGTCAAGATCCATACACATACATCATTGCTAGAAAACCCCGCCCTAGTCTTTGATATACCGCAGACCACATGCACGAAGCCCAATCCCGACAAGTGCATGTTTAGAGTCAAAGATGGGAAGCTCCTCGATTTCTTGGTCTCACATCGAGGGATTGAGGCCAACCCAGAGAAGATCAAGGTGGTGGAACTGATGCGACCTCTAGCCCGCATCAAGGACGTGCGAAGCTTGCAGGTTGCTTGGCAGCGCTCAACCGGTTTATCTCTAGGCTGGCTGAGCGGGCCCTCCCATTGTTCAAGTTCCTGCGCCAGTCCAGACCATTCGTCTGGACCGAGGAAGTGGAGAAGGCATTCTGCGAGCTGAAGCTGCAGCTAACGATGCTGCCAATAATGGTGGCACCAGAGCCCAAGGAGCCTCTGTACCTCTACATCGCTATCACAACAGAGGTGGTAAGCATGGTTTTGGTTGCAGAGCGGGCCAGTACCCAACAGCCTCGCCAAACGAAAGGGGCCCCTGTCGCTGATTCTGAGCCCCAAGGCTTGGAGCTTGCAGGGGGCCCTGACAACAAAGAAGCCTCTGGGTCCCAGCCCCCAAAGGAGGTATGGGTCCCCTAGGGGGCCCCCAGAGCAAGAAGCCACTGGATCCGAGCACCTAGAGGAGGTCCAAGTCCCCCTAGGAGGCCCCGAAGAGCAAGAAGCCTCTCGGTCCCAACCCCTAGTGGAGGTCTAGGTCCCCCTAGGGGGCCTTGGAGAGCAAGGAGCCTCTGGGTCCCAGTCCCCAGAGGATGACCGGGTCCCCCTAGAGGGCCCCGAAGATCAAGGATCCTTTGGGTCCCAGCCCCCAAAGGATGCACCGGGCCCTGGAGACATGGAGTCTCTGGGCCTAAAGCATATGGAAGAAAGATGCACCGCTTTCTCCAAGGAGATCCCAGTCCATCCAATGCCCAATATACTTCATCAACGAAGTCCTACATGAAGCAAAAACAAGGTACCTTGAGGTGCACAAGTTGCTTTATGCAGTACTAATTGCATCGAGGAAGCTCCGCCATTACTTTCAGGCACACAGAGTCTCAGTGGTGACTTCGTTCCCACTGGGGGCAGTGCTGCACAGCCCCAACGCAACAGGAAATATCGCCAAATGGGCCGCCGAACAGGCGGAGTTCAAGCTTGACTTCATACCACAGTATGCAATCAAGAGCCAAGCTCTGGTAGATTTCGTTGCTGAGTAGACTCCTTCACTAAGCAATCTAGGGGGTCAGGAAATCAGCGAGCCGGAGCCCAGAGCACCGGTGCTTACCAAACCTCACTGGACACTCTTCTTTTATGGATCCTCGCGGAAGCAAGGGGCTGGAGTTGGTGTACTGCTCACCTATCCAACAGGGGAGCAGTCCAAGTACGCAGTGCGCCTTGACTTCAAGGCGACCTACAACATGGCGAAGTATGAGGCCCTCATCTTCGGACTCACAGCTGCGCAGGGTCTCGGTGTCCAGCAGATGCTGGTCAAGGGGGACTCCCAGCTGATCATCAAGTAGGTTTGGGGAGAATGCTACTGCAACGACCCTCAGCTCTCAGCATACCTGCTGCACGTCAAGAAGCTGGAAGCTGGTTTCAAGGCCTTGGACCTCTGCCATGTTCCACGCACTGACAACTCCATTGCCGATGCCTTGTCAACCATGGCTTCCACGGGAGCCCCGATCCCTAAAGGGGTCTTCGGCAGGAGGTTGGTGCGACCAACTGCTAGGCCTGCGGGGCCTAACGAAGAAGGCGAGCCCAGCACAACAGAGCTGGCGATCACAACGGCCCTGCAACCATGCCCCCCCAAGGTTCTTGTGCATCACCTGGGACCCCATATTACCCGGCGCCCAAGATCTAGAAGCTCAGGAGAGTCCCGATGCATGGATCACAGAGATCTGGGACTTTCTGAAGGACAACATCCTCCTGGAGGATCCAGTATCTGCTAAGAGGATCGTGAGGATGGCAAAGTGCTACACGCTAGTAGAAGGTGACCTCTGCCAGCATGGCGCCAACGGTGTGATTCTATGGTGCATAACTTGGGAGGAAGGTTGCGGCTTGCTTGCAGAGATCCACGAAGGAGAGTGCGAGAATGACGCAGCTTCCTGCACGCAGGTTGGCGAAGCCTTCCGGCATGGTTTCTACTGGCCAATAGCACTACAAGACGTCGTCAAGATGGTCAATAAATGCAAGGTGTGCCAGTTCCACGCCAAGCAAATTCACACTCCTATGCAGTCACTATAGAAGATCCCTCCCTCCTGGCCTTTCGCGGTCTTGGGGCTGGATATCCTGGGACCCTTCCCCGGGGCGGTCGGAGGGTACCGGTTCCTCTACATCGCCGTAGATAAGTGCACCAAGTGGCCAGAGGCAGCACCAATGATCAACATCAACAAGGAGTCCGTAGTCAAGTTCATCAAGTCGATTGTCTGCGGGTTTGGGGTCCCGAACAGGATCATCACCGGCAACGGGACCCAGTTCACTAGTGCAGCTTTTAAGGATTACTGTGAAGACTTCAGTGTCCAAGTTTGTTATGCATCAGTGGCTCATCCAAAGAGCAACGGTCATGTCTAGAGGGCCGACGCTGAGATCATCAGGGGACTCAAGACACACACATATAATAGCTTGGATAAGCATGGTGCTGTGTGGGTCGATGAACTCCCCTTCGCACTATGGGAAAGCCGAACATCACACAGCCACGCTACTAGAGAAACCCCTTTCCTCTTGGTGTATGGGGCCAAGGCCGTCCTCCTTCCAGAGATCGCAGTGGGCTCATTACGAGTCTGAGTGTTCGATGAAGCCTCACAGGACCAGCTCTAACGAGAAGTTGTGTACCTCATCGACGAAGCAAGGTGGCACGCTACCATCCGAAACGCACGATACAGACATGCATTGAGGCGCTACTAGGAGTGGTTCGTGAGGGGTAGAGAGCTCCAGACAGGTGACCTGGTCTTGTAGAACCGAAGAGCACGTGAAAAGCTACCAGAGGGGGGGTGAATGGTAGATCTAAAATCTTACGCAGCGGAAACAATTAAACCCCAAACTCTTTTGGCAGAAAAACGATCTGTTAAAGAAATCGTGTGTGAGACTAATCTAAATGTGTTTCACCGTGACAAAAGTGATAGATATCAGAGAGAATCAAGTCACGAAGACAACACAAAAAGAATCACTCCAATTCGTCAAGAAAAACTCAAGTTATGATCGAAAGATCAAACAATGGTCAATCAGCCCTACCCGAGAAAAAACAGTTCTGGAACGCTGCAAAGAAACTCGTGTAGATCATAGACCACAAATCCAATGACCATGAAATTTTGATAGATGATAGACAATCAAGTTGTGAAGACAACCCAAAAAGAATAACGTCAATTGGATCAGTAAAACTCGAGTTATGATAAAACCACCGACGAAAGGTAGTGCTGTCCAGAAACTCGACGAGTAAAACTTGTCTAGAACAAGTTGGACGAACAAGGCACAAAAGTTCCTTCAAACTACGAATTTTATTCAATAGAACACAAGAGGAACAGCTCCAAAGTCGTGCACCACGAGCTCTGGGCTCCCTTGCTTATATAACCAGCCCTTAGGCCAACCCAATATCAACTAGGACTCCAATCCTACTCAGATCATGAATCGTAACTTTCCATAACTGCTCAAGATTCTTCTATACGCAGATAGAAGCAATCTTAAGACTTCCAAACACCTAATAACGTATCCCACATTCCTAAACAACTCAAATTCGTGACCCACACGAAATCCTATCATAACCAACTCAAATCTTTCCATATTTGAGTCAAACCCGACCCAGTCGCTGCCTGAGTCCATAACCTAGTCGGTTGGACCTTTCCGACCAATTCTTTACGTCCACATCTCTTCATCACGTCTCGGAACCATGTAGCCACGTCCATGCACTCCTTGAACACGTGCAAACATCTTCCAATGACGTCCACGATACCTTCATATGCATTGTTCTCGATTCATACATACTGCGCAACCTCCCGGTCAGCTCAACCACAATTCCTCCTGAATTTGGTTGTTGGAACCTCATCTCCTCCCTGAGACTAGTCCAATGGATCCCGTCACCAGCCATGTCTTGAACTCAAGCAACACCTGCACATGAATAAACAACCAATCCATACGAGCCCAAGTCCTCGCCTTGACTCACGTCAGTTCCGAACACAACACCCTACGTGAGAACCTCACATAAGCATGTTGCAAAACCACAGTAACACTATATTATCCATATCAACCAAAATGTACCAAAAACTTAGCAAATGAATACTAAGCAATCTTTCCAAGAATATAAAGCAAGTGCAAAACTTTGCGAATGAAAAGCAGAAGTATTGCGGTCAAGTTCCAGACCATGCCAGAGCAACCCGGAGCTTGAGCCGGATCTAACAAGAGCTAGTAGAACCTAGCACCGGAGCTTACCAAAACTAGTACAACCAAGCTCCCGTCGGAGCTTACAAAACTAGCAGAACCTAGCGCTAGAGCTAAGCAGAACTAGTCGGAACTAGTAATCCCAAAAATCCGGAGCTAGAAAAATCAACTTCGGAGCTTATCAAAAACATGTCGGAGCTATCAAAGACACGCCGGAGCTAAAGACAAAACTTCACCGGAGCTGACCAAAACTAGTCGGACCTAGCATCGAACGTAACCGGAGCTACCCAAACCAAGTCGGACCTACCGTCGGACCTTGCTGTAGCTCAGAGCTAGAGTCGGACCTTGATAAAAAGGTGTTTTGGTGATATTCAAAACTTTTATCATCAAAGCCAAGTGTATCCACTACAAACCAATGTATTCAGCACACATAGGTCTTACAATCTCCCCCTTGATGAATGCATTGACAACACCATTTAAAATCCGAACATTGGCTTATTCACATAAAAGTTTTGAAAGCAATTTCTCCCCCTTTGTAAAACAAAAGTAAAATGAGAAGAAAAATTATCCTGTATTATCTCTCCCCCTTTATTAACTCTCCTTATGCACATATTTTCTCTCTCTTTATGCTTATCTCTCCCCTTTTGACAATGTATTCAGCAAGTCATGAGCATATAAACAAATTATCTCTCCAACTTTAGTTGTTATGAGCATATTATAACATATACATATAAAACAAAGCTCATCCAAAACATATTATCAAGCAACTTACACTATCACATCAATGAGATACATAAAGTAGTGTAAGTCATGCTAGAGATCATATGTAATTTTCAATTTAAGAAAGTCATGATCTCACAAACTTAACTATTTCATAACTTGAAAGCATGACACTAGTTGCTGCATTTTATTATTTTTCAAAGCATAAATTTGGATCATATGATATTTGCAAGAGATTATATGCGCATCTGACTTATTCTAACCAACCAAGCCAAGTATATGTCATTTGACAATCAGAAGCTTAAGGACATGGTTTTAGTCATACACAACTTCTTCCAAGTTCATATCTAAGTGCAATGATAAGCTATCTCAAAAGAAAAAGTGCGATGCATGCATATTCTCTTGATCTTTTCTCAATTTATATTTGTTCATAAAAACTCAACATGTGAGTTGATTACTTGATTAATTCTTTATGATTAAAAGCACTTGTGGACATGTAACAAGTTCAAAACAGCAAGAAAGTTCGACCATGACCAGTTTTAGTGTAAGTAATTATTCCAATTACTAGACATGGCAAAAACTACAAAATGTATAACACGAGTAATGTAGTAAGAACTTTCAGCATGTAAAAGGAATCACAGAGTCATATAAGTATGAAATACTATGCTCATATTATTTTAATTTCAAATTCACACAAAGACTTCCCAAGTTTTAAAAAACTCCCCCTCAATTTAAGCCATGAGGATGCATAACCCCTATTTCACTACGAATGTAACAAAAACGAGTGAAATCCAAAGGTTTTGTAAAAATGTCAGCCAATTGTTGTTCGGTATCTACATGGTGAAGCACAATGTTCCCTTTTCAACATTATCTCAGAGAAAGTGATACCTAATGTCAATGTGCTTAGTTCTAGAATGTTGCACGGGGTTTTTAGCAATGCAAATGACACTAGTGTTATCACAGAACAATGGAACACTATCTAGATCAACCCCATAGTCCTTAAGTGTTTGAACAATCCAAAGAATTTGTGAGCAAGCACTAGCAACAGCTACATATTCAGATTCAACTGTGAATTGTGCAACTGAATTTTGTTTTCTAGAGGACCAAGCAACAAGAGAATTACCAAGAAAATGACAAGCACCAGAAGTACTTTTCCTATCAATCCTACAACCCCCAAAATCAGCATCCGAAAAAGCTTTCAAAGTAATGGTTGAGGAAGAAGGAAGAAAAATGTCAAATTCTTGAGTTCCATGTAAGTACCTGAGAATCCTTTTTACGGCCTGATGATGTGAAACACGTGGGGAAGCTTGAAACCGTGCACAAAGACATACGCTGAATTGTATATCCGGTCTTGATGCCGTGAGGTACAAGAGTGATCCGATCATGCTTCTATATTCTTTTTGATTCACAGATTCACCATCTTCATCAAGTTCAAGTGTTGTTGCTGTTCCCATTGGTGTCCGAAGAGGCTTGCTTTTGTCCATGTTGAAGCGCCTTAGGAGGTCTTTGGTATACTTCGTTTGATGCACAAAGGTACCCTCCTTGGTTTGCTTGATTTGCAGCCCCAAAAAGTAAGTGAGTTCACCCATCATACTCATTTCAAATTCGGAACTCATCATTGCTGAAAACTTGGACACAAGATCATGAGAAGCACAACCAAAGATAATATCATCCACATACACTTGAACGAATAATGAGTCATTGCCATGCTTAAGCACAAAAAGAGTTTTATCAACCTTGCCCATGGTAAACCCCTTTTCAAGTAAGAATGTTTTTAACCTATCATATCATGCTCTAGGGGCTTCTTTGAGACCGTATAAGGCTTTGGACAGTTTGTAAACATGATTAGGAAAATCTGGATTTTCAAAACCCGGTGGTTGTTTGACATAAACCTCCTCATCTATGTAGCCATTAAGAAAAGCACTTTTAACATCCATTTGATATAGATTAAAACCTTTAGATGCTGCAAAAGCTAACAAAATTCTTATGGCTTCTAATCTAGCGACAGGAGCAAAAGTTTCATCAAAATCTAGACCTTCAACTTGAGTGAAACCTTGAGCAACCAACCTAGCCTTATTCCTAATCACAATCCCATCCTCACTTTGTTTATTTTTATATACCCATTTAGTTCCAATTAAAGTGTGACCTAGAGGTGGAGGTACAAGTTTCCAAACATTATTTCTTTCAAAATTTTCTAACTCTTCTTGCATGGCAATAATCCAAGATTCATTAGTGAGTGCATGTGATATATCTTTGAGTTCAAAAGAAGCAACAAAAGCAGAATGAGCATGAAAGTTTGGATCGCAAAACCTGGACCGTGTGACTCGTTCGTGCAAGCTTCCAATCATCTGTTGTGGGGGATGATCTTTGTAAAATCGTAGGGGAACATATGTCTCACAAGCTTCTTCTTCATTAGGTTCATCGTAGATTGATGAGCTTGTGACTTGTGGACGATCAGGACAAGCATAGGTGATAGCCGGAGCTTGTTCAATGTCCGGAGCTGGACACGTGTCAACCTCGAAACTACCAGGCAGTATCACCGGCTCTTCTTCATCTTCGAAAATACCCTCTCCCTGAGGATACGGATCTGGTCTTGCAACACCGGAGCTAGTACTTGGGCTAGCTTCATCAAAAGACACTTCACAAGTCTCCACAATTTTGTTAGTGTCAAGTAAAAGCACACAGTAGCCTCTAGTATGAGATGGATAACCAAGAAACATGCCATCAATGGATATAGATTAAAATTTATCAATATTACCATGTTTCTGAACAAAGCATTTGCAACCAAAGACCCGAAAGTGTGTAACACTAGGCCTATGTCCAAACCAGAGCTCATATGGTGTTTTACCTAGCTTATCACGCAAGAAAACACGATTTGAGACATAACAAGCGGTTGCTAACGCATCAGCCCAAAATTTCCTAGGAGTTTGATATTCATCCAGCATAGTCCTAGCCATCTCAACTACAGTTCTGTTCTTTCTTTCTACAACACCGTTTTGTTGAGGTACATATGGTGAAGAGAATTGATGATCTATTCTATTTTCAGCACAAAAGTGATCAAAGGATTGATTTTTAAATTTAGTTCCATTATCACTTCTAATTGCTTTTAATGATCCTGGGTGATCAATTGATAATCTAAGAAATAAAGTTCTAAAGTGACTAAAAACTTCATTCTTATACGCCATAAAGTAAACCCAAGAGTATCTAGAATAATCATCAACGATAACAAGAGCATACCATTTACCTTCGAAGGATTGAACATGTGAAGGTCCTACGGTGTCAAGATCCAAAAGTTGACATGGTTCAATTGTTATGATCATTGTGAGAGGAGTATGTGAACCTGCAACCATCTTAGCATGTCTACAAGAAGAGCACACAATTTCTTTGTCCCCTTTAAGCTTAGGCAGCCCACGTATGCGATCAAGAGCACTAACACGCGTTAGGTGATCAAAGCCTACGTGACCAAGTCTACGATGCCAAAAATATAAGTCTTTTGAATCATTAGCAACTAGACACCTATGCTTAGAGGAAGACATATCAAAATCAGCTTTAAAAACTCTTCCAAACCGAGACATGTTAAAAATAAGCTCACTATTTGAACCTACAACTTTGCAGCAGTTTTTATTGAAAATAATTTCTAGATTTTCATCTAGCAATTGTGCAACAGAAAGCAAGTTGTATTTCAAATTTTTGACAAGTGCCACATCCTTCAAAGTGTAGTGATCATTTACTCTAACCGAACCCTTAGCAATTATAGGAATTGAAGAATTATCGACAAAAGTAACATTCTCTACACGTGACACAAAAGAGAGGGAGGAGAACCAATCTTTGTTACCGGTCATGTGGCGTGAGCAACCTGAATCCACAATCCAAATGTTCTCCTTCCTCAAACGTGTAACCTACATAGAAGCACAATACGTCGATGACTCAATACTGGGGTTAGTCAAAAAGCATTTAGGGATCCAGTACTGAGTCACGCGACGTGCAGCAGGAAAAACACGCGAAAGCTGAGACAAAACAGCAGGTTTATGAGTCAAGGTTTGAGATTTTTTATTCTTGACTACTGACCTATAAGGTGTTACTTGTGTAGCACAAAAATCAGTAGCTCCGGAGGCAACAACAAAAGGTCCAGAGGTAAACTTTGAATGTGTTTGACTCAAAACAGTAGGTTGTACATTCGGTTCAATGTGTGCAGCAAATTTTGCATGAAAGTTATGAGATCTAGCAACCATTCTTTCTCTTTTCTGTTGTTTAGCTAGTCTATAACAAAAATCTATGACATGACCATCTCTACCACAGAAGGTACAATGAAATTTGACTTTGTGTTCATGTCTAGATGAGCAAGCAATATTTTTATTTGAAACCGAATGAGGCAACACCCCTGCAGATTGAAAACCACTCCTTTTTGTTTAGGAACTGTTTGAATCAAACCACTTCCTAATGACTTTACAATTTTAGGTGGATGTGCCTTAGCATGAGCATGAGAATCAAAACCTAAACCAGTTTTATCATTGCAAGACTTGGAAGAATTCAGCAGTAAGTTTAGGTTCTTATTCCCATTACAAAACCGATCTAATGTCCTATGCATGTCATCAAGTTTATTGGACAGATCAAGGCAATTTTCACATGAAGTTTTTCCTTTTAGTTTGCAATTGGAACAAAATTTAACTTCATGAGAACGTAAAGCATTGTTCAATATAGAAATTTCATTCATAGCATCCTGTAGTTTCTTATCAAGATCATCACAAGTAGAACAATGCAAAACAATTGTAGAACAAGAAACATCTTTCAAGTTTTTATCATTAAGTGCAGCAAGCTCTTTGTTCTTTTCAATTTCTAACTCAAGTTTATCAAGTGTGGAGGTGTGCGTACTTCTTAACGAGGACAATTGTTCATATATTAAATCACATGAGGGACATGCATCATCACTAGGAATCAAGGTTTTTAAACGATTGATTGCAGATTCTAGTGATTCAATTTTAGCAACACTATCCCTAAGCTTTTTGTCCTTTTTCTTGACAATAATAGTTGCACGAGAAATAGCATCACACATTTCATTGCAGGTAGAACATACCTCATCGTCTTCACTGTTGTGTTCTGCATCCTCCTGACTTGATCTTGATCTTGTTTTGCCCGCCATGAAGCATAAGTTGGCCAGATCGTCATCATCTTCATCACTTTCAAAGTCTACATCAGTTGAACTAAGTTCTTGAAGCGCGGTGATGAAACTGTTGATCATCTTGCGTCCTATGGTACCTTTCTTCTTCTTGTTGGAATTTCCAGAGGAGGTCCGTACCTTGCTTTGTTTTTCTTCCCGGGTGGTCAAACCTGAAAGGTTAGGGCATTCTGTACGAAAGTGTCCTGTTTCACCACATTCAAAACAACGTTGAGGTCTGGAGCTTCCTCTCCTTCTAGTTCTCACGTTTTGCAATGCTTTTGAGAATCTAGTAGAGATGAGTGCCAACTCTTCTTCTGGAAATTCTTCAATCTGCTCCAGGGTTAGTGAGGACAACAAAGCAAGAGTATTGCAGAATGATGATTGGCCGGAGCTAGACATATCACGTTGTGAAACAAATGCAATAGACTTATTGGGGTTCTTACGTGAGATTATGTCAATTTCATGAGTTTTTAACTTGGAATATAGCACATCTAAAGTAAGTGAACTCATGACAGTAGATTCATGAATAGATGTGGCTTTCATCTCCCAAATTGACATATCTAATGCACTTAGCAATTGCCTAGCATTTTCAGCATCTCAAAAAATAACATTGACACTACGCAAGTTGCTGAGAATATTATTAAAGCGAGCAAAAAGGTCATCAATAGACTCACTGGCTTGCATCTCGAAGCGCATGTATTCTTTCTTGAACATGTCTTGCCTTACCTCTTTGATTGTGTTGGATCCTTCGTGGTAGTCACAAAGTGCTTTCCACACATCGTATGTAGATCGGAGGTGTGCAACACGGTCGAAGTCGCTTTGTGTTAATCCTTGTATGATCAAGTTCCGAGCCTTGTTGTTGTTGTCGACATCTCTCAGATTTGTAGCTGTAACTTGATCGTTTGATGGCACTTCGTAAGGCTTGTATACCTTCTCCCATATTGCAAAGTCTTGTGCCTGGATGAAAGCCTCCATGCGTGCCTTCCAAACCTGAAAATCAATACCAGCAAACACACACGGTTTGGCGGAGTACTTCTCCATGATGATTAGTCAAAAACACGTGCAAATCACCAAGATTAGAGCACCGTGGCTCTGATACCAATTGTAGGATCGAAGAGCACATGAAAAGCTACCATAGGGGGGTGAATGGTAGATTTAAAAATCTTACGCAGCGGAAACAATTAAACCCCAAACCCTTTTGGCAGAAAAACGATCTGTTAAAGAAATCGTGTGTGAGACTAATCTAAAAGTGTTTCACCGTGACAAAAGTGACATATATCAGAGCGAATCAAGTCACGAAGACAACACAAAAAGAATCACTCCAATTTGTTGAGAAAAACTCAAGTTATGATCGAAAGATCAAACAATGGTCAATCTGCCCTACCCGAGAAAAAACAGTTCTTGAACGCTGCAAAGAAACTCGTGTAGATCATAGACCACAAATCCAATGACCATGAAATTTTGACAGATGATATACAATCAAGTTTTGAAGACAACCCAAAAAGAATCACGTCAATTGGATCAGTAAAACTCGAGTTATGATAAAACCACCGACGAAAGGTAGTGCTGTCCAGAAACTCGACGAGTAAAACTTGTCTGGAACAAGTTGGACGAACAAGGCACAAAAGTTCCTTCAAACTACGAATTTTATTCAATAGAACACAAGAGGAACAGCCCCAAAGTCGTGCACCACGAGCTCTGGGCTCCCTTGATTATATAACCAGCCCTTAGGCCAACCCAATATCAACTAGGACTCCAATCCTACTCAGATCATGAATCGTAACTTTCCATAACTGCTCAAGATTCTTCTATACGCAGATAGAAGCAATCTTAAGACTTCCAAACACCTAATAACGTATCCCACATTCCTAAACAACTCAAATTTGTGACCCACACGAAATCATATCATAACCAACTCAAATCTTTCCATATTTGAGTCAAACCCGACCCAGCCGCAGCCTGAGTCCATAACCTAGTCGGTTGGACCTTTCCGACCAATTCTTTACGTCCACATCTCTTCATCACGTCTCGGAACCATGTAGCCACGTCCATGCACTCCTTGCACACGTGCAAACATCTTCCAATGATGTCCACAATACCTTCATATGCATTGTTCTCGATTCATACATGCTGCGCAACCTCCCGATCAGCTCAACCACAATTCCTCCTGAATTTGGTTGTTGGAACCTCATCTCCTCCCTGAGACTAGTCCAATGGATCCCGTCACCAGCCATGTCTTGAACTCAAGCAACACCTGCACATGAATAAACAACCAATCCATACGAGCCCAAGTCCTCGACTTGACTCACGTCAGTTCCGAACACAACACCCTACGTGAGAACCTCACATAAGCATGTTGCAAAACCACAGTAACACTATATTATCCATATCAACCAAAACGCACCAAAAACTTAGCAAATGAATACTAAGCAATCTTTCCAAGAATATAAAGCAAGTTCAAAACTTTGCGAATGAAAAGCAGAAGTATTGCGGTCAAGTTCCGGACCATGCCAGAGCAACCCGGAGCTTGAGCCGGAGCTAACAAGAGCTAGTAGAACCTAGCACCGGAGCTTACCAAAACTAGTACAACCAAGCTCCCGCCAGAGCTTACAAAACTAGCAGAACCTAGTGCCGGAGCTAAGCAGAACTAGTCGGAACTAGTAATCCCAAAAGCCGGAGCTAGAAAAATCAACTTCGGAGCTTATCAAAAATATGTCAGAGCTATCAAAGACATGCCGGAGCTAAAGACAAAACTTCACCGGAGCTGACCAAAACTAGTCGGACCTAACATCGAACGTAATCGGAGCTATCCAAACCAAGCCAGACCTACCGTCAGACCTTGCTGTAGCTCAGAGCTAGAATCGGACCTTGATAAAAATGTGTTTTGGTGATATTCAAAACTTTTATCATCAAAGCCAAGTGTATCCACTACAAACCAATGTATTCAGCACACATAGGTCTTACAGGTCTGCGGCGCATACTTTCTCGGGAAGGGTCGCACAAACTCTCCCCCAGTTGGGAAGGCCCCTTCCGAGTAACGCAAGTATCCCGCCCCGGGTGTGTCCTCCTAGCCATAGAAGAAGGAGAGCCCCTCCCCAACCCTTGGAACATAGAGCACCTCTATAAGTTCTATCTCTAAGCATAAATAGTAGGATAGTGTAGGGTGTCATGGGGCCTAGGAAAGGCACTTAGGACAACCAAGCTCTAGGAGGGATAGGTCTAGAGTGTTCAGTCATTTAGCTTGGTCCCGTACCCTAAGCATGAACACTCTGCCTCCCTTGCCAACTGGAGTGGGTCGTTGCCTTATTGTAAAGCCAATCCACTCCTGTGAACACCAATGAGAAGAATTCACAGTCTTATCATATGCTTTCTCTTATGTTCACTTAAATTACCTGTTAATTTTGTGATCAATCAAGCTAGTCTCATCTTTCGTATATTGTCTTCATATACTTGGTGCAATTTTTTCTATATCGCCCCTAGTAGAGTTATGCAACCCTGCTGCAGGCGAACGTGTTTGAGGTACCTGCAAGGTGTCTTGGAACCTCACGGCTGCCCTCTTACTTGGGGTACCGCTGTGCCAAATGGTCCCCCGCGAAAGGCCAACGCTGAGTTGGAGGTCCAGAGCACGCAACCTGCTTAGCCTGGTCCTATACCCTAAGCGTGCGCGCTTTGCCTCCCAATGCTGCGGTTAAGTACTGAGGGCCAGAACGCTCACACCCCGAATAATAAGGGAGCCGGATCTAGAGCGCTAATGCACCGAACTTCCCAAACCCCGCGTATCAACCCATGACAGTAAGACATGGAAATACTCAAGAATAGGAAAAGATCATCAGCAAGCAAAACAATATGCACCCCTGTTATGTGTGCGGACATACAAAGCAGGTTGCAACGGAACTGTCAGCTCTGGCACCCTCCAAGGGACCTGGCACTGATGCATCCACTACGATGATAGAATACACCGGAACATCCAACTCCGGCACCTCCCAAGGGGCCTGCCGTCGATGTTTCCACGACGATAGTGGGCGACATCGGAGCACCCAACTCCGGCACCTCCCAAGGGGCCTGCCGTCGACGTCTCAACGACGATGGTGAATGATGCCGGAGCATCCAGCACTGGCACCTCGCAAGGGGCCCACCGTCAATGTCCCAGCACGTCAACGCCACCAACCAGCGCAGACAAATGAGTAAACTCTCCTGCATCGCTCTTATCGCTAACTGGATTCTCTTGCGATAGCCTGTGCACCAGGGGCCCGCCGTCGACGACTTCACGACGATGGTGGACAATGCCGGAGCAGCCAGCTACAGCACATCCTAAGGGGCCTGGGGTCGACATCACAACGACAATGGTGGACGACGCCGGATCACCCAGGCTCGGCACCTCCCAAGGGGCCTGCCGTCGTCGTATCTACGAAGATGGTGGGCAACGCCGGAGCATCAAGCTCCAGCACCTCCCAAGGGGCCTGCCATCGACGTCTCAATGATGGTGGTGGGCTTCCTTCTCTCCCCTTCCCAAACCCTAATCTCCCCAAGATTTGGTTCTACAGGGCAAGTAGGCAGAATGGAAGGCTTAGAATGGCTCAAGGAAACTTGTGGTGGCACTAGGGTTCAATTGTGTTCAGATGGGAGCTAGGGGTCCTCTTTTTATAAGGGTCCCAAAAACTAATTGTTGCCTGCATTTAATGTGCGGACTATTCTGACTAGAAACCCTGGACTAGTCCGACCTACTTGGTACATACTACGTCACACTCCATAGAGAGTTACGTACCCTCCAATGTTTGAATTTCAAACGGCATGGCATATCGGACTAGTCTGGCAAACAACAGACTAATCCGAACTCAAATAGAATGTCTTGGTCCGCTCAAAAACAGACAAGTCTACAAATACCGGACTAGTCCGACCACTTGGGAGGACAAGTACGGCCAACAGGACATAGCCTCAAAAACCCCTTGTCACTTAATACGACAGACTATTCCACCTCACAACAGACAAGTCCGAAGTACAACAAGAATCTTTAGTCCAGTCGAAAACGGACTAAACTGGGATGTCCAGACTAGTCCGGCCACTGGGGCGGTCAAGTCCAGCCTCCCGGAACTTAGCTCCAAAAACTCTCAACAAGTGCAGAACGGACTAGTCAGTCCTCAAAACGGTCAAGTCCGAACTCACACAGAAACTCCTAGTCCAGCCAAAAACGGACTACTCTGGACTCCCGGACTAGTCCGGCCCCGAGGCCCGGACAAGTCCAGTTTCCTGGGGAAACTTTCAATAAGGCTTCTCACTTAAGTTTTCTCTCAACCACGACTTTGAGCCCTCATGTATGATCTCAATGCACTTGATACACACACCCTCTGGACCGGGTGCTCTGGCGGTGCAACCAGGAGACTGAGGTTCCTCACCGTTGTTGTCACTAGGTTCCTGCGGCCCTCGGTGCTGAGCTCCTGGGCCATCGTCTTGAACAGAGTGTCGAGACGATCTTCCACACCCATGAGAGTGTAGAGGTAGTGGCCGGTGGTATCTATTCTAGTAAACTTTGGAAGGTTACCTAGACCTAAGGAACTCATAGCGCAAGACATACTGTTGTACGCATCTTGCATCATAACGAGGCGCATGTCGTTCTTGAGCCGCTCGGGAGAGTCGTATCACTGTTTTTTGAAGGGTGGCTCCTTATGTAAGACGAAGAAGAGGAGAAACGAAAGGATGCAAAAGAGAGACACGTTGAAAGTCGCCTAGAGGGGGGTGAATAGGCAATATGACCTAAAATTGCTTAATCAAATGAGATTAAAACTCTAAGGTCGGACTAGTCTAGTCAGGGCCGAACTAATCTGCTCAGTACATAGGGAAAACTCAAAAACTTGTTTTCTACAAGATATTTGGGGATTTTAGTTTGACGAAAGATAGATAAAATGTCTAGCAACCTAATACAACTTAAATTGGTTGCAAGATTTCAATAAAGAACAATATGAAGAACGATATGAAGTCTAAAAACAATTCTAGTGAATAGCGGAAAGTAAAGCAACAAGGGAGACACAATTTATCCCGTGGTTCAGCTTCACAAAGAAGCTTACATCCATGTTGAGAAGTCCACAAAAGGGTCAGATATCACTTGACCCTAATCTCACCAAGCTACCACAAAAGGTCGGCTTGGTAACCACTAACCACAAGGGTAATCACCAAGTTCTTGGGGCTTCTCACAAATTGATGCTCCCACAGATGATTTACAGTAAGGAGCACACGAATCTCAATAGCCACAAGCCACAAAAACACAACACCAAGTGCAATCCTAAGGGGGTAAATGGGGGTAAAGAGGAATTAGGCTAAGAACTAGGTAGAGATTCATACAGTGCTTCTAGTGTACATAGACATAGCCTAAGTTAGTTACTAATGATCATGTTAATTATGAATTCTCATGCCAAGTGGATTGACACATCGGGCATGGGTTTACCCCTAGCAACACTAGGCGACTCCCGCCACGAGCCGGTAGCATAGCCG
The DNA here is from genome assembly GCA_036927565.1 of Tuctoria greenei. NCBI lineage: Eukaryota > Viridiplantae > Streptophyta > Magnoliopsida > Poales > Poaceae > Tuctoria > Tuctoria greenei. The sequence continues at coordinate 161,072,723 of JAYESD010000007.1, read as the reverse complement.
AACGTGGAGGATTACAAAGGACAGGTAGGGCTGTCACCACCTACGGCCTACCTCTTCAATCTGTGGGTCTACAAGACATTCAACGCTACTCTCTATCCTAGCACCATGCTAGCATATTAAGTAATTACCTTAAGAGCCTACGTACAAGCCATCCTAAGGCAATGAACTAAATCATCGTTGAACCAATGTTAATTCATAGCATAAGTGATTCATGTTAACATAATAATATCATAGATAATTAGACTATAGTAGAGGTTTATAGTGTTTATAATAATGTAATAAGCATGGTATAGCACAATCATAAATTTTATTCCTACCACATACATCCACAATCAAACATGAAATGCTTCATCCAAGTATGAACAACGCACATGCTCCTGGGGAGCCTGTGCCGGAGGAAGAGGCGGAGGAGTATGATTTAGTTTTTCTTTTCTTGTGTCTTCTTATTCTTTTTTATTGTATTTTGTAATATACTGTGTTAATGAATGAATGTGTTATCTGTGTTTGTCTGTGTGAATGAATATTATCTTGTGTATTCATCTGTGTGAATGAATGAATATTATCTCGTGTGTTCATCATGTTCGTCGGGAATGACAATTAACAAGGAACGAAGATTTGATTATTTTTTAGATAAAGTCGGACTAATTTGTTCACTGAAGGTGCTCTACATTGGAATGACAATCTATTTAGTTATCAAGTGAATGTGTTCATCTCTGTGTGATATCAAGTGAACGAAGCAAAAAGAAGAAGATCACAAAGTACACCTGTGAATTAGAGACGCGATAATAAAAGGAGACGAGCTTTCTGTAAAACACGTCTGATTTTCTTTCGTGAATAGAAGACGCGCTTTGTGCTAAGCCCGTCTCCCTTTTGTCAGAGGAGCGAGCGCTTCTCGGATATTAACTTAAATGAGATGAGCCTTAAAGAAGGTTGTCTCCTTTTACTCTCAACCGAGCTATGTACAGATCCTCGCTGAAGCGGGGGCGTCTCGTTTACCCATATCAGAGAGAGAGTCTCCTTTGCGCTCGTCACCGATCTTTTCCTATTTAAGTTTCTTACATAGTGATTGGAAAAGTAGGAAAATGATGTTTAGCTTGCCAAAAAATTGACGAAAAAAGAACAAAGTACATTTTTGAAGCCAAGGGAGTCATATTTCATTCATCAGTAGGTTTTGTAAAATGATAACAAACCTTATAACATCATAAATTGAAAAATAAAAAACACTGTAAAATGATGGCAAAATTATTTATATATTTCATGCATGATTGACCTAAGGACCACTAGATCGGACTTCTGACATCACGAACAGACACCTTGAAAAATGAAAGCAGACCGGCCAATAATAGCACAGTGAGTACTCCCTCCGGTGTATAAAATATTGTCGTTCTACACTAGAGCCAAAAGTGCACAAAAAATTGTCGTTTTACACTGCATGCCATGGAAAATTGTGTAAAAAAATGGGGTAGCGTGTACCTAGGAATCGAACCTGCATCAGGTTGGCTGGAAAAACGTGAAGAAGACCACTCAGACCACTAAGGAGAATTGTATTGTAAAAGAAAGAAATCTATTTAATGCTTCCTTGGTATGCGAGAACATGTCCAAAACGACAATTTTTTGTATACCGGAGGGAGTAGGTACTAGGACAAAGTAACATGGACTAAACCAGTAATTAACTTGAATGGATTAGCACCAAACAAGTGCTAGCTAGGCTAGGTAGTACCTAGCTAGTGAAGGGACTAACGACAGCAAAAGGTAGAAAGTCAACATGTATTGTATCACCAATACAGGTGTCATCATCAGGAGTTAATACTAGGCTATACGGCAGCATCAAGTCAATCGTCAACTTTTAAAAACATGCCCAGCCAAGAGAGAGAAACGTGTCCATAGGAGACAAGCAGGCTAGCCAGGCGAGACGATCAATAACCATTATCCACCCCCCCCCCCCCTCCCAACAAAAATAAATAAAAAACCTAAATAATGACTTGACTTCCACATTAACGTACCTTTTAAACTGGTGACAAATTCAACAATCCAATATAATCCAGAGATTTAGGCCCTTTTATCGGGAGAACGTGACAGGAGTAAAAGTACTTTAACTGGAAAAAAAAAGATGATCTTTCTGCTAGATTGGGAGAGAACCACATCAGCCTTTAATTGCCCTTGACGACTGCATGCAAACAACCACCACTTGAGTTAAATTAATGCAAATGTCAGGGTTCAGGATCCAGCGTAATTGAAGCGCTTACTCCACTAGTGCAATTTGCAACAATAACTTGTTGATTGATTGCTTAGTTGGCTGCAAAGAGATACTCTCTCCGTAAAGTTTGTCGATTTATAATTCTTTTTTGAACTACAAAGCAACAAATTTTTTAAGATGGAGGAAATATATAATATAATTGAGTGCGGCTCAAGTCACCCCTCTTTGTTTGACGAACATCGGTTGTGGTAACAAATAAAGAACAGTAGATTTTGTTCACACTTAGCCTGGTAATAATATTGAACTGGCAATAAATATTATATATATATATGTGTGTGTGTGTGTTTTGAACGACTAGAATGCAATCAGTATTCGGGTGCAATCGTGCAAAAATTAAATCTGAACCACACGATCTTCATCTAATGGTTATTATATTTTTACACTTAAAACCTTCCACCTGATAACATAAATGTAGTGTTAGATGGAGGGGTTTAAGTGTAAAATGCACTAACCGTTAGATGTAGATCGTGCGGTTCAGATTTAGGGCCTGTTTGGATGGATGAAACGTTTCTGATTCTAGGTAGAATCACTTGAAACTGATCCAAACGGCAAAAAAGAGAAATGTTTCAGGGGAGAAACACTCTGAAGTGATTCACTTTTTTGAACTGTGGAAGTGAAACACCTGAAAAGGTGTTCCACACTTTAGAACGCTTTGGTCAACCGTAACTCGGGTCAAAGTTCTAGAAAAATTACGATGATTTGCCATCACTTAAGAATGCTTCGGATCAGTAGCCAAAATTTTTTATCTTCGTTTTTTTAGCTCGTCAATGTGATAATACAAATAAAATAAAAACTTTTAGAAATGTTACAACATTCTCATTAGGTATCAACATTACGACCGGAGGCTATTTTTTGTATTCTCAATGTCATTACACAATCACAAACATAAATGAAGAACAATCACAAATCAGACAGAGTTAAATGGGTCAATTTAGCATTTCTCTTCTCTCTCCTAAAACTGAAACAGATATGCTAGCCAAACGGTTTCTAAAGTGATTCTATTCCAGAGTCTAAAACCGTTTTTGCGTTGGAACTGAAATGTTTCTGATTCTCTGTGAATCTAGAACCATACCAAACGGGGCCTTAATTTTTGTAGGATTGCACCAGAGTGCTAATTGCATTCTAGTTGTTCCTATGTGTGTGTGCATGCATTTGTTTCATAATATGAAGCTTGGCACCATTTGAGGAGTTGTTGCTTTTACAGTAAAAGGAAAGGATAAATAAATTTCAAACATTAGCTATACCCCTCACCAGTGCGATGGAACTATTATAAATAAGAATGTGTTTGCAAGTTATCTGATCGCTGCCAGATTAACATGCAATGAGAACATCAAATTTAAAAACGTGTGGATCTTTGGCTGTAGTAGCCTCGCCTTGAGAGGTAAACAAATAATATGTGGATCTGGAGTTCAACCAAATGGCACAGCTTGAGATGGACATCATGACAGACCAGATACTGATGCTTAAAACGGTTGCTGTAATTAGTAATTTGTTAATAAGGTTGCATGCATCATGCTCTGACTAGTCATTCACCTTGCATTTTACATACTTTTTTAGTGCAAAGGTTTAAGCATACATACTAGTAGTATATATACTACAATCAATATCAATCTAGCACACGTATGATCCGAGTCAGACCTTGCGTATATATATGCGCTTTTATTAATCTAGTTTATCTGTAGCCTGCAGAAGTACATGAACATAGGCTTGCGCACATAAGCAAAATCACTACGAAGCTTGTATGCAAAAGGGCAAAAAGGAGAGATATTTAATTGTCGCCTGCCGAGCTAGAATGGTTTGTTGCGAGTGTCCGAAGATAGGCTCTCGTCGTAGCACAGAAATAATCACTAGTGGAGCACTGTTGTAGCGTCGTACCACAACATCGTACAAAGCCATCTTGTCACTGGTGTGCCTTGCTGTGTCCCATACAAGAGCCACCTAACCCTGCAATCCAATCCAGCTCTTTCCACATGACAGCCTCATCATATATCGCTAAGGGAATTGGTTGCTGCCACCGTTACTGTTCAACAATTGCTTGGCATCTATGTTGTCTGTCTGGTCTAATTTCTGAGCTACAAAGCTATAAATTTTTGAGAATATATATGGAGTGAGCACATATTATTTGTAATGAACAAACATTGCGAGAGAGTAACTCACATAGCGGCGTACATGAATATAAAGCTAATAAAGGAACAAAGACACGGCGGATACACAGTTTTTGATGAAAAGAAACAGATAAACTTGTTTGTGCACCTCTCCATTTATTTGGAGGTTTAACTTACATGCATGTAGTCGACACTAGATACAATATAGAACCAATGAGATTAGTTAAGCTACTGACGTACGTACAAACGTAATTCATTACAGATGTACAAGGATTTAGTTAATCTACATTGAAGGAGGAGGATGAACTACATGATGATCGTGCTCTGATCGATACTCACAAGCATGGCACGATCCAACATACGTAGGTACTACTTCCATCTTGTCATCCAGAGATCCGAAGCCTCTTCGTGATCTCTTCATCGATGATAGAGCTGATTCTGGCAAGTAAATGGCTAGTATTACTTCTGTACACAACTACACATAACATTGCATTCGACGCATTGATGGATCAGTGGACGAAGCCTGCATGTATGAGACGCCGGCCGGCCGGCGCGGCACCGTGGCCGGCGGGCGGGAGAAAGCGCTGCTGCTCCATGTCCATGGCCTGGCGCTGCTCGGACTCCTGGCGCTGCAGGCGCAGCTGCTCGTAGTGCCGCCGGATGAGGCTCTCCGCGCGGCGCATCAGGTCGTCCTGCGCCCTCACCAGCACGTCCCTCGTGCGCCACCCCAGCTGCCTCAGCGCCGACTCCTGCGGCGGCTGCGGGGCCGCCGATGAGACGGACTTGTGCATCTCCCGCCGCTTCGCCGCCGTCTCGGCCGCGCGCTGCAGCCGCGGCAGCTCGTCGTTGCCCCACGTTTCGCTCTTCCTCACGGACACGGGCCGCACCGCGCGCCGCTGCACCATGGACTGCCACAGCGAATCTAGGGACACGTCGTCGTCCTCCTCGGGCCGTCTGGCCTCGGCGGCGGCAACGGTTCTAGGCATCTCGTCGCCGACGGGTTTCTTGTCATCATCATCGACGTCGGGCCTGCGCGGGGTCTCCCTCGCTTCGGTCGTCGTCGTCACCGCCGCCTCGCCGGCTGGTTTCTTGGGCACACGGGCGCGGTCGGTTGTTCTCCTAGCCGCCGCTTCCGCTCTCGCCTCCCGTGGCTGCTGCCTTATTGGATTCGACACCACCACCGGCGCCGCTTCTCCACTGCTATGAATAACGGCGCCGAACCCCTCGTAATCCGATGACGGGTAGAGGTCACCCGCGGCGTTGAGCACGTCGTCGGCGTGTCCAGCCGAAGAGGTGCTTCTACGGCGGGAGGAAGTGCGGAGCCAGATGATGATCGCGTTGGCCGCCACCCACAGGAAGGGAGGCGACAAGACGAAGCCGGTGGAGACGTAGGAGCCGGCCGCCGCCGTGGCCGCGAGGACGGTCACAGCCGCCGCCGTGGCCTTGAAGATGAGCGAGTTCATGGACGAGCTAGGGAGCGGTTGCGTTGTGCGGGTGGATGAGTACTGCCGTACTGGGTAGGGCGGAATTGAAGAAGCAACGGATGAGTCGCTTATATAAGCAAGCCAGCCAGGGGGCAACAGTGACAAAACCATCAGCTTCCGATTGTCGCCTTGGGCGGGAATAGCTGGAGACTTCACTGGAAAGTACAAAGCCACCGAACTACCATGCACGCACAGCATAACCATAATACTTCATCCGTCCTAAAATACTTATCCTTATATAAGTAACAAGTAGTACTCTTTCCAGATTTTTTATTTGTTACCGGTGACAAATAAAAAGATGCGAAGAGAGTTGTTAATTATTACCGTCACTCATTAATTGCATTTATAAGCCCATCCAGCTGACAATGCAAATTTAAAAGTAAAATAGAAAGTGAACACCAATACTATAGATGATGCATGGAAGGACTTCAATGATAAAATACAACAACGATAGGATATTTATCGTCCGAACTTAAGATTTTATTAAAACGATTACGTCCTGGTCGTTCTGAAACCTATATAATTGATACGGCGGTGAGGGGTCCGGTGACTTGTTGGAAGTCTACGGTCGTCACCAACGACGGTCAGTCACCAAACAGCACAGCCCTAATCCATTCCGGCATGCATCATCAAGCAGGCATCACAACTGTGATGCAATTTCGCAGGGAGGGGGACGGCAACTACAATAACTAGACGATTGCTCGTAATTCATTCCGGAGCACGGAACAGGTCTTCGTCGCCGCCAGCTAGAGGTGGGGGGGGGGAATGGATGCGGCTTCGGTGCTCCCGTTAGCTAGCACGTTTTTATTAGATTGTGTTTTTCATATGGATCCAGTCAAATTATGGCGAATTAATAGAATCAGGTCACGTTACGGAGTAGGAGCGGGGCAATGCTCATGCATGCATCTCCTGACCCGTCAGGAGCTCAGGGGGCTAACCCAACTGGAATTAAAAAAGGGGGAAGAAGACACATCAGATAGATAATGCGTCACCGGCCGAGTTGTCAACACGCGTTTGATTGATACAGTTTGCGTCAGGATTGATCGTGTTTACACGGGCTGGCCGCCTTCTAAGTCAATCAAGTAAATACGATCGTTGTTTACACGCCGTCTGAGAATAGGGTTTCGGGAGTACGTATTCGCAGTCTGCTAGGAGGGTACGTACGTGACTGTGGCTCCATGCTACTATTGCACACGTCCGACAACAAGAATCAACATAAAAACACAAGCTTATTAATTCACAATCAAGATATAATTAAACACAAGCTGCTTTTATAAGATTTATATAAATTATTTTTTTAATAAGCTCAACAAGCCGTACAAACAGAACATAAGACGATCCATGGACGAGCATGAAGATGAAGTTCCCTGTGACGGGACGAGGCAACCGATCCTGCCACGTTGCCCGGACCCGGTTGGTTGCACATGGGCGTAGTGACCTGCTCTACCCCCCGCACCGTAGCTCCCGCTACTACCGGACGAACATCTCGCATTCTGTATCCTCGAGATAGTATCGTTATTTCCATATCCAACTGGTTGTTGCATTGGTAGGGAGCAGGTGTAGTGGTGCACCATCGTCGTCACGCTGTAACAACTAGAAAAATGACACTAGCCGCTAACAATGATCCATCCAAAGCTAACCTTTTTGTTCGTGAATTCGAGTTTGCTTACGCAAGCACATGCAGTGTCTGTTGCTAGCGAGGGAATCTTGAGCCAGATTTGTTAAGCATGCATGTCCCAAATCTATATGTTAGGAAATTTTATCACTGGCAAACGTGTCAGCTTACTGAGATTGGAATCCATCGCTTGCTCGATCGGCTGCAGGTCGTCTCCCTCGCCCCAGCTCGTTGTCTGACTCGCCTCCTCGTTGCCCGCTTTGACGAATACGGTGAAGCGTCGCCGTCGTCGATGGAGGTCGGGATGGATAGCTACTCTACTACTACCTGATCGAGAGGCGATGGACGGCGGCGAGCTCCGGCCCGGCGCCCGCCGCTTTTCGGCTCAGAGGATATGAGTGATCGGGAGTGTTAGTTCTTAGGGTACTTAGGATAGATATTAGGAACACCTAATTGGATATACTTAGGTCTAATCTAACTGAGCAATAACAATTAAACACAGTTCAGCTACTTTAATCTAATTACTTTGGCAAAACATCAATCAAAGGCAATGAAAGATAGAACAAATCATAGTTGACGCAAAGGGGATTAGAGAGAGAGGTGATGGTTACCGTCGGTTGGTCCACCCGAAGTCATTGGGCTCAGGGGATGATCGCAATAGATTAGGTTGGAGCAGGTAGATCGGTGGCGCAGGTAGTCGTCGGTGCAGTGGAGGCTCGGCGCAGCAATGGCGGCGGCGATCTTTCCCCTCGTTCCGCGTGCTAATAGATTGGTTAGGGTTTTTGTAGAGAGTCTTAGGCTCGTGATTAACTAGTAATCAGAGCCCCGACCTCTCCCCTCCTTTTATTGTCGCGCGGGCGAGAGGGGGCCGCACCGAACGGGAGTCGGTTGCGCCCCCGATCAGGGCGCGTGGGAAGAGTCGGACCCGACCGTGGTTGTTGCCCACGTGGACCGGGATCACAACAACTAACATTCACCCCTTTGATCTCGGGTCCTTAACTTATTTTCTTATTTACTAAACTAATCTTAAACATATTTCCTTTGCTTTGACATAAAGGGCACGACGAATCAAAACAGCCATTTACGTACTGTTTGACTCGAAGACCATGATACATCTCACAAAGGAAATAGTCTTACACTTTGGTGGCCCCTTAGAATCCAGGATATTGTCACAGGATCTTCCTTAAACTCATGCCGGCTACGTGTTCACTGAACACGTTGGGCGGGAGGCCCTTAGTTAGCGGATCCGCAAGCATTTGCTTAGTGCTGATATGCTCGACATTGATTGTGTGATCCTGAATTTTCTCTTTCACAATATAGTATTTAATGTCGATGTGTTTGGCAGCACCACTCGACTTGTTGTTGTGAGAGTACATAACTGCTGGCTGATTATCGCAGTATAACTTAAGTGGTTTATGAATGTTGTCGACCATTTTAAGACTGGAAACAAATTTCTTAAGCCAAGATACTTGCCCGATGGCCTCATAACAAGCAACAAACTCAGCATACATTGTGGACGATGTAGTGATTGCTTGTTTGGAGCTTTTCCACGATATTGCTCCATTCACGAGGGTGAATATGTAACCTGACGTAGATTTCTTAGTATCCACACAACTCGCGTAATCTGAATCTAAATAGCCCACTATTTCTAGTGACCCAGTCTTACTATATGTCAACATGAGGTGCTTAGTACCCTGTATATATCTTAATGCCTTCTTAACGGCTTTCCAGTGTTCTAATCCTGGATTACTTTGGTATCTGCCAAGCATTCTAGTCACAAAAGCTAAGTCAGGGCGTGTACAAACTTGAGCATACATCAAGCTTCCGACAACAGAAGCATAAGGAATTCCTTTTGTCGGTACCCTGGGTACCATATACCCCTTGGGATTGCAAAGATCTCAAGAGAAAGTCATCCACTTGATTTGAAGACCTTCGGAGGCCCACATGTCAGACATGTCCGGACTCGCTTCTCCAACATGGTTAGTCCCAGCGTCGCCACGTGTACCATCAATCCGGAGCTACCGCGCGCAAGGGGGGAAGCTTCGGGCTATGTACCAAAATGGCACCCCCGGACCTAACCCCAAACCGAGGGAAGCTCCGGTGCTGACACGTGTCGGGTAACACCGGAGCCATCTGTTCTCTACAGTGTGCTCCGGAGCTGCCGTGACACCAACCGTCGGATCTTCAGCCTCTAACCTCCGAAAGACTCCACAACGGCTCCAGATCTTCAAAGGGGAATCAAGGACTTCAAGACCCGATCAAGTGTCATTAATACTATATTAATGACACACGATCGGACGACCTTAATTACCAGTAACAGTGCCGTCAAAGCCCATAACTCGGTCATTAAGGGTAATTAAACGTGTTGAATGTATATCAATATCAGTAACCGCTGGGGCCACATGTCGGGCCAGGCTAACGTGCAACGGCTTGCCCTTGTACTATAAAAGGACAGGTCGATGATACATAGGACACATCTAGACACACGTTCCATAGACGCTCGGTACAAGCTCATACAGCTAATACAACACCAACACACCCGTGGAGTAGGGTATTACGCTCAGGCGGCCCGAACCACATAAATCTCCGTGTCTCCTGTGTCATTTACAATTCACCTTCTTGAATCTCCGCACGCCCACACCGAACATCAAACTCCTCTAACACTTTAGTAGTGTCGGGAGATCTGCCGGATCCAAACCACCGACAGTTGGCGCGCCAGGTAGGGGCGCCTGAGATTTCAAGAATGGAGAACTCAGCTGCTGGATCATCCAACGGTCATCCTGCTGCACAAGCTGTTGGGGGCAATCCCTCCAATATGCAACCACCAGCAGGAGCCTCAGCACCAGCAGGAGTCACACTACCACTACCGCCGCCTCCACCAGCAAATCAAGCTGGACAACGCGATGGTGCACCGGCGTCAATCACTGCGTCGGCAAATCATGACAACCCGGAACACGCGCTCCATGCAGCACGTGCTCTTCTCCAACGCCCACCACCTCCGGATGCATCCCGGGATGCACTGGAGCAGTGGAGGGCCGATGTGGAACATTTGGTTGCAGCAGCAGCCGACCGCATCAGCAACCAGGGTCCTCCTCCTTCAGGACGGGCCCCATCGCAGCGGCGGACCTTGTCTGGTAGACTTGGTCCGCACGTTTCCAACAACAGGAGACGTGCTGCATCACAGCATGTGACGTCATTGCCCTTCGGGGCACGACGAACCCACACGGTATCCAGGCTTTCAACTCATGACCTTCGGGCGGAGCTTGATCGCCGATACCGCCAACAGGACGACCGAGTCCATATTGAGCGTGCTCGTGAAGGACGAGAAGCTCAAGACGTTTCTGCTCCTGAAGGAGTAGGAGGAGGCTGTTCAGCCCTGGCCATGCATCTACGTATGGTCAGGTGGCCACTGAAGTTTCGGCCTCACCTACCGGAGAAGTTCGACGGGACCGTCAATCCTGTCGAATTTCTTCAGATTTACTCCACTGCTATTTTGGCAGCCGGAGGAAATGAGGCCGTAATGGCCAACTATTTCCCCGTGGCTTTAACTGGGACCGCCAGGTCCTGGTTTATGAGCCTTCCACCCAACTCCATCAACAGTTGGGAGGAGCTATGCCGGCAGTTCACTGCCAACTTCGGGAGTTCATACACCCGACCAGGCACTGAACTGGACCTTTTTGCAGTTGTGCAAAAATGGGGAGAATCCCTGCGATCATTCATCCAGTGGTTCTCTCAGGTACGAAACACTATCCCTTCTATCTCTAGCGCCTCTGTCATCATGGCTGTCGGTACCCTAAAAACCATACACCCCCTGAGGTTACAAAGATCTCAAGGGAAGGACGTCTACTCAAATTGAAGACCCTCGAAGGCCCACTTGTCAGACATAACCGGACCTGCTTCTCCAATATGGTTAACCCCTAGGTTGCCACGTGTACTGCCAGACCGAAGCTACTACCCACAAGGGTGAAGCTCCAGGCTAGGTAACGAAACGGCACCTCCGGACTTAACCCCTGACCGAGAGAAGCTCCGGACCTGACACGTGCCAGGCCACCCCGGAGCTTCCCGCTTCCCACAAGCAAGCTCCGGAGCTGCCACGTGTCCAAACGTCAGAGCTGGCCGCCTCAAACCTCCGGAAGACATTGTAACGACTCCGGATCTTCAAAGGATAGCCGCGGACTTCAAGACCCGATTAATTGTCATTAATTCCATGTTAATGACACTTAATCGGACAATCTTAACACCTGTAACGGCACTGTCGGAGCCCGTTACAGGGTTATTAACAACAATTAATCGTGTATCAATACTAGTAACCGCCGGGGCCACATGTCGGGCCAGGCTAACTTGTAACGGTTTGTCCTTGTACTATAAAAGGACAGACCGATGATACACGAAGGGGCTCTCGAACGCTCTCAGGCACACACGCATTGATGTGAGCTTTCATACATAACCTAATACAACACCACACACCCGTGGAGTAGGGTATTACGCTCAGGCGGCCCGAACCACGTAAACCACTGTGTCTCTCGTGTCCAATCGTGATTCACCTTCTTGAGTCTCCGCGCGCCCACACCGAACTACAAACTCCTTCAGCACTTTAGTAGTGTCAGGAGATCTGCCGACTCCAACAGTCGACAGTTGGCGCGCCAGGTAGGGGCGCCTGAGATTTTCAAGAATGGTGAATTCTGCGGCTGGATCATCCAACGGGCAACCTGCTGCTCAGGCTGTCGGGGGCAATCCTTCCAACATGCAGCCACCAGCAGGAGCCTCAGCACCAGCAGGAGTTACACTCCCACCACCACCATCTCCTCCGGCAAACCGTGCCGGGCAACATGATGGTGCGCCGGCATCACATACTGCGCCGGCAAGTCGTGACAACCCAAAACACGCGCTCCATGCAGCGCGTGCTCTTCTCCAGCAACCACCACCTCCGGATGCATCTCAAGATGCCATGGAGCAATGGAGGGCTGATGTTGAGCATTTGGTCGCAGCAGCGGCCGAACGCCTCAACAACCAGGGTCCTCCTCCTTCAGGGCGGGCCCCGTCGCAGCGACGGACGTTGTCTGGAAGACTTGGTCCGCATGTCTCCAACAACCGAAGACGTGCTGCGTCACAGCAAGTGACGTCGTTGCCCTCTGGGGCACGACGCACCCATACGGCATCTCGGCTTTCGACACATGACCTCCGGGCGGAGCTTGATCGCCGATACCGCCAACAGGATGGCCGTGTCCATATCGAGCGAGCTCGAGAAAGACGGGATGCTCAAGACCTTTCTACTCTGGAAGGAGTAGGAGGAGGCTGTTCCGCCCTAGCCATGCACCTGCGCATGGTTAGATGGCCACAGAAGTTCCGGCCACACTTGCCGGAAAAATTCGACGGGACTGTCAACCCCGTAGAATTCCTGCAGATATACTCCACTGCAATCTTAGCAGCTGGAGGAAACGAGGCCGTAATGGCCAACTACTTTCCAGTGGCCTTAACTGGGACCGCCAGGTCCTGGTTTATGAGCCTTCCACCCAACTCTATCGACAGTTGGGAGGAGCTGTGCCGTCAGTTCACTGCCAACTTCGGGAGTTCATACACCCGACCGGGCACTGAACTAGACCTTTTTGCGGTCGTGCAAAAAGGAGGAGAATCTTTGCGGTCATTCATCCAGAGGTTCTCTCAGGTACGCAACACAATCCCTTCTATCTCAAGCGTTTCTGTCATTGTGGCATTCAGACAGGGTGTACGAGACAAGAAGATGTTGGAGAAGCTGGCGATCAAGGAGATCACCAGCGTCACGGAGCTCTTCAGCTTGGCAGACAAATGTGCCAGAGCTGCGGAGGGCCGTGAAATGCACTCCAAACCAGCCTCGGAGGATCACAAAAAATCCTCCAAAGAAGAAGCCGCTACCTCCTGGAGTGGCAAGAAGAAAAAGAAGACCAACGGCAAGAAGAAGCCGTCGGCCGGCACATCCAACGTTGCAGCCACTGCAACTCCTGGTGGCCGGGGGCCACGCCCTGAGAAGCGACCTCGACCGTCTTCCGAAGACGGCGGCAAATCCAAAATGTGGTGCCCCATTCACAAAACGGGCAGCCATAGGCTGGAAGACTGCCGGGAGGTCCAAAACCTTGCCGAGCGCTACAACAAGCGCCGGGAAGGGTCTCCTTTCCGACAGAGGGAGGGAAAACAGAAGGTTGACGAAGCTCTGGCTGAAGAGGAGTTAGGGTTTCAGGACCCCAAAAAGGTCCTGAAAGCCGTCTACACCTCCGTCGATGATGACTCCGACGTCTCTGACAACGAGCGTCGGAAAACCATGAACACCATCTTTGGTGGATCATGGGACATCACTTCTCGTCGTGTCATCAAGACTATGCAGCGGGATATGGCTGCTGTAGCTCCTACAGCTAGACCGGAGCCACATCGAAAGTGGATGGACACACCCATCACTTTTGATGCTTCGGACTGTCCTCAAAGCATGGTCGGAGCTGGCCAATTACCCTTGATGGTATCTCCCACCATCAACAACATCCAGCTCCATCATGTTATGGTGGATGGAGGTTCGGGGCTGAACCTTATAAGCTTTGAAGCTTTTAGCAGACTTCAGCTTCGACCTTCGGATCTTCAGCCCTCTCGACCATTCTCCGGAGTAGGTCCGGGGGCCATTACCCCACTCGGAGCTATAATTCTCCTCGTTACCTTCGGGACACGGGAGAAGTACCGCACCGAGAAGTTGGTCTTCGACGTCGCTCAGATCAACTTACCATTCAACGCCATCTTGGGTACACCTGCCCTATACAAATTTATGGCAGCTGCTCATTATGGATACTTGGTGTTGAAGATGCCAACACCAGCAGGCGTTCTCCGAATTCGTGGAGATCGCACCGCCGGAGTAACTGCTCTGAATGAGCTCCATGCACTCACCACTGCGCAAGAGGAGGACTCCAGACAGGGGCAAGCTCCAAAACCTCCAAGCATTCGGCAACGAGGCTCAACCTCTGCTCCCCGTGTGCAGCCAAGCGGCGACACCGACATCCCCGTCAAAGTCGTCCAAATTGGTTCCGATGTCACTCAAACCACCCGCATATCGGGTGGGTTGAATGACAAATAGGAACTCGCGCTCATCACTTTCCTCCGGGCTAACGTTGACGTATTTGCTTGGCAACCGTCACAAATGCCTGGGATCCCCAGGGAAGTGATTGAGCACAATCTGAAGATTTACCCCGATGCTCGGCCTGTGCATCAGAAACCTCGAAAGCAATCTGTAGAGCGACAGAACTTCATCCGACAAGAAGTGAAGAAGTTGCTCGAAGCCGGATTTATCCGAGAAGTCTTCCATCCAAAATGGCTGGCAAACCCAGTCGTTGTGCCCAAGGCCGGCGGGAAACTTCGGATGTGCATCGACTACACCACACTGAATAAGGCATGTCCAAAAGATCCATTCCCACTACCTAGAATAGATCAGATAGTGGATTCCACCTCCGGGTGCGAGTTACTGTGTTTTCTAGACGCATATTCTGGATATCATCAAATCAGGATGTCTAGAGAGGATGAAGAGCATACTTCATTCATCACAGTGGATGGATTGTATTGTTACACAGCCATGCCGTTTGGTCTCAAGAATGCAGCTTCAACTTTTGTACGAGCTATGTACAAAACTTTCAAAGAACTCATCAGAGACATAGTGGAAGTGTACGTCGATGACATCGTGGTCAAAGTCAAGAACAAGGAGTCCCTCTTGGACACCTTGCAGGCTGTCTTCGACAAGCTGCGGGCCACCCGCACGAAGCTAAACCCAGACAAGTGTGTCTTGGGGGTTAGTTCCGGAAAGCTTCTTGGTTTCCTGGTAAGTCACCGAGGCATAGAGGCTAATCCGGCGAAGATAAAAGCCATTGAAGACATGCGGCCACCAACCCGCATCAAAGACGTCCAAAAATTAACTGGATGTCTAGCAGCCCTCAGCCGGTTCATTTCAAGACTGGCGGAAAGAGCACTTCCCTTCTTCAAGTTATTGAGGAAGTCCGGACCATTCCAATGGTCTGAAGAAGCAGAGAAGGCATTCCAGGAGCTGAAACAGTTCCTCACCACCCTACCAGTCCTGGTAGCTCCGAACCCTGGTGAGCCTTTGTTGCTTTACATTTCAGCTACTGACGAAGTCGTCAGTATGGTTCTGGTTGCGGAGAGACCGGAACTACCTAATACTCAGGAATCCAGACCCCTTCGGGAGGGTCCGAAGGTTCCTGAAAGCGGGTCTGGGTCCCAGCTCCCAGACTCAAACCCACAAGAAGCCACTTCAGAGGACCCTGACCCCTCTAAGAGGGTCCAGGTCATTTCTGAAGAAGCTCCGGGTTCCTCCACCCAGAACCCGGAGGTCCCCGAAGAGAGTCTGGACCCCTCCGAGAGGGTCCGGATCAATGAAGAGGAAGCTCCGGACCCCTCCGGGAGGGTCCGGACCATTCAACGCCCGGTATACTTCATCAGTGAAGTGTTACATGATGCCAAGACTCGATACCTAGAGGTGCATAAACTGCTTTATGCAGTTCTTATTGCCTCAAGGAAGCTTCGACACTATTTCCAAGCTCACAAAGTCTCGGTGGTGACCTCATATCCACTTCGAGCGATCCTGCATAATCCCAATTCAACTGGGAATATTGCAAAGTGGGCAGCGGAATTGGCTGAATTCGATCTTGAATTCATTCCGAGACAAGCAATCAAGAGTCAAGCGTTGACAGATTTCGTGACAGAATGGACTCCCTCTCCATTAAACCCTGGGGGCCCCAGCGAGCAGAAGACGGAACCTCAAGTTCCAACCTTCACTAAGCCTCACTGGACCCTTTACTTCGACGGCTCCATGCAGAAGCAGGGAGCCGGAGCTGGAATCCTTCTCCTCGCACCAACTGGGGAGAAGGTGAAATACATGGTACACCTTGACTTCAAGGCAACCAACAACATGGCGGAGTATGAAGCACTCATCTATGGATTAAAGGTGGCACTATCATACGGTGTCAAGCAATTGCTGGTCAAAGGAGATTCACAACTCGTCATCAAGCAGGTGAAGGGTGAATGCTCCTGCAATAATCTCCAGCTGGCTGCTTACCTCCTTGAAGTCCAGAGGCTTCAGAAGGACTTCGAAGTCCTAGACCTTCACCATGTTCAGCGTGCTCACAACGCTGAAGCTGACGAACTCTCAACCAAGGCGTCAACTGGAGCTCCGGCTCCTGACGGAACCTTTGTCCGGAGGTTGTCAAAACCCACAGTTCAGCCTGCCGAACTGAACGAAGGGGGCGAGATCAGCATCCCGAAGCTGACGGTCCCGATGGCCCTGTTACCATGGCAGCCATCAAGGTTCGTAGGTGCTGCCGGAAGCTCCGAGCAACCCAGCACGCAAGACTCAAATGCTCAAGTCAGTTCCGATGCATGGATCTCGGAGATCCGGAGCTACTTGAAAGACAACATCCTTCCTGACGATGATGTATCCGCTGATCGGGTAGTCAGATTGGCTAAAAGATACACGTTGGTAGAAGGGGATCTCTACCGGCGCAGTGCCAACGGCATCCTAATGCGGTGCATCACAAGGGAAGAAGGTTGCGAGCTCCTCGTAGAAATCCATGGAGGCGAGTGTGGGAACCACGCATCTTCCCGCACACTGGTCGGAAAAGCCTTTCGGCACGGCTTCTACTGGCCTACAGCGCTCCAGGATGCCACTGAGCTGGTGAAGAAATGCAAAGCATGCCAATTTCATGCAAAGCAAATTCATACACCTGCTCAGTCCTTACAAATGATACCTCCCACATGGCCTTTCGCTGTGTGGGGGATGGACATCTTGGGACCCTTCCCTAGAGCCGTCAGAGGTTACAAGTTCCTGTACGTCGCCATCGACAAGTTCACCAAGTGGCCGGAAGCAACTCCCGTTGTGACGATCAACAAACAATCTGCAATCAATTTTCTACAATCCATCGTGAGCAGATTCGGAGTCCCAAATAAGATCATCACTGATAATGGGACTCAATTCACAAGCTCCGCATTTCAAGGATATTGCGAAGACCTCGGCATACAAGTTTGCTACGCTTCCGTAGCTCATCCTGCCAGCAATGGACAAGCCGAGAGAGCAAATGCAGAGATCCTTAAAGGACTCAAAACACGCACTTATGAGCGCTTGAAAAAGCACGGAGCCAATTGGATCGAAGAGCTTCCGCCCACTCTATGGGCCAACAGGACTTCTCCAAGTCGGGCAACCGGAGAAACACCCTTCTTTCTGGTGTACGGAGCTGAAGCGATCCTTCCTCCGGAAATCACCTTGGGTTCCCTCCGAGTCCGGACCTTCGACGAAGCCGCGCAGGACCAGCTCCGGCGCGAAGACCTAGACCTCCTCGAGGAGGGAAGGTGCCAAGCAGCTGTTCGGAATGCCCGATACCGCCAAGCTCTACGGCGCTATCACCAGCGGCATGTACACAACCGACAGCTCGAGGAAGGCAATCTGGTGCTACGGAGAATACTATCCAGAGAAGGGCAAAACAAACTCTCCCCCAGCTGGGAAGGGCCCTTTCGAGTGATCAAAGTATCCCGTCCCGGAAGCGTTCGCTTGGCTACCGAGGATGGGACACCTCTCCCAAATCCTTGGAACATCGAGCACCTCCGTAAGTTCTACACTTAATTCCACGGAGGTGAGTCTTAAGTAACTTGAAATGTATGTTATAGAGTCATTGTACAGAGTCGGGTAGTTCCTCCGGGAGAGCAGCCGGACCTTTCCCGAAAGGTTTGAAAAGCTCATGCAACACTTGACACAGTCTCCGGACTAAAAGTGTGGCTAACTACCCTGGGTCAAACGAGAAACCAAACACACTTAGCCTGGTTCCGTACCCTAAGAGTGTACTTGTTTCCCCTGTACCCCGGACCTATAATGAAAGACATCTTCATGTGAAATAGACTCCACGTGCATTCATTTTTGCATAGGCTCGACATTTTTATTTTTCTCTTTCTTGTCTATAACAGAAACGTGCAATTCTTAAGAAGTTCTAGTTTGACCGGTTTACATACGATTCGAGTTGAATTGTTAGATTTTTTGGGTCTAAATATCGTCTGTGGCCAACTCGCCTGAAAGCCGCCAAGCCATTCTAGGGCCGGAGTGCGCTATCGACTTAGCCTGGTCAAGCACCCTAAGTACGCCACTCTACCTACATCCCGGCAGGCCAAAGTAAGGTGGGTCCATGGACAATTGGATCTAAAAGAAAAGACAATTCATCCAGTCGTATTAAAAATCGTGTTCAACTTAAAATTTTCTTGAGAACCGTAAGCCGCGACGAAGTTATAGACAAGGAACAAATTTTACTATTTTTCTTGGCTTAAGTGTGCAGGAAAAATGAACCCTACGTTGATGGAGAAAAACCAGAGCTAACCAAGCTCTGCTCCCACCAGGGCGTCAACCGTCGGCGTTGACTAAAAGATGGTGAGAAGACCCCATCACTGGAGTCTGTTGCCAACAAACCAAGTGTGGCAAAGGTCATTGCCGGAGCTGCTAAGCTCCGACACCTTGGAGTATCAACTACCAACGCTCAACGTGTTGATAGAGGCTATTGCCGGAGCTACTAAGCTCCAGCGATGGACAGTGCCGGAGCTTCTAAGCTCCGACAACTTCAAGGGACCTTCACTATCAAAAACTTCGGACCTAAATTCCACAAGTTCGAAGCAAATTCGTCTTCAACAAAACTCAACATCCTTTTGGTACATGTCCACAATCAAATTGTGCACATCTACCAGGGGGCCAAGTGAAGATAAAGATGTTGAAGACAAAGAATGAAATTCGCAAAAAATTGGGGATTTCATTTCATCTGAAGGCCGGAGATTACATCTGGAAGCAAGGGATTACAAAATTGAGGAAGAAGAGAAGATACAAGTAAAGGCTAAAAGAGACGGTCCTAGACCCTATGGAAGAACTCGGCGACCTTCTGGGCGACCTCCGACACGCAGGCTCGGGTAGCTTCGCCTTCTCCTTCGACGGGGCCTTCAAGCACCGGGTCCAGAGGAAATCGAGGGTTCCGGCTGGTGTAGCACGTCAACACATATTCTGTGACGTTCCTAGCCAGGGATTGCCCCTCGACCTCCAGCTGATCCGCGATGACGTCGCCCACCTTGGAGAGCTTACTGCCTGCGGCGCTCAACGCTTGCAACGCAAGGTCCGGCTCCGGCTCCGGATCATCCGGGTGCACGGGGCTGAAACCCATCGGCGTCAGCACGTCGTCGGCCTTACCCAGGAACTCCCAAATCTGCAGGGAGTCCGCCTTCCTCAAGTTCTTCATCTCCTCCAGGGATCTCCGGGCCGCCGTCAGCTCCGAATTCTCGCGGGCGAGGCGCTCAACTTCTTTGGCGTTTTACTGGATCTTTGCAGCAACCCGCTTCTCAAGTCTTCCGAGCTCCTCCTCCCGGAGGTGGATCTTGTTCCGGCGGTCGACCAGGTCCTTCTCCCTAGCCTCCACTTTCTTCTCCCGGGCGACAAGGGCACACTCGTATTCGTAGAGTTCCTGCCCCCGCACCCAGGTTTTCTCCTCTTCCTCGAGGCAGCGCTCTTCCAATTTCTTAGCGCGCTCCTCGAGGCCCTTGTCCGCCAGAGCTGTTTTCTCGGCGAGCTCTTCTTCCCGTCGCAAGACGTCATCCCGTAGCTCCAGGAGTTTTTGCTCCTCGTCCTCGAGCCGTCTTTCCCTCCCTTCAAGCGCCTCTCGGCGCTTGATGAGTGCGGTGCTGATGGCCTCGAGCTGATCAAACCGAGCATTGGCCGCGTCGTTAGCAGCCTTAGCTTGGTCGTGGAACTCCCGGGATTGAGCATCGAGGGCGTGAGTCATGCTCTCCCTCTCGTCCAGCAGCTTACCCCAGAGCTCCAGGCGGATCTTCTCCCGCTTGATCCACTCCTTGTCATCCGCAAGCCTCGACTGCGCCAGCTTAGTCTCGAAGTGGAGCCGATTACGCCACCGCCTAAGGGTTTGGCGCTCCTCTTCAAGAGCCTTGCTGTCGTGGAAGAAGGCCAGTTGGACCTGACGTAGACTGGAGCAGGCGTTGTCGATGGACATCGACAGTGAGATGGGCTCCGGACTTGCTGGGATCTCTTCCGCTGGTTCCAGCGGGTCTTCACATACAAAAATTGGGTCCCACTCTACGAGAGTGGAACCCCGAGCTTCCAAAGCGCTAGGGCCTTCCTCCGGGACGGCCTCAGTCGCCATCGAAGGAGGTCCCGCCACCAAGTCTTCATTTGCCCCCTCAGGCTGGGGGCCGACGACTTCGTTCAGGCACTCTGGCTCTGCCACAGGTACCATCGACGTCGTCGCCTCCGGAGCAGGAGCCGCTACTGGCTCCGGCCGGGACACCTCTTCTGAGGGAGGCTCAAGCTCCCTCGCCTCTTCAGCCGCCGGCTCTGCGGCCGGCGCTCCAACAATCACCGGCTCTGCGGCCGGAGCTTTGGAAGTAACCGGCTCAACTGCCGAAACTACTTCGACTTCCGGCTCGCATGCCGGGGCTTCAGCCACCTCCGGCTCAATCGCTGGGGCTTCAGCACTTTCCGGCTCCGAAGCCGGGACTGCTACTTCCTCCGACTCAACAGCCGGAGCTTCTACTACTGCAGCACCAGGACCCGGAGCTTCCACTTCCGGGACGGGTGCCGCTGGCGCATCTTCATTCCCGTGGTCCGGCGCTACCACGGGAACTTCTGGAGACGAGTCGAGGTCCATGACCACGACAGCCGGCGCTGGAGCTGTCGCAGCCTCCGCTTGGGACGGCACCGGGACCGGAGCAGAATCCCTCGCAGCCTCAGACACTGTGGCTGAGGGTGGAGCTTCACTCCCCTTCTTGGGAACACTGCAGATGAAGAACGAAGAAATTGAGCCAACAGATGCTACAATTAAAAAGTTAATCGAGGTAAAAAAGAAAAATTACCTTGGGAGGCTCTCGCACCAGCTTGCGCGGAACCTTTTTCCCGGACGATCCGGGCTGACCACGGTCGGCGTAGGAGCTCCGGGAGGACCCCCAGGACTTGCCACAGCCGCGGGCGTTTCCCGGGTCGGAGCTCTCCTTGATCGGGAGGAACTCCTGGACCTGGAGGCCCTCACCGCTCCAGATGCCGGAGTCGCGCGCCCGGAGCTAGCACCACAGGAGGGATCCACCACGGGGACAGTCGCACTCCGAGAGGATCCCACCGCCGGAACAGTAACGTTCTGGAAGGACCCCACCACGGGGACAGTCGCCACGGCGGCGGAGGATCTTCCTTCCTGAGGAGGGGGAACCGGGGGGGGGGGGGGGGAAGTGGCAGGCCCGATGGACCTTCCATCAGCATGTCGTAGCTTCATCTTCCGGCTCTCCGACTCCTCCGCCAGCTCCTTGCCCTTGCCGATGACTTCAGCTCTTGGCATTGGGACAGGGGCGGAGCCGTCTTCGGACAACCTGGGGATCGCCAACCGGGTGGTTGATCTTCTCTCGACGACACCAAGGTCGTCAAGCGCGGGCATCGTATGCCGGAGCTCCCTGCTGAACTCAACTTCCACGTTCAGAGGGAGGAAGGCCGGCGGCGGAGTCAAGTAATCTCCGTCAACGTCGATGCCGTGCTGGAATTTCTTGAGGTGAAACTCCAAGGTCTTCTCCACCATGCTGGATTTCAACCCGGTCTCAACCCGGTCCTCATCCATCACGCTGTTGAGGGCCCAGGCGAGCTTCTCCCTCCTCTTCAGCGGCGCCCACCTGTTGGACAGGAAGTTGCAGAACACCGCCTGGGGAGTCAATCCTCCCTCCACACATCGGCGGATCCTGGTCAGGACAGGGTCGAAAGCTTCCGCCAGCACCGGAACTTCGCTCCATACCGACGTGTCAATGCCGGGCAGACCGTCTGGCAACTCCAACCGCTCATGCTCCTCCACCCGGACGACTATCCAATCTTTCTTCCAGTCATCCCACTTCCCGGAAGGGAATGACCGGAGGTACTTGAATGGGCACTTCTTGCGCTTCACGAAGTAGTAGAAGCCAAGATACTCATCGCTTCGGCCGGTGGTTTGGACGGTGAAGAAGGTTCGGAAGAGCTCGATGCAGGGAGGGATGCCCACCCACATCTCGCAGAAGTGGACAAAGATGGACACAAGGAGAATGGAGTGAGGGCCAAGGTGGTACAGCTGCAGACCATAGAAGTCCAGCAGCATCAAGAAGAAAGAAGAAAACGGTGGGATCACCCCCACCATGGCGTACGAGGAAAAGTACACCATCTCGCCAGCGTGCTCCTTTTCAAAGGGGAGCTCTCCGCCGGCGCGGACCGAGCGGTTGAAGAAGTCCGAAGACCACCCCATGAGGGCCCGGACCTTCTTCAGATCGCTGTCAGTCTTCAAGCGACTCTCACGCAGACCCAACTCCATCGCAGCACAGCTAGGCAAGAGAAGAGGAGCAAAGTACGAGTTGGGAGTTTAAGCGCAAGAACAGATGGGAAGCGTAAAGAACTCCCGACGGTGCGCTTTCCTTCTTAAGTAAGCCCTCGCAACGCTTGGATGGAAACTGCAGGGGAGTCAAGGATACTACTCAAGAATTCAACCCTGCCGATGACAAGAGGGCCCGGGACCACCCTGACGATCAAGTCGAGGCTCTTACCCAGGCGAACAGTTGTCATCACGAGGCGGGAAACCCAAAGGCGGCGACCTGACAAGGCGCGCGGAACCGATACGGTTTTCGTATCGGGAACCGGCGACCTTCAATTGCGAGAGATCCGCACGTCAAAGATCTTATCTGCCGCCTGAGGTGCGCCACGCATCGGGATTTAACCGTAAAGCCCCGCCAACGGCACCTCCGAAGACCCTTGAAGACCCAGTTCAAGAGTCACAAGTATGGACCCACCTCCGACGGAATGACTTCACCCCGGTGACTTTCCCCGGAGGTAGGTCCAGGGGGCCACTTTCGGTACCATAAAAACCATACACCCCCTGAGGTTACAAAGATCTCAAGGGAAGGACGTCTACTCAAATTGAAGACCCTCGGAGGCCCACTTGTCAGACATAACCGGACCTGCTTCTCCAACATGGTTAACCCCTAGGTTGCCACGTGTACTGCCAGACCGGAGCTACTACCCACAAGGGTGAAGCTCCGGGCTAGGTAACGAAACGGCACCTCCGGAGTTAACCCCTGACCGAGAGAAGCTCCGGACCTGACACGTGCCAGGCCACCCCGGAGCTTCCCGCTTCCCACAAGCAAGCTCCGGAGCTGCCACGTGTCCAAACGTCGGAGCTGGCCGCCTCAAACCTCCGGAAGACATTGTAACGACTCCGGATCTTCAAAGGATAGCCGCGGACTTCAAGACCCGATTAATTGTCATTAATTCCATGTTAATGACACTTAATCGGACAATCTTAACACCTGTAACGGCACTGTCGGAGCCCGTTACAGGGTTATTAACAACAATTAATCGTGTATCAATACTAGTAACCGCCGGGGCCACATGTCGGGCCAGGCTAACTTGTAACGGTTTGTCCTTGTACTATAAAAGGACAGACCGACGATACACGAAGGGGCTCTCGAACGCTCTCAGGCACACACGCATTGACGTGAGCTTTCATACATAACCTAATACAACACCACACACCCGTGGAGTAGGGTATTACGCTCAGGCGGCCCGAACCACATAAACCACTGTGTCTCTCGTGTCCAATCGTGATTCACCTTCTTGAGTCTCCGCGCGCCCACACCGAACTACAAACTCCTTCAGCACTTTAGTAGTGTCAGGAGATCTGCCGACTCCAACAGTCGACAATGGCATTTAGACAGGGAGTGCGAGATAAGAAGATGCTGGAGAAACTGGCAATCAAGGAGATTACCAGTTTCACGGAACTCTTGAGCTTGGCTGACAAATGTGCCAGAGCTGCGGAGGGCCGTGAGATGCACTCCAAACCAACTCCGGAGGGTCACAAGAAATCCTCCAAAGAAGAAGCCGCTACCTCCGGGAACGGCAAGAAGAAGAAAAATACCAACGGCAAGAAGAAGCCGTCGGCCGGTACATCCAATGTTGCAGCTGCTGCAGCTCCGGGTGGCCAGGGGCCACGCCCCGAGAAGCGACCTCGACCGTCTTCTGAAGACGGTGGCAAACCCAAAGTGTGGTGTCCAATTCACAAAACGGGCAGCCACAGTTTGGAAGACTGCCGGGAGGTCCAAAACCTTGCTGAGCGCTACAACAAGCGCCGGGATATGGCTGCTGTAGCTCCCACAGCCAGGGCGGAGCCTCATCGGAAGTGGATGGACACAACCATCACTTTTGATGCTTCAGACTGCCCTCGAAGCACGGTTGGAGCAGGTCAGCTACCTTTGATGGTATCTCCTACCATCAATAACATCCAGCTCCACCATGTCATGATAGACGGAGGATCGGGGCTCAATCTCATAAGCTTCGAAGCTTTTACTAAGCTTCAGCTCTGACCTTCGGATCTCCACCCCTCTCGACCTTTCTCCGCAGTAGGTCCGGGAGCCATTACCCCACTCGAAGCTATTGCTCTCCCCGTTACCTTCGGGACATGGGAGAAGTATCGCACTGAGAAGTTGGTCTTCGACGTTGCTCAGATCAACTTACCCTTCAATGCCATCTTGGGTAGGCCTGCCTTGTACAAATTCATGGCAGCTGCTCATTATGGTTACCTCGTGTTAAAGATGCCAACACCAATAGGTGTTCTCCGGATCCGCGGAGATCGTACTGCCGGAGTAACTGCTCTGGAAAACTCCATGCACTCACCACGGCGCAAGAGGAGGACTCTAGGCAAGAGCAAGCTCCGAAACCCCCGAGAATTCGTCAGCGAGGCTCAACATCTGCACCTCGTGTGCAGCCAAGCGGCGACGCCGACATTCCCGTCAAAGTCGTCCAAATCGGTTCTGATGCCGCTCAGACCACCCGTATATCGGGAGGATTGAACGACAAATAGGAACTCGCGCTACTCACTTTCCTCCGGGCTAATGTCGACGTGTTTGCCTGGCAACCGTCACAAATGCCTGGGATCCCCAGGGAAGTGATTGAGCACAATCTGAAGATCTACCCCGACGCCCGGCCTGTGCATCAGAAGCCTTGGAAGCAATCTGTAGAGCGATAGAACTTCATTCGACAAGAAGTAAAGAAGTTACTCGAAGCTGGATTCATCCGAGAAGTCTTCCATCCAAAATGGCTGGCAAACCCAGTCATTGTACCCAAGGCCGGCGGGAAGCTTCGGATGTGTATCGACTACACAACACTAAATAAGGCATGTCCAAAAGATCCATTCCCACTACCTAGAATAGATCAGATAGTGGATTCCACCTCCGGGTGTGAATTACCGTGTTTCCTAGACGCATATTCTGAGTATCATCAAATCTGAATGTCTAGGGAAGATGAAGAGCATACCTCTTTCATCACAGTAGATAGATTGTACTGTTATACGGCCATGCCATTTGGTCTCAAAAATGCAGCTTCAACCTTTGTACGAGCTATGTACAAAACTTTTGAAGAACTCATTAGAGACATAGTGGAAGTGTATGTCGATGACATCGTGGTCAAGGTCAAGAACAAGGAGTCACTCCTTGACACTTTGCAGGCTGTCTTCGATAAGTTGCGGATCACTCGCACAAAGCTAAACCCAGACAAGTGTGTCTTCGGGGTTAGCTCCGGAAAACTTCTTGGTTTCCTGGTAAGTCACCGGGGTATAGAAGCTAATCCGGCGAAGATCAAAGCCATTGAAGACATGCGGCCACCAACCCGCATCAAAGATGTCCAAAAGCTAACTGGATGTCTAGCAGCCCTCAACCGGTTCATTTCAAGACTGGCGGAACGAGCACTCCCCTTCTTCAAGTTATTGAGGAAGTCCGGACCATTCCAATCGTCTGAAGAAGCAAAAAAGGCATTCCAGGAGCTGAAACAGTTCCTCACCACCCTACCAATTCTGGTAGCTCCGAACCCTGGTGAGCCTTTGCTGCTTTACATTTCAGCCACTGATGAAGTCGTCAGTATGGTTCTGGTTGCGGAGAGACCAGAGCTACCCCATACTCAGGAATCCAGACCCCTTCGGGAGGGTCCGGAGGTCCCTGAAAGCGAGTTTGGGTCCCAGCTCCCAGACTCGAATCCACAAGAAGTTACTTCAGAAGACCCAAACCCCTCCGGGAGGGTCCAGGTCGCTTCTGAAGGAGCTCCGGGTTCCTCCAGCCAGGACCCGGAGGTCCCCGAAGAAAATCCGGATCCCTCCGGGAGGATTCGGGTCAGTGGAGAGGAAGCTCCGGGCCCCTCCGGGAAGGTCCAGACCATTCAGCGCCCGACGTACTTCATCAGTGAAGTACTACATGATGCCAAGACTCGATACCTAGAGGTGCATAAGCTGCTCTATGCAGTTCTTATTGCCTCCAGGAAGCTTCGCCATTATTTCCAAGCTCACAAGATCTCAGTGGTGACTTCTTACCCACTTCGAGCAATCTTGCATAATCCCAATTCAACTAAGAATACTCCAAAGTGGCCAGCGGAATTGACCGAATTTGATCTTGAATTCATTTCAAGGCAAGCAGTCAAGAGTCAAGCATTGGCAGACTTCGTGGCGGAATGGACTCCCTCTCCATCAAACCCTGGGGGCCCCAGCGAGCAGAAGCCGGAACACAAGGATCCGGTCTTCACCGAGCCTCACTGGACCCTCTACTTCGACGGCTCCATGCAAAAGCAGGGGGCCGGAGCTGGAATCCTTCTCCTCGCACCAACCGGGGAGAAGGTAAAATACATGGTACACCTTGACTTCAAGGCGACCAACAACATGGCAGAGTACGAAGCACTCATCTACGGACTAAAGGTGGCACTGTCATATGGTGTCAAGCAACTGCTGGACAAGGGAGATTCGCAGCTCATCATTAAGCAAGTGAAGGGTGAATGCTCCTGCAACAATCTCCAGCTAGCTGCTTACCTCCTTGAAGTCCAGAGGCTTCAGAAGGACTTCGAAGTCCTAGATCTCCACCATGTTCAACGTGCCCATAACGCTGAAGCTGATGAACTCTCGACGAAAGCGTCAACCGGAGCTCCGGCTCCTGACGGAACTTTTGTCCGGAGGTTGTCAAAACCAACAGCTCAACCTGCTGAACTGAGCGAAGGGGGCGAGATCAGCATCCTGAAGATGACGGTCCTGATGGTTCTGTTACCATGGCAGCCATCAAGGGTCGTAGGTGCTGCCGGAAGCTCCGAGCAACCCAACACGCAAGACTCAAATGCTCAAGCTAGTTCCGATGCATGGTCTCGGAGATCCGGAGCTACTTGAAAAACAACATCCTTCCTGACGATGATGTATCCGCTGACCGGGTAGTCAGATTGGCTAAAAGATACACGTTGGTAGAAGGGGATCTCTACCGGCGCGGTGCCAATGGCATCCTAATGCGGTGCATCACAAGGGAAGAAGGCTGGGAGCTCCTCGCAGAAATCCATGGAGGCGGGTGTGGGAACCACGCGTCTTCCCGCACGCTGGTTGGTAAAGCCTTTCGGCATGGCTTCTACTGGCCTACAGCACTCCAGGATGCAACTGAGCTGGTGAAGAAATGTGAAGCATGTCAATTTCATGCAAAGCAAATTCACACACCGGCTCAGCCCCTACAAATGATACCTCCTACATGGCCCTTTGCTGTGTGGGGGATGGACATCTTGGGGCCTTTCCCAAGAGCCGTCGGAGGTTACAAGTTCCTGTACGTTGCCATTGACAAGTTCACCAAATGGCCGGAAGCAACTCCAGTTGTGACAATCAACAAGCAATCTGCTATCAACTTTTTGCAGTCCATTGTATGCAGATTTGGAGTCCCAAACAAAATCATCACTTATAATGGTACCCAATTCACAAGCTCTGCATTTCAAGGATATTGCGAAGACCTCGGCATTCAAGTTTGCTACGCCTCCGTAGCTCACCCAACAAGTAATGGCCAAGCCGAGAGAGCAAATGCTAAGATCCTTAAAGGACTCAAAATGCGCACCTATGAGCGCTTGAAAAAACATGGAGCCAACTGGATTGAAGAACTTCCGCCCACTTTATGGGCCAATAGGACATCTCCAAACCGGTCAACCGGAGAGACACCCTTCTTCCTAGTGTATGGAGCTGAAGCAATCCTTCCTCCGGAAATCACCTTGGGTTCACTCCGGGTCTGAACCTTCAACGAAGCCACGCAGGACCAGCTCCAGCGTGAAGACCTAGACCTCCTTGAGGAGGGAAGGTGCCAAGCAGCTGTTCGGAATTCCCGATATCGCCAAGCCTTACGGCGCTATCATCAGCGGCATGTACACAACCGACAGCTCGAGGAAGGTGATCTGGTGCTACGGAGAATACAATCCAGAGAAGGGTTAAACAAACTCTCCCCCAGCTGGGAGGGACCCTTCCGAGTGATTAAAGTATCCCGTCCCAGAAGCGTTCGCTTGGCTACCGAGGATGGGACACCTCTCCCAAATCCTTGGAACATCGAGCACCTCCGTAAGTTCTACACTTAATATCACGGAGGTGAGTCTGTAGTAACTTGAGGTGTATGTTATAGAGTCATTGTACAGAGTCGGGTAGTTCCTCCGAGAGAACAGCCGGACCTTCCCCGGAAGGTCCGCAAAGTTCATGCAACACTTGTCATAGTCTCAAAACTAAAAGTGTGGCTAGCTACCCTGGGTCAAACGAGAAATTAAACACGCTTAGCCTGGTTCCGTACCCTAAGAGTGTACTTGTTTCCCCTGTACCCCGGACCTATAATGAAAGACATCTTCATGTGAAACAGACTCCACGTGCATTTATTTTGTACAGGCTCAACATTCTTTTTTATTTTTCTCTTTCTTGTCTATAACAAAGACGTGCAATTCTTAAGAAATTTTAGTTCGACCGGTTCATATACGATTCGAGTTGTATTGTCGATTCTTTTGGATTCAAATATTGTTCATGGCCCACTCGCCTGAATGCCGCCAAGCCAATCTAGGGCCGGAGTGTGCTATCCACTTAGCCTGGTCAAGCACCCTAAGTACGCCACTCTACCTACACCCCGACAGGCTGAAGTAAGGCGGGTCCAAGTACAATTGGATCTGGAAGAAAAGGCAACGCATTCAGCTGTATTTAGAATCGCGTTTGACCTAAAATTTTCTTGAGAATCATAAGCCGCGACGAAGTTATAGGCAAGAAACGAATTTTACTATTTTTCTTGGCTTCAGTGTGCAGGAAAAATAAAATCCACGTTGATGGAGAAAAGCTGGAGCTAACAAAGCTCCGACTCCCCTAGATGGCTTGTAATCGATGTTAAGCATTGAAAACGAGCATCACCGGAGCAACCAAGCTCCGGTAAAGCCAGGGGGGCCAGCCGTCGACGTA
The DNA here is from genome assembly GCA_036927565.1 of Tuctoria greenei. NCBI lineage: Eukaryota > Viridiplantae > Streptophyta > Magnoliopsida > Poales > Poaceae > Tuctoria > Tuctoria greenei. The sequence goes on along the minus strand of JAYESD010000007.1, from coordinate 161,042,970 downwards.
AAATAAAAGATGGTGAGAAGACCCCACAAGTGGAGTCTGCTGCCGACAAGCTACGTGTTGGCAAAGGTCACTCCCGGAGCTACTAAGATCCGACACCCCGGAGGGCTAACTATCGATGCTCTATGCGTTGATAGGGACTATTGCCGGAGCTACTAAGCTCCGACGGTAGTAAATTTGACTTCAGGGGGCCTTCACTATCGAAGACTTCGGACCTACACTCTACAAGTTCGAAGCAAATGAGTCTTCAACGAAACACAATATCCTCTTGGTACATGTTCATAATCAAATTGTGTACATCTACCAGGGGGCCAAGTGAAGACAAAAGTGTTGAAGACAAAAAGTGAAATTCACAAAAACATGGGGATTTCATTCATCTAGAGACAAGGGATTACAAAATTGAGGAAGAAGAAGAGAGGATACAAGTGGGAACTACAGAGATGGTCCTAATTGGGTGACCTTCTGGGCAACCTCTGACACGTTGGCTCGGGCAGCTTCGCCTTCTCCTTCAACGGGACCTTCAAGCACCGGGTCCAGAGGGAATTGGGGATTCCGGCTGGTGTAGCACGTCAGCACATATTCTGTGACGTTCTTCGCCAGAGATTGCCCCTCAACCTCCAATTGGTCTGCGATGACGTCGCCCACCTTGGAGAGTTTGCTACCTGCCGAGCTCAACGCCTGCAACGCTAGGTCCGGCTCCAGCTCCGGATCATCCGGACGCACGGGGCTGAAGCCCATCGGTGTCAGCGCGTCGTTAGCCTTGCCCAGGAACTCCCAAATCTGTAGGGAGTCCGCAATCCTCAAGCCCTTCAATTCCTCCACGGATCTTCTGGCTGCCACCAGTTCAGAATTCTCGCGAGCGAGGCACTCAACCTCTTTGGCGTTTTGCTGGATCTTTTCAGCAACCTGCTTCTCGAGTTTTCTGAGCTCCTCCTCGTGGAGGTGGATCTTGTTCCGGCGGTCAACCAAGTCCTTCTCCCTGCCCCTCACTTCTTCTCCCTGGCAACGAGGGCGCACTCTTGCTCGTTGTAAGGATCGAAACGCCCAAGAGGGGGGGTGAATTGGGCTTTCTTTCAAATTTTAAGACGATTAAGAACTAACTACTTAAAGCCCAATTTCCTATGCAATTAAACTATGCAATCAATGTAAATTAAAGTTGCGGAATGAAGATTGCATAAGAGTAAAAGGGAGAGGGATGCAAACGCTCAAAGGGACACGGAGTTTATCCCGTGGTTCGGTAAGATCACAAGGATCTTCCTACGTCCACGTTGTGGCACCCACCGAAGGGTTTTGCCACTCCCAAGTCACCGAGACTAGGGGCTTCTTCACTATTCTTCTCCGTTCGCCAACCTTGGCAAGGTGGAGCTCAAGCCTTGTACACTTTTGGGATCCTCCGGGCTTCCACAATCCTCTTGGCAAGCTCCGGAAGTTGCACACACCAAGGGACACTCCCTTATGGCTCTCACTACACTAGAGACTCCAATCACCAAGAATGGAGGCACCCAAGCACTATCTCTAGCTAGTTCTAGCCTATCTCTTGGTGTACAAATGATGAACAAATGATGTGAAAGTGGTTGCTCTATTGCTTGAATGCTCTAGGATGTGTAGAGTATGTCTGGGCTTCAAGTCTTGTCGATTTGACAGGTTGAAGGGGTATAAATAGCCAGCCTCCACGAGATAGCCATTGGAAAAGTAGGCTGACATCACTTCTCTGCGAACACCGGATGATCCGATGTCTCCCCTTCAGTTGTCATCGGTCAAAGCCAAATTAGCTGATGTCACTGTGTCAGATATGACCGTTGTTAGACCGATGTTGATCTGTCTTCTCATCGGATGATCCGGTGGCTCTTCCTCCAGATTTTTTGCTTGATCTTGAGGGTCACTGGAGTGATCGACCGATGTATGTCTTCTGCACATCGGATGATCCGGTGCTTCACTCGGTCCAATGGTATTGCAATCTGTGATGATGGACCGATGTCATTGAGCCACTCACATCGGATGATCCGGTGAGTGCATTTGTCTGAGGTCTTCTTCTTCAGTTGAACCAACTCGACCGATGCAGTCAACTCCAAGACCATCGGATGATCCGGTGTGTTCAACTTGTTGACTTCGAGTTGTTTTGAGTTGTTCTTTAGGAATTTTGAACTTGTGACCTCTTTGACATTTGTTTGAAGTGTTGTTTTTGATTGTCTTCAAGCATTGAGTGATATCAAGTTAGAGCTTTCACTTCTTGTCTTCATATGATTTGATTTGATCTCATTCGTTGATTTTATATGGGTCTCCAATGTAATTTTGATTTCATTTGATTGACTGTCATTGAGACCTTGCATTCACAAATTCATTAGTAATATCGAATGGTTGTCATTAATCACCGAAACCGTACCTCATGGGGCCTAGATGCTTTCAATCTCCCCCTTTTTGGTGATTGATGACAACACAATAATTTAAAGCGCAATAATAATGAATTTGATGATAATACTCCAGAATATATGCAATGAATACAGCATAGGATACATTAAGTTTGTAAAACGCAAAAGAAATTTGTGGTGCGTAAAGCTCAATTGATTAAAATCATAAGCAAATGAGACAAGTGAAAGAGTGCTTAATTAAAATTACAAAAGAGTACTCAAGCACGAATACAAAAGATAAGCACACACACACACTCACACTCCCCCTGAGACTGCTACTACCACTCCCCCTGACTCTTCTACATCTTCTCCCCCTTTGGCATCAAGACACCAAAAAGGGATCAGAACGCCTACAGACCCTGAGAGCTGGGCGCGAGGACGAACTGGGCAGCGTCGCCGTCGTCGGAGCTGGAGTCGCCGGACGTAGGAGCTGCCGGGACGGCGGGAGCTGGAGGGTCCGCTGCCGGTGCTGGAGGAGAGGAAGCAGGTGCCGGTGGAGCTGGAGGAAGTGGAGCGCTCACCACGGACGCCGGTGTCTGCTGGAACAAGATCGTCACCGGCAGTGGTGAGTGAATCGGTGCGCTAGATGCCAGAAGTGGTGACATACTGATAGAGGGAATAGGAGTAGTAGGCACCTGAGCAACACCTGGAGCCAGTCCCAGTCCAGGCTGCTGCGGAGGAAGGGCGATCCCGGTTTGAGTGTAAAGGTTGGTGATCAACCCTAGGATCCCCATCATGGCCTGCTGGGTCTGCTGCTGCTGGTCGAGGGTACGGCAGTGCATCTGATCGACCAGGTTGGTGAACCGGTCCGTATCCTCTCGCCTCTGACGGGCGATCTCCAGCTGGAGCTCCTGCTGCTGCCGCTGCAGCTGTGCCAGGTGAGCAGCCTGCTCCGCCCTGGCCTGCTCAGCTGCGAGCCTGTCCTGGCGCTGCTGCTCGATCATCTGCTGGAGAAGTGCCGACAGCTCTGACGGCTGTGACACCTGCGCCTCGGACACAGGAGGTGGTGTCGGTGGCGGAGCAGCTGATCCTCCTGCCTCGGCGTCGTGCTGCCTCGGTGAAGGTGGAGGGGGAGGGAAGTACTCCTCGACACTGTCGTCGGTGTCGCTCTCAGACCAGATGTGCTGCAGGTCCTCCCCCTGAGCCTCGGCCTCAGCAAGCCTCTCGTCCTCCCGCTCTAGGTCGGACCAGTCTTCCTCAGACAGACGGGCCCGGACCTGACGCTCAACTGGACGACCAAGGCGACGGTCTCCAGGAGCAGAGGCACGATAGTGACTGAAGCGAGTCACACTCTCGTCAGCTAGCCGGGCTTGTGCTGAATGTCCCTCAGGCACTACCATAGAGCAAATGAAACTGATCCAGTGCCCATAGACCATCTGCCTCATCATCCCAATCCCATCCGTGATCACGTCTTCCATCTCACAGAGGAGTATGTCCACGATATCAAAATCCATCCCGTTCATTATGTAGAACAGGAGGGTCTGCTGGAGACTCGTGAACCCCTCCAAGTATCCTGACCTCGGCAGGAGCGTGCGGCGCAAGGCGAGGTGCACAATGCGCGCAGCTGGGGTCAGGAGAGCTGGGACTCTCGGCTGGTCTGGAGAGAACGAGGGGCCAAACAAGGAGCGGATCTCGTCCAGCTGTGGTGCTACCCCTCCAGTAAGTGGCCTTCTTGGTGGATCTGCCTGCCCATAGACCTTCTCGTGTATGCTAGTGTCGTGCAGGTCCAAGCCAAGAATATGCCCCAAGGTCTGCCTCGAGAGGTGGTAGTGCTGACCATTGAACATGAAGGCAATCGACCTTCTGCCCTCTGAGATGTACAGGGTCGCGTAGAAGACACGGACCCACTCTTCCACATAGGCACTTCTCTCATAATCCAGTAGCTCCACCAAGCCTCTGTATCTCTCAAAGAAGGGGCGGATCTCAGTCTCCGCTGCCACTGCAAGCTGCCTCCAGTCCAAGTGGTTGTGCTGAAAGAGCTTGTGCCCCCGGCGCTTGTAGGTCTCATAGAGAGACGCCTGGGTGACAGTCCAGAAGCGACTGTCAACAAGAAGCTCTCGGGGCTGTGGGAACCACTCCTCAAGCAGGACACTCCATCTGAGCTTCCGGAGTTGCTTAGCCTTCATCTTCCGGTAGTCCACAAGACGGACTCCTTCACCGACCCGGACGGCAGTGTCCATCTCATGGATGTCCCTCTCAGCCTCCCTGTCCTCACGACGGTCGGCAGCCATCGGTCTCGGACGAGGAGCAGCCTCGGCGTGACCCCCACGCGTCCGGGCTGAGCGCCGGCGGACGAGGGGCTCAACTGGCTCCTCTTCGGCGTCGGAGTCGTCGACCACGGGAGGCGGCCTTGGACGGGCCTCGCGAATCCTCAACGAACCCCCACGGCCGCGCTCACGCTCCTCGGCGGCGCGAGCGGCCATCAAGGCCTTCTTCTCCTCCTTGGATAGTTTCTGCTTCTTTGCGGCGGGCTCCGCGACGGCCTTGCCCTTGTTCTTCCGGTCACGAGCCATCGCGATCGCGAGATTGCACGGAGTCGACGACGGGGCGTGAAGCGCAACGGACCGGGAAACCCTAGCGAGGTGGAGATGATCGGAGATGGCGCACGTTGGTGGTGTGAGCGTGGAGCAGCTTTGGCGGTGGAGAGAGGCGGCGGCGATGCTTTGGGCGCGGTGGTGAGTGGCGGCAACGGCGTCTAGGGCGGCGGCGGCGACGGCTGCCGGCGGAGGTGGCGTGGTGCGCGGGCAGTGGTGGCGCGGAAGTCACCGGCGGCGGCGGCGCGAGCAGAGGGGCGGCGGCGGCGGCCGGCGGCGGCGCTGCAGGCGAGGGAGAGGCGGCGGCGCGAGGGAGAGGCGGCGGCGCGAGCACGGGGGCGCGAGGGGTCGGGGAGAGAGAAGGTGGCGGCGGCGCGGGCGTTTAAATAGTGGGACCCAAACCCTAGCCGTTATTTAAACACCGGATGGACCGATGATATGTGAAGTGAGCATCGGTCAATTGCCACAGAAAGGATATTCAAGAATTGCTTTTGACATCGGATGGACTGACGTTTAGGGTTTTGAACATCGGTCGAATATCACAGTAAGGGTGTTCAACCGAGTGATGTTGACACCGGATGATCCGACGTTAGAGGGAGGTAGACATCGGTTGAATAGGTCACAGCTCCAGAAGAGTGAACATCGGACGGACCGATGTTTTCCAGGATGAACTCGTCGGATCATTTGAGGTTCTGACAGAGTTGGGCTTTGAGGATTGAGCACCTATTTGACCGATGAGGGATTGACATAGGCATCGGATAATCCGATGACAACAGAACGAAAACATCCCATATATGTCCTTCGACCGAACAAACAATCGAGGAGAAACACATGTCTTAGGACTTTTTGGGCAACCCCTTACCCCTCAAGAAGCTAATATGCCAATAGCTTGGCTAGACCTTAACACAAACGGAACACCAAGAAAAATGGAGGAAAATATCCAAATAAAATGTAAGGCCCATGCTTTGTGAGGTAGAGTATGAAGACTTCTATCTCTTTGAAGCATGATCCTCTAGGCAGTAACGTACCTAACATTTTGTTCTTTCCACCTTATATGAGTTGAGATATTGCATTTCAAACAAGTCTCCTTCTCATGAGGTGGGTTCCCCTTTGTGACAATCTATCGTTATGCAATGCCAAACAAATTATAGTGCAAGAGATTAAATGAGTGCAAGTTTATATGGCAGGGATCATGCAAGGCATAAAGTAAATCTATCTTGCCAAGTTTGAACCTTCCAAAGGCTTCCTCAGGGAAAACTACTTCTAGCTTGCCCCTATCCTTTGGGAGTTAGACAAGACCTATATGATATGCATCCTTACATGAACATGGCAACTTACATGACGTTAGATGCATCTAGCACATTTAATTCACTTCTAAGTCTAGAAAAGGTTTTCTCATCAAGTGGTTTTGTGAAGATATCCGCCAATTGTTCTTCAGATCTAACACCTTGCAAAGAGATGTCTCCTTTAGCCTCATGATCACGCAAGAAGTGATGGCGAATATCAATGTGCTTAGTGCGGGAGTGTTGAACGGGGTTTCTAGCTATCTTAACCGCACTTTCATTGTCACAAAGGAGAGGCACACAACCAATTTTAATTCCAAAGTCCAAAAGGGTTTGCTTCATATATAGAATTTGGGCACAACATGCACCGGCCGCTATATACTCCGCCTCCGCGGTGGACAAAGCCACGGAATTTTGCTTTTTGCTCGACCAAGATACTAGGGAACGCCCAAGTAAGTGGCACCCACCGGAGGTACTCTTGCGATCCACACGACATCCGGCAAAGTCCGAATCCGAGTATCCCAAGAGATGGAAACTAGCGTTCTTGGGGTACCACAAACCTACACTTGAGGTATGCTTGAGATACCGAAGTATCCTAAAGACCGCCTTCTTGTGCGATTCTTTAGGTGCCGCTTGAAAGCGAGCGCACAAGCACACACTAAACATAATATCGGGCCTAGATGCGGTAAGATATAACAATGAGCCAATCATAGAACGATAATGAGATTGATCAATAGGTTTACCGTCCATGTCCGCGTCGAGATGGCAATTTGTTGCCATTGGAGTGCTTCTTGAGCTACAATCTCCCATCTCGAATTTCTTCAAGAGGTCCTTTGTGTACTTCTCTTGATAGATGAAGGTCCCCTCTTGAAGTTGCTTGATTTGGAATCCAAGGAAGAAGTTGAGCTCTCCAATCATTGACATCTCGAATTCCCTAGACATCATGGTGCCAAACTCATGGCTAAGAGATTTGTTAGTTGAGCCAAAAATGATATCATCGACATAAATTTGACAAATGAATAAATCCCCGTCGATGTGCTTGGTGAAGAGTGTAGTGTCCACCCTCCCGATCTTGAATCCTTGCATGACTAGGAAATCCCTTAGTCGTTCATACCATGCCCTAGGTGCTTGCTTGAGCCCGTAGAGCGCCTTGTGTAACCTATACACATGGTTAGGATTCCTCGGATCTTCAAACCCGGGAGGTTGCTCAACATAAACAAGTTCGTTAATATAGCCATTGAGAAAAGCACTTTTAACATCCATTTGATAAAGCATTATATTGTGATGTGAAGCAAAAGCAAGGAGTATGCGAATAGCTTCTAACCGAGCGACCGGAGCGTATGTTTCTCCAAAGTCTAGTCCTTCAACTTGTGAAAAACCCTTGGCCACAAGCCTTGCCTTGTTGCGGACCACGACGCCATTCTCGTCTTGCTTGTTCCGGTATACCCACTTCGTACCGATAACGTTCTTGTCCTTGGGTCGCTCCTCCAACACCCAAACTTCATTGCGGGTGAAGTTGTTGAGTTCTTCTTGCATGGCCATCACCCAATTTGGATCTTGGAGTGCTTCCTCTATGTGAGTGGGTTCTACACACGAAACAAAAGAGTAGTGCTCACAAAATGAGGCGACATGGCGGGAACGAGTACTTACGCCCCTTGAAGGACTTCCAATGATTTGGTCCATTGGATGCGCCTTGGAGATGCGTCCATGCCTCATAAGTGGTTGTGAGTCACTTGGCGGTGGTGAAGCTTGTTGTTCCTCGTGTGGTTGGACTTGATCATGGACTTCTTCTTGTCGTTGGTGTTGTGTGGCTTGTGAATCTTGCATTGGCAATGGATCATCTTTTTCTTCTTCTTCTTCATCAACTTGAGGCATCATGGAGGTGTTGATGTTGGAACTTGATGCTCCCCCTTGATCATGGCCCTCTTCAACTTCCGGCTTGATGTCTCCAATGGTCATGTTTTTCATGGCTTCTCGTAGAGGCTCATCATCTATTTCATCATGACCAAAACTCTCCTCTTGGGAGCCATTAGTCTCATCAAACTCAACATCACAACTTTCTTCAACTAGACCGGAGGTTTGGTTGAATACTCGATATGCTTTTGAGTTTGATGCATAACCAAGAAAAATACCAACATCACATCTTCTTTCAAACTTACCGAGCCTTTTCTTGCGGTAGATGTAGCATTTGCACCCAAAGACTCTAAAGTAGGAGATGTTGGGCTTTCTCCCAATGAGGAGCTCATATGGGGTCTTTTGGAGTAGTCGGTGAAGATAGACCCTATTTGCGGCATGGCACGCCGTGTTGATTGCTTCGGCCCAAAACTTCTCCGACGTGCCATAGTCATCAAGCATTGCTCTTGCAAGGGTGATAAGAGTCTTGTTCTTCCTTTCAACGACACCGTTTTGTTGGGGGGTGTATGTGGCCGAAAACTCATGCTTCACGCCTTCATGATCACACCACTCCCCAATGTTGTAGTTCTTGAACTCGGTGCCGTTGTCACTCCGGACTTTGATGATGGGAAGTTGAAATTCCCTTTGAGCACGTTTGGCAAAGGTCTTGAAAACTTCCGGAGTTTCACCCTTGTCACCTAAAAACAAAGTCCAAGCATATCGAGAATAATCATCAACGATAACAAGACAATAGAAGTTACCACCAAGACTTTGATATGTGGATGGCCCGAAGAGGTCCATGTGGAGTAGTTCAAGCGGCTTGGAGGTTGACACCATTGTCTTCATTGGGTGGTGTGAAGCAACTTGCTTCCCGGCTTGACAAGCACTACAAAGCTTGTTCTTCTCAAACGTGACATCCTTCACGCCGGTCACCATCCCAAGCTTGAACGACTTCTTAAGCTTGCTCATCCCAATGTGAGCAATGCGACGATGCCATAGCCAACCCAAGCTTGTCTTAGTGAAAAGACAAGTGGTCAAGCTAGCATCCTTGTTGGAGAAGTCCACCAAGTAAAGATGTCCATGCCGAAATCCTTTGAAGATTAGTTCTTTGCTTGATTCACTAGTTACTACAACACCATTCTTGTCAAAGGTGCACATTAGTCCAAGATCACATAGTTGTGCAATAGATAGTAAATTGAAACTAAGTGACTTAACATATAGTACATTAGAAATGGACAAGTCATGTGAGATAGCAATTTTACCTAAACCAATTACCTTCCCCTTTGAGTTGTCACCAAAGGTGACTTGTTCATGATTATCGGGGTTCTCTATGGTGGTGAACATACCATCATTGCCGGTCATATGTTGAGTGCACCCGCTATCGAGTACCCAATGTTTTCCTCCGGCTTTGTAGTTCACCTACACACATGAAGTTAGTTTTTGAGTTTAGGCACCCAAGCTAACTTAGGTCCTTGTATGTGTGATACAAGTGATTTTGGGACCCAAAGTGGCTTGGGGAGCTTCCCCTTCATGCCCTTAATATCTTTGCCGATGAACCTTGCCTTCACCTTGCCACCTACTTTGCTTAAGAGATAGTGATAATCATGGAAAGTAGATTTGTAGTTAGGAGGCAATTTGGGAGAAGGACGGTTGGGAAGAGGACACTCCCTCGTGTGGTGTCCGGTGACCTCACAATGTTGGCAATAGGATCCAACTTCTTTGATGAAGCTCGTCCTAAGCTCCGGTGAGGGCACCTTTCCTTTGTTGAGCACCGGGAAGGATCCAAGTCCTCTCTTGTTGAAGCCTTTGGCTTGTTGGTAGAGGATTTCCTTGTGCTTGTCCTCTCCCTTGGAGAGTCTCACCACACTAGTGCGGAGACTTTCAATTTCGTCCATCAATTCCTTCTCCCTAAGGCTTGCTTTCAAAGGCAAAGACTTATCCAAAGTATTAGTGGCATGTGAAAAAGTTGATACTTTGCCATCAAGGGTTTCCTTTTTCATGTTCTTCATTTTTAGTTCAATTTTCTCATAAGCAAGGTTAAGCACTTCATGTTTTTGAACCAAGTCATTGTGCTTTCCCAAGAGTGCTTGGTTTGCTAAGTCAAGCTCATGATGATCAAGCTTGATTTGAGCATTTTCCTCCTCGATTTGCTTGACATGTGTTTTGAGCGTGTCATGCTCTTGAAGTATGGTTACATACTTGTCATGCAAGTCGAGCTTCGCACTCTCAAGTTTAGCACAAGCTTGTTCAAGTGCTTTGACCTTGCTCTTTTCCCTTTTTATGATGACATGATATTCATTAATCATTGATGCTAGTTCATCGGGGGAGAGCTCATTATCATCATCGCTAGAATCATCACATACCTTAGAGTTACCTTTAGCCATGAGGCACATAGGAGGTGGATGAAGAGGTGAGTTGTCTTTGTTGACGACGGCAAGGCCCGCCAAGTTTTCTTCATCTTCACTCTCTTCATCGCTTGACTCTTCATCCGTGATCCACTCATTTGCCTCGCACATGAAGACTTTTTGAGGCCCTCTTCTCTTCTTTGGAAAGAGCTTGGTTTTCTTGCCCTTGTCAAATTTCTTCTTTCCAAAGGCGCGCTTGGGTTTGACCTCTTCTTCATCTTCATCACTTTCTTCTAGCTTTCTATACTTTCCTTTGTGGTTGTCCTTCCTCTTGTCGGGTCTTGGACAATCATATGATATGTGGCCTTGATCACCACAATTGTAGCATGTTTTGTTTTCATCTTTTCTTGGGAGGAAGGCTTTCTTCTTTGGATCAAAGGAGTATCCCTTCTTTGCGATTTTGGAGTTTAGACGTGAGAATTTTCTCATCATCAACGCAAGCTCATCATCGTCATCTTCGCTTGTTGCTTGCTCTTCTTCGCTTGAGCTAGGCTCAACCACTTTCTTTTTCTTGGGAGTTGTCTTCTTGGTTGAAGCCTTGAGAGCAATAGTTTTTGACGATGACTCCTCCATCATTCCAAGTACGCTCATCTCATGAGCATGAATTTCTCCAATGAGCTCCGAGACTTCAATGTTGTCAAGTGATTCCTTTTGGAGCATTGAGTTGATAATGTTGTACTTGGGCTTAGGTAGAAGCATGAGGATCTTGCGGTTGATAAGTCCCTTACCAAGAGAAGCAATGTCAAGTGCGTTAATCTCCTCAATGAGCACATTTAAGCGAGAAAACATTTGGTTAACATTCTCATGAGGAAGCATTTTGAATTCATCATACTTGGATTTTAGCAAGTGATATTTGAGTTCTTTAACACGAGATGAGCCCTCATGAATTTCAATTAGACATGCCCAAATATCACAAGCTTTCTCCTTACTAGCAATTCTAGCAAAAACATCTTGACTTATGCATTCATAGATGGCATTTCTAGCTTTAGCATCCCATTTAATTTGATCACCAATATAAGCGTGATCTCCAAATCCCGCATGGGTCGCTTCCCAAACTTCGGGAGCAATAGCCTCTAGGTAGGCACGCATGCGTGCTTTCCAATAGGCAAAGTTCTTGCCCTCGAAGGTAGGAACCGAACCCCCATTCTTGGCCATTTAAGCTCTCTAGCGGTGAAGCTAGAATGATCCAATGAGCAACAAGGCTCTGATACCAATTGTAAGGATCGAAACGCCCAAGAGGGGGGGTGAATTGGGCTTTCTTTCAAATTTTAAGACGATTAAGAACTAACAACTTAAAGCCCAATTTCCTATGCAATTAAACTATGCAATCAATGTAAATTAAAGTTGCGGAATGAAGATTGCATAAGAGTAAAAGGGAGAGGGATGCAAACGCTCAAAGGGACACGGAGTTTATCCCGTGGTTCGGTAAGATCACAAGGATCTTCCTACGTCCACGTTGTGGCACCCACCGAAGGGTTTTGCCACTCCCAAGTCACCGAGACTAGGGGCTTCTTCACTATTCTTCTCCGTTCGCCAACCTTGGCAAGGTGGAGCTCAAGCCTTGTACACTTTTGGGATCCTCCGGGCTTCCACAATCCTCTTGGCAAGCTCCGGAAGTTGCACACACCAAGGGACACTCCCTTATGGCTCTCACTACACTAGAGACTCCAATCACCAAGAATGGAGGCACCCAAGCACTATCTCTAGCTAGTTCTAGCCTATCTCTTGGTGTACAAATGATGAACAAATGATGTGAAAGTGGTTGCTCTATTGCTTGAATGCTCTAGGATGTGTAGAGTATGTCTGGGCTTCAAGTCTTGTCGATTTGACAGGTTGAAGGGGTATAAATAGCCAGCCTCCACGAGATAGCCGTTGGAAAAGTAGGCTGACATCACTTCTCTGCGAACACCGGATGATCCGATGTCTCCCCTTCAGTTGTCATCGGTCAAAGCCAAATTAGCTGATGTCACTGTGTCAGATATGACCGTTGTTAGACCGATGTTGATCTGTCTTCTCATCGGATGATCCGGTGGCTCTTCCTCCAGATTTTTTGCTTGATCTTGAGGGTCACTGGAGTGATCGACCGATGTATGTCTTCTGCACATCGGATGATCCGGTGCTTCACTCGGTCCAATGGTATTGCAATCTGTGATGATGGACCGATGTCATTGAGCCACTCACATCGGATGATCCGGTGAGTGCATTTGTCTGAGGTCTTCTTCTTCAGTTGAACCAACTCGACCGATGCAGTCAACTCCAAGACCATCGGATGATCCGGTGTGTTCAACTTGTTGACTTCGAGTTGTTTTGAGTTGTTCTTTAGGAATTTTGAACTTGTGACCTCTTTGACATTTGTTTGAAGTGTTGTTTTTGATTGTCTTCAAGCATTGAGTGATATCAAGTTAGAGCTTTCACTTCTTGTCTTCATATGATTTGATTTGATCTCATTCGTTGATTTTATATGGGTCTCCAATGTAATTTTGATTTCATTTGATTGACTGTCATTGAGACCTTGCATTCACAAATTCATTAGTAATATCGAATGGTTGTCATTAATCACCGAAACCGTACCTCATGGGGACTAGATGCTTTCACTCGTAGAGTTCTTGCCCTCGCACCCAGGCCTTCTCCCCCTCCTCAATGCAGCGCTCTTCCAATTTCTTGGCGCGCTCCTCGAGGCCCTTGTCGACCAGAGCCACCTTCTCGGTGAGCTCCTCCTCCCTCCTCAAGACGTCATCCTGCAGCTGTAGGAGTTTCTACTCTTCATCTTCGAGCCGTTTCTCCCTCTCCTCAAGTGCCTCCCGGCGCTTGATGAGAGTAGTGTTAATGGCCTCAAGCCTTTCTTGGCGTTCATCGGCCGCACTGTTAGCTGCTTTGGTCTGCTCGTAAATCTCCCAAGATTGAGCGTCAAGGGCACGAGTCATACTCTCCCTGTCATCCAATAACTTGCCCCAATATTCCAGGCGGACCTTCTCCCGCTTGATCCACTCTTTGTCATCTGCTAGCCTCGACTGCGCCAACTTGGTCTCGAAGTAGAGCCGGTTACACCACCGCCTAAGGGTTTGGCGCTCCTCTTCAAGAGCCTTGCTGTCGTGGAAGAAGGCCAGTTGAACTTGACGCAGACTGGAACAGGCGTTGTCAATAGACAATGACAACGGGATAGGTTCCGGACCTGTTGGGGTCTCCTCCGTTGGTTCCAGCGGGTTTTCAGATACAAAAATTGGGTCCCACTCCACGAGAGTGGTCCCCCGAGTCTCCATGGAACTAGGGCCGTCCTTCGGTATGGCCTCAGTCGCCATCGAGGAAGGCCCCGCCGCCAGGTCTTCATTCACCCCCTCAGGCAGGGGGCCAGCGACTTCACCAGGGCACTCCGGCTCAGCCGCGGGTACCTCCGACGTCGTCACTTCTGGAGCAGGGGCCGCTTCTGGCTCCGTCCTGGGCACCTCCTCCGATGGGGGCTCGAGCTCCGACGCCTCTGCAACAACCGACTCGGGAGCCGGAAGATCTTCATCATCAACCGGCCCTGCGGCCGGAGCTCCAACAACGACCGACTCTGCGCCGGTGCTTCTGAGGTAGCCGGCCCAACCGCCGGGACTTCCTCAACATCCGGCGTGCACGCCGGGACTTCAATCACCTCCGGCTCAACCGCCGGAGCTTCGACAATTTCCGGCTCTAGGGCCGGAATTACTGCTTCCTCCGGCTCAACAGCCGGAGCTTCCATCATCTCAGCACCAGGACCCGGAGTTTCAACCTCCAGGACAGGTGCCGCTGGCACATCTTCTCTCCCGTGGTCCGGAGCTACCACGGGAGTCTCTGGGGATGAGTCGAGGTCCATGACCACGACAGCTGGCGCCAGAGCTGTCGCAGCTTCAGCTACCACTTGGGCGGCACCGGGACAGGAGCAGAAGCTTCAGCCCTCACAACTTCAGCTGCTGTGGCTGAGAGTGGAGCCTCACTCCTCTTCTTAGGAATGCTGCAGATGATGGACGAAGAAACTTAAATAAAATAGTTACTACAACTAAAACAACTGTCCAAGGTAAAGATTAAAAATTACCTTGGGAGGCTTCCGCACCAGCTTGCGCGGAACCTTTTTCCGGGCGTTCTGGGCTGGTCATAGCCGGCGTGGAAGCTCCGGAAGGCCCCCCGGAACTCGTTGCAGCCACGGGCGTTTCCCTAGTCGAGGACCCCTTGATCGGGAAGAACCTCCGGACCTAGAGGCCTCAACCGGCCTAGGTGCTGGAGTCGCATGCCCGGAGCTAGCACCCCGGGAGGACCCCGCTGCGGGTACAGTCGCCGCGGTTGTAGAAGACCTACCCCTCCGGGGAGAAGGAGCCGATGCAGAGGTGGCAGGCCTGACGGACCTTCCGTCGGCATGCTGCAGCTTCCTATTCCGGCTCAAGGGTTCTTCCGCCGGCTCCTTACCCTTGGCGAAGACCTCGGCCCTTGGCTTCGGGGCAGGTTCGGAGCCACCCTCGGAAGCTCCAGGGATCGCCACCCTAGTGGTTGATCTTCTCTCGACGACACCAAGGTCGTCAAGCACAGGAATCTTCCGTCGGAGCTCCCTGCTGAACTCTACTTCCACGTTCAGAGGGGAAAAGCTGATGGCGGAGTCAAGTCGTCACCCGCAACGTCGATGCCGTGCTGGAACTTCTTGAGGTGGAACTCCAAGGTTGTCCCCACCATGTTGGACTTCAGCCCGATCTCGACCCGGTCGTCGTCCATCACGTTGTTGAGGGCCCAAGCAAGTTTTTCTCTCCTCTTCAGCGGTGCCCACCTGTTGACCAGGAAGTTGCAAAACACCGCCTGAGGAGTCAATTCTCCCTCCATGCATTGGCGGATCCTGGTCAGAGCAGGGTTGAAGGCTTCCGCCAACACAGGAGCTTCACTCCAGATTGTCGTGTCGATGTTGGGGAGGCCTTCGGGCAGCTCCAGCCTCTCGTGCTCCTCCACCCGGATGACTATCCAGTCCTTCTTCCAGTCATCCCACTTCCCAGAGGGAAACGACTGGAGGTACTTGAATGGGCACTTCTTGCGCTTCACGAAGTAGTAGAAGCCAAGGTACTCATTGCTCATGCCGGTGGTATGGACGGTGAAGAAGGTCCAAAAGAGTTCAATGCAGGGGGGATGCCCACCCACATCTCACAGAAGTGAACAAAGATAGACACAAGGAGAATGGAGTGAGGGCCAAGGTGATACAGCTGCAGACCATAGAAGTCCAGCAGCATCAAGAAAAAGGAGGAAAAAGGTGGGATCAACCCCACCATGGCGTACGAAGAAAAGTACACCATTTCGCCGGCGTGCTCCTTCTCAAACGGGAGCTCTCCCCCGGCGCGGACCATGCGGTTGAAGAAGTCCGAGGACCATCCCATGAGGGTCCAGACCTTCTTCAGGTCGTCGTCGGTCTTCAAATGACTCTCGCGGAGACCCAACTCCATCGCGGCACAGCAAGGCAAGAGAGGAAAAGCGAAGCACAAGTTGGGAGTTTGAGCGCAAGATCAGATGAGAGGCGTAAAGAACCCCAAACGGTGCGCGCTTTCCTTCTTAAGTAAGCCCTTGCGACGCTTGGATGGAAACCGCAAGGAAGTCGAAGATACTACTCAAAAATTCCACCCAGCCGATGACAAGAGGGCCCGGGACCACCCCGACGATCAAGTCGAGGTTCTTACCCAGGTGAACGGTTGTCATCATGAGGCGGGAAGCCCGAAGGCGGCGGCCTGACAAGGCGCGAGGAACCGATACGATTTTCGTATCGGGAACCGGCAACCTTCAATTGCGTGAGATCCGCACGCCAAAGATCTCACCTACCGCACACGGGATACGCCACGAGGCGAGGATTTAACTCCGAACCATCACCAATGGCACATCTGAAGACCTTTGAAGACTCAGTTCAAAAGTCGAAGGATGGACCCACCTCCGGCGGAATGACTTCATCCGAGGGGTCTTCCCCAGAGGTGGGCCCAGGGGGCCACTGTCGGTACCCTGGGTACCATATACCCCTTGGGATTGCAAAGATCTCAAGGGAAAGTCATCCACTTGATTTGAAGATCTTCGGAGGCCCACATGTCCGACATGTCCGGACCCGCTTCTCCAACATGGTTAGTCCCAGGGTCGCCACGTGTACTATCAATCCGGAGCTACCACGCGCAAGTGGGGAAGCTCCGGGCTATGTACCGAAATGGCACCCCTGGACCTAACCCCAGACTGAGGGAAGCTCCGGTGTTGACACGTGTCAGGTAACACCAGAGCCACCTGTTCTCTATAGTGTGCTCCGGAGCTGTCGCGACACCAACCGTCGGTTCTTCAGCCTCTAACCTCCGGAAGACTACACAACGGCTCCGGATCTTCAAAGGGGAATCAAGGACTTCAAGACCCTATCAAGTGTCATTAATACTATATTAATGACACACGATCAGACGACCTTAATTACCAGTAACAGTGTCGTCAAAGCCCATAACTCGGTCATTAAGGGTAATTAAATGTGTTGAATGTATATCAATATCAGTAACCGCCGAGGCCACATGTCGGGCCAGGCTATAAAAGGACAGGCCGACGATACATAGGACACATCTAGACACACGTTCCATAGACGCTCGGTACAAGCTCATACAGCTAATACAACACCAACACACCCGTGGAGTAGGGTATTACGCTCAGGCGGCCCGGACCACGTAAATCTCTGTGTCTCCTGTGTCATTTACAATTCACCTTCTTGAATCTCCGCGCGCCCACACCGAACATCAATCTCCTCTAACACTTTAGTAGTGTCGGGAGATCTGCCGAATCCAAACCAGCGACACCTTTCATCTGATCAACCTCATACTAATTCTTAGGCGATTGAGAGTTTGAAAATCTATCGCCCTTAACTATTGGAGCAGGCGAGACTTTACTATTATGCATACCGTACTTTCTAAGTACGCTTTCTAAGTATGCCTTCTGAGATAGTCCTAAAACCCCCTTAACACGATCTCGGTGTATCTCAACCCCTAAAACATAGGTCGCTTCACCTAGATCCTTCATATCAAAGTTTGAGGACAAAAACTTCTTAGTTTCTAAGAGTAGGTTGACATCACTGCTTGCTAATAAGATGTCATCCACATAAAGGACTAGGAAAATGAATTTTCCATTTTTAAACATAGCATAAATGCAATTATTCTCCTCATTTTTCTTAAACCCAAACTTTCTAATAATCTCATCGAACTTGAGATATCATTGTCTTGAAGCTTGCTTAAACCCATAAATGGATTTCTTCAAGTGACATCCCATATGTTCCTTACCCTTAACGACAAAACCTTTCGGTTGTGTCATATAGACGTCCTCATATAGATCCCCATTGAGGAATGTCATCTTTACATCCATTTGATGTAATTCTAAGTCATAATGCGCTACTGATGTCATGATGATTCTAAAAGAATCCTTAGACGACACGGGAGAGAAGGTCTCATTGTAATCAATACCCTCTCGTTGAGTGAATCCCTTAGTCACAAGTCTAGCCTTATACTTTTTGATCTTACTTTTGGAGTCATGCTTAATTTTGTAGACTCACTTACAGCCTGCAGTTTTGGATCCTTAAGGAATCTCTACTAAGTCCCAGACCTTGTTGACACTCATGGAACTCATTTCATCTTCCATGGCATTGTGCCATTCAGATGACTGAGGTCGCCTCATGGCATCTTCGTAGGAGGTGGGATCATCCTCCATCTTAACTTCTTCGCTCAAGTAGATCTGATAGTCGTCCGGAATGGCCGACCGTCTTACTCTTTGCGATCTTCTTACTTGAGCATCATCTAAGGGTTGAGGTTGTTGTTGAACCTCATTTTGTTCGACCATGTCCTCAACAGGATGAGAAGATGGAACCTCACTTATTTCTATTGTGGCTGATGAAGGTGAATCAATAGGCGTTGTGTCACTAGCACCAGGTGACGGTGGCACAACGACAGCAGGTAGGGTGAAATAAGGCTCCTGAGTCATCGGGACGGGTAAACTAATCCGTTCCTCCTCAAGGTCTATTTCCCATCATACCGTACTCCCCCTGATCATAGCGTATTCTAAGAATACGGCATGTCGTGTTTCTAAGAACTTAGTATGCCGATCTGGACAATAGAACCTAAAACCCTTGCTTTTCTCAGGATAGCCAATGAAATGACAACTAACTGTTCTAGATTCCAGCTTACTAATGTTTGGGTTGAACATCTCAGCCTCAGCTCGACAGCCCCAAATATGAAAATAGTTTAATGAGGGCTTACGTCCAGTCCACATCTCTTACGGTGTCTGATGTGCTGACTTAGTGGGACCCGATTAAGCACATGAATGGCGGTTTTTAATGCCACCATCCATAGGCTAACCGGTAACGTAGAATAACTTAGCATACTCCTTACCATGTCCATAAGAGTTCAGTTTCTACGTTCCACAACACCGTTCTGCTGAGGTTCGCCCGGTGTAGAATACTGGGCGACTATGCCATGTTCCTGTAGAAACCTTGCAAAGGGTCCAAGAACCTGACCATATGGGGTATGCCGACCGTAGTACTCACCTCCACGACGGACCTTACTACCTTAATCTTAATATTGTGCTGATTTTCTACTTCAGCCTTAAATATCTTAAACTTATCGAATGCTTCGGATCGCTCCTTGATTGGATAAATGTAACCATAACGAGTGTAGTCATTCGTGAACGTTATGAACGAGTCATACCCGTCTACGGAGACTACGGGAAATGGACCACAAATGTCCGTGTGAATAATTTCTAAAATTCCCGTACTTCGTATGACGTTCTTCTTAATAGTCTTAACAAACTTACCTTTAATGCAATCAATGCATTCCTCTGAATATGGAAAGTCTAAGTGAGGTAAGATCGATTGAGATACTAAGTGTCCGATCCTCCCCCTCGAAATGTGGCATAAAATACAATGCCATAGTTTCGACGATGTTTCAAAATCAGTTCTTTTGCGCTTGTTTCTTCTTATGTCATTCTTAGCGGGAATTTTATCATTGCTTAAGACATTCACGTTATCATGAGTGGACAATATTTAAAGCATGTCTTGTCTGAAGGCAAGACTCACAATCTTATTATTCAAACAAATAGAGCATTTGTCTTTGCCAAAATGGCAAACAAATCCACAATTATCCAAACATGAAACTGATATCAAATTCCTCTCTAAACTAGGGACATAAAGAACATCATGAAATCTAAGTATGAAACCACTACTAAGTCTAAGAGGATAAGTTCCAATGGCTTTAACTTCAGCTTTATGGCCATCAACGACTTTGATGGTCCTTTCCCCCTTTCTTATAGTCCTTATCGTACTTAACCCCTGTATAGAATTACAAACGTGCAAAGTTGCACTTGAGTCAATCCACCAAGTAGATCGTGAATAAGCTAAATACAGGGATTCATTTACAAAAGTGATGACATCCTTACCATTCTTAGCACACCACTTAATAAAACCAATGCAGTCTTCTGGCGATGTCCAAAATCTTTGCAAAACTTGCACTGATCTGATTTTAACTTAGAACCAGAAGGCTGAGGAGCTGTACCTTTGCCCTTAGAAGAGGAGCCATGTACCTCAAAAGATTGTGGCTTGGGAAAGGTGAAGTATGTCTTCATCTTTCCCTTGCCCTTACCTTTGGTGAAGTTAATGGAGTCTCCACCCTTATCTTTTATGCGCTCCTCCTCCTGAACGTACATAGCAATGACTTTCTCTAATGTTCAACTATCTTCATTAGAGTTGTAATTTATCACAAAAGCCTCAAACTCCTTAGGTAAAGACATGAAGATGAAATGCACAAGCATCTCATCTGGCATGACTAAGTTAAGAGTCTTGAGGTTTGCATTTAAATTACTCATCTTAAGGATATGATCTCTCACACCCCCACCAGTGTACCTCTCATTAACAAGCCTTTTGAGGAGAGTGCTTGCTAATGTCTTAGTGGAGCCTGTGTACTGACTTTTGACCTTGGCAAGGTACTCAGTTGCCAGCTCATAGTCAGGAATAGCTCCTCTTATAGTCTCAGAAATGGTGGCCTTAATGACCATGAAACATTTTCTGTTGGATTCCTCCCATGCCTCAAGATCCTTAGGGTATTTTTCCTTAAGCTTAAGGTACTCCTCTTTTCTTACTCCAAACTCCTCATTAGTCTCCTCAGGCTGAGCAATGGGAGCTTCGGGATCAACTAGGTGATCCTTTCTTAGGCAAAGGTCAAGGTTTGCAATTGCTAAGTTCATCCTGAGTCTCTCATTCCATGTTCCATAGTTATGACCCGCAAGAGTCTCTATGGAGGCAATGAGACTTACCACATTTGAGACACCTTAATAAAACAAACACAGAGGTTAGAAAATGACTTAAACAACATATGATGAAGCATATACTTAAAATTGCACTTAAACAATAAGAAATGGCATGAAATGTCTTTCACGTTAGTTACTCAACAAAACCATTTCACTTAAATAATCATGGAAATATTTTACGTTGGTTACTCTAATTTCCATTTCACTTAATAACTTAATTAACATGAAAATATTTCACGTTGGTTACTCTAATTTCCATGTAGACATACTTAAAACTCATGAAGACATTCCCAATATAGTGCAAATATACTGGAAATAAACTTAAGCATGGAAAAAATAAATTTTCACGTTGGTTACTTATTTAAATTTCCATGCAAAACATACACACTTAAAATTCCAGCGGATTTAAACTTTTACGTTGGTTACTTATTTAAATTTACTACTAAATAACAGCGGAAGCTAAATAAACTTAATTTCTTAAATTTCTAAAATTAATTGCAAAACTTAATAGCAATTAATTGGAATTAAACCAACTGAGGAAATTCACTTAATAACTTAAAATTACCAAAAAATTATAGAAATAATGCAATCAATATATTTCAAACATCATACAAAATTTTCTGAAATTTCCTCAGCTATTTAATTAATTCAATCATTTTATTAATTTCTGGAATTAATTTTCCATCTTAAATCAATTCTGAAAATTAAAACTGTGGAAAAAGCCAAAAGGGCCAAAACCCTGAATTTGGCCCACTCATCAAAATTTGGCCCAACCCACTATGCAAAAAATCCTCAGAAAATGGGAAAAAACCCAGCACGCGGCCCATTATGCAAATCGGCCCACTGCTGAATTCAACCCACCTAAAAATCGGACAAAATCCGAAAAATGGAAAGGGCATCCCAGCGGCCCATGTTGCCACCCCGCATGGGCTTGGGGCCCATTTTCTTAGGCGGTGAGGCGGCGCGATCTGTTGGTCGTTGGATCCCGATCCGATGGTCGAGATTTGACGGACAAAACTAAGGATGATCTGAACCGTCTGATGCCAATCCGACGGCGTAGCGACGAGATCGGAGGTATAAAAACCTTCTTGGCACGGAATCCGTGAAACCCTAAGTCATTTGCTCCTTCACCCTCTCTCTCCTCCGTACTCCGAGCGGCGGCGAGCGAGCGAGAGCAGTGAGGGCGACGCCGGCGAGCGACCTCCAGCGAGCCACGGCGCCGTCGGCTATGGCGAGGGACACACACTGAGGGGTGCTTCTCCACCAGAGTCGACGGTACTGAGTCGGCCGCCGTTGAGGGAAAGCCGCCGTGCGTCGCATCGGATCTGAGTGGAGGGGAAGAGGTCCGCCACGGGGACTTCCAGCACGGCCACGCCCTCGCCGCCGGCGCGCGAGCACACCGAAAGGTTGCTCACCGCCGGTCAAGGTGTCGTCGGTCCGTCGCCGTCAAAGGAAATCCGCGAGCTAGGGTCCTCGGAGGTTCTGAGTGTTTTTGAGTGATTGTATTTGCAGGTTCCCGTCGCCGGCGAGGCTTCCTCTATGGCGCGTACATCGTGCCGCCGGTGGAGTGAAGCACCTTGGGTTAGGGTTTCCTAACCCTAGGCTCTGATGTGGCGGTGGCGGCTGAGTTGCGCGATTAGGGTTAGGGCTTTGGCTCGAAACCTAGCACTGCGCCTGAGGATAACGCCGCCGACGTTCTCTCCGTTGGGAGAGATCCATCAGGCGGACGCCGACGTGGGGAGAAGGCTGCGGGGTTAGGGTTTCCCCTAACCCTGCTGTGAGAAGGATTAAGTGGCCGCAAGGTCACATAACCCAGATAAGTCCTCATCCCAACCTTAGTTGTTCTTAATTCGATTCATTTTCCTGTCTGAGTTCTTAATCTTAACCAAAACGAAACTGATTCGATTCACCTCCTTCTGATTTCTTTATTAACTCAACTTAACAAAAACTAATCTTAACTAAGGCCAAATTAAAATGATTAGAAACTGATTAATCTGATGATTATTCAGTTAGAGTTCACAAGCACGGCTCTAATGCCATTGTTAGTTTTTAGGGTACTTAGGATCGATACTAGGAACACCTACTTGGATATACTTAGGTCTAATCTAACTGAGCAATAACAATTAAACACAGTTCAGCTACTTTAATCTAATTACTTTGATAAAACATCAATCAAAGGCAATGAAAGATAGAACAGATCATAGTTGACGCAAAGAGGATTAGAGAGAGAGAGGTGAGGGTTACCGTCGGTTGGTCCACCCGAAGCCATTGGGCTCAGGGAATGATCACAGTAGATTATGTTGGAGTAGGTAGATCGGTGGCGTAGGTAGATCGTCGGTGCAGTGGAGGCTAGGCGCAACAATGGTGGCGGCGGCCTTTCTCCTCTTTCCGCGTGCTAATAGATCGGGTTAGGGTTTTGGGGAGAGTCTTAGGCTCGTGATTAACTGGTAATCAGAGCCCCGGCCTCTCCCCTCCTTTTATTGTCGCGCGGGCGAGAAGAAGCCGCACCGAACAGGAGTCTGTTGCGCCCCCAATCAGGACGCATGGCGAGAGTCAGACCCGGCCGTGATTGTTGCTTGCGTGAACCGGGATCACAACAACTAACGGGGAGAGGCCAGACGAGACAAGACGAGACGCGCGGCGGCTGATGACAGCTCAGGACGATGCGCGGTAAACCACGCCTTTCTCGCGTGATCGGTGACTACAGTTTCTGATGGATGGAACTTGTGCGGTGAGCTCGACCCGGGACAAACAAATTAAACAGTGTCGTAGCAGTCACTCGTGTTCTAGCACGTCACGGTCTTCCCGGTTTTTGCAAGAACAAAAACGTTACCATCTTGTTATGGATACTCCCATGACACCCTGATAATGTTACCATAGTACGTTTCGGAGACCAGAACGACCCTGTCCAGCTTTTGATCCCGAAGAGAAGATATCCCTTCATCCTTAAGGATTACTCCTATAAAAAATGATGACGATGAACTGGATCTGGATCAGATTGGGTGATCAAGATGGGAACGTGACGAACGGGTGGTACCACTTAGCCTGCATGGTGGATTTGCTGCCCCTGCAGATGGGAAGAGGACGCCGATATTCAGAATCGGGCGATGGCTGCAGTTGAGCAGGAAAAGGATTAAGGAGGTCGCGGCCGCCGCAGACGACCACTCATCACGGGAGGATGGCGGGCATACCATAAACTGTTTTTATGCTACTGTGCGCCCATGGGAGTAGATGATTGTCTCGTCTTGATATTAGGAGGTGCTTGAGCTAATGTTATCCTTTTTGAAAACATGTCTGTTATCTGAAAATATTAGACTTATGATATCACCGATCAGTTGATGTTCAAGTTCGGAGAATCTGGCGACAGTCTAGTTATCCTGTAATTTATTTAGTCATCTTTGTAAAATATTGACTCACCAAAAGATTCATAATCATGAGAATAATATTCACAGTGCTAATAATTGCAACTTGAATTTCTTACTTGCATACAGTTAAAACCAGCAGAATTTAAAATACTTGTAGGACTAGCAAAATGGATTTCCCTGCACTACTACAAAAAGCATTTTTACAGGCGCCTCAATTTTTCAGACACAGGCGGTCTTTAAAAATAGCGACTGTGATGACGAACGATATAATAACCGTCTGTGATGAAAGAACAACACAGGCAGACTTTAAAAAACAACCGCCTGGGTAAATACTCGATCTTCTCAGGCGGTTATTACTTAAGAACCGCCTGCAATAAATTAACATCACAGACGGATTTTAAGAAACAACCGCCTGGGTAAATACATGATCTTCACCGACGATTATTAATTAAGAACCGCCTGTAATATAATGAACCTCACATGTGGTTCTTAATTAACAACGGTCTGAGAAGATCATGTATTTTCATCGGCCGTCATTGTGTAAGAACCGTATGTAGTTGCTTAATTATCACAAGCGGTTTTCATTCAAATTACAGGGATGTAGTTGTTGCAATTATCACAACCGTATGTAGTCGTTGCAGGGAAAATTGTATTAGGAAAAAACACAGTTGAGCGGATACTAGTACAGTAATGCATTATAGGAAATGCTCGATGACCAGTGAGGCTGGCTTAATTGTGATAATACACCATTAGAGGCTTTACAATTGTTCAAAGATAACATCTTTACACACTGAGCACAAGTTTAAGTGAGCCTCTCTCTGTAACAGCTGCAAACAACGACGATGAAGCGCCCTGTCATGTAGAAAACAAAAATCATGCTACATTCATTATAGATCGACGATGAAGCTCCCATCGATCAATCTAAATTGTACCGTCCTGCTTGCTCTCGAACACGTCTCTTATATTCCGCTGGATCCTGAAAATATTAACATTATTTAAATTAACAAATGTCGAAAGAGGAATGAATAACCTACATTGGTCACTAAGTCAAAGTGTCATCTAACCTTGATAAGTAGATTATAGCAATCATTTTCAACATCGGGCACATTTGACTGATGCAGCAAACGCTGAACTTCAAGTAGTATAGTTTTGATTGTAAAAGCATTGCACCACCTCTACGAAATATAATTTAAGCAATATAAGAAATCAGTTCAAATAAGTTCGACAACAATTAAGTAATAATTACATGAGCAAAATAGGTCTATCTTATAGTCTCTTGATCAAGAATCCCGATGCAGAGTGCTCCCGAACGATGGACATTTGGGTGCAAGAACCCACATGGAAAGGCGCATCTTGGAGGCACCAAGGGATAGTCCTCAGAGAAGGAGATTGTCAGGGGGTAGTAACCATCTTCCCATTCAGTCTGCAAAAGAAATTTATTAATAGGAGGATGATGGTTAAACTCATATTGTGCTTGTTCTTCATGACTTACCCCTTTTTTACCGGGACGATGCACTGCCGCTTCAATAAATCTCCCGATTCAGGCTTCACAGAGAAACCCTACGCAGAGAAATTGAAAATACAAAAAACAAACAAGACGGAAAAACAAACTACAGTTAAGTTCATCAGTCCATTACAGATACATATGTATATACAACCATGCGACTGGTGTGCCATATGTACATACATGGGGATGGTTCTTGCGCCACGCCAAGCGCTCCTCCTTCAATCCACTACACGCCCGAGACATTATTATCTGAAAGACCAAACTTCCAAATTATTGAGTTCAAACGCATATGTACACAAATGCAAAAGGACACAATCCATATACCAACACACAAAACTGGCAGCTTATGAAAATATACAAAGAAAAAGGTAGCATGCAATACATAGTAAGGAAACTATGCAAATTTACTTAGGTACCTCGTGGCGCGATGTGGGACAGGGCAGAGGCGTGCCTCCGCGGGGTCTTGTAAGGATCGAAACGCCCAAGAGGGGGGGTGAATTGGGCTTTCTTTCAAATTTTAAGGTAATTAAAAGCTAACAACTTAAAGCCCAATTCCCTATGCGATTAATCTATGCAATCAATGTAAATTAAAGTTGCAGAATGAAGATTGCATAAATGTAAAAGGGAGAGGGATGCAAACGCTCAAAGGACACGGAGTTTATCCCGTGGTTCGGCAAGATCACAAGGATCTTCCTACATCCACGTTGTGGCACCCACCGAAGGGTTTTGCCACTCCCAAGTCACCGAGACAAGGGGGTCTTCACTATTCTTCTCCGTTCGCCAACCTTGGCAAGGTGGAGCTCAAGCCTTGTACACTTTGAATCCTCCAGGCTTCCACAATCCTCTTGGCAAGCTCCGGAAGTCACACACACCAAGGGACACTCCCTTATGGCTCTCACTACACTAGAGACTCCAATCACCAAGAATGGAGGCACATAAGCACTATCTCTAGCTAGTTCTAGCCTATCTCTTGGTGTACAAATGATGAACAATGATGTGAAAGTGGTAGCTCTATGTCTTGAATGCTCTAGGATGTGTAGAGTATGTCTGGGCTTCAAGTCTTATCGATTTGACAGGTTGAAGGGGTATAAATAGCCAGCTTCCACGAAATAGCCGTTGGAAAAGTAGACTGACATCACTTCTCTGCGAACACCAGATGATCCGATGTCTCCCCTTCAGTTATCATCGGTCAAAGCCAAATTAGCTGATGTCACTGTGTCAGATATGACCGTTTTTAGACCGATGTTGACCTGTCTTCTCATCGGATGATCCGGTGGCTCTCCCTCCAGAATTTGCTTGATCTTGATGCTTACTGGAGTGATCGACCGATGTGTGTAATTCTGCACATCGGATGATCCGGTGCTTCACTTGGTCCAATGGTATTGCAAACTGTGCTCATGGACCGATGTCACTGAGCCACTCACATCGGATGATCCGGTGAGTGCATTTGTCTGAGGTCTTCTTCTTCAGTTGAGCCAACTCGACCGATGCAGTCAACTCAGAAAACATCGGATGATCCGGTGGGTTCAACTTGTTGACTTC
This sequence comes from Tuctoria greenei, assembly GCA_036927565.1. Classification (NCBI taxonomy): domain Eukaryota; kingdom Viridiplantae; phylum Streptophyta; class Magnoliopsida; order Poales; family Poaceae; genus Tuctoria; species Tuctoria greenei. Next base: position 161,015,752 of record JAYESD010000007.1, on the reverse strand, counting down.
GAGTTGTTTTGTGTTGTTCTTTTGGGATTTGAACTTGTGACCTCTTTGACACTTGTTTGAAATGATGTTCTGATAGTCTTCAAGCATTGAGTGATGTCAAGTTAGAGCTTTCACTTCTTGTCTTCATATGATTCGATTTGATCTCATTAGTTGATTTTATATGGGTCTCCAATGTCATTTTGATTTCATTTGATTGAGTGATTATTGGGACCTTGCATTCACAAATTCATTAGTAATATCGAATGGTTGTCATTAATCACCAAAACCGTACCTCATGGGGCCTAGATGCTTTCAATCCCCCCCCTTTTGGTGATTGATGACAACACAATAATTTAAAGCGCAATAATAATGAATTTGATGGTACAGTACTCAAGTAGATATGCAATGAATACAAGATACGACACATTTAGCTTGTAGAAAGCAAATGAAATTAATGGCGCGAAAAGCTCAATCGATTAAAACCATAAGCAAATGTGACAAGCGGAAAAGTGCTTAATTAAAAATACAAAAGAGGTACTCAAGCACGAAAAGAGGTACTCAAGCACGAATACAAAGGATAAACTCAAACTCCCCCTGAGACTACTACTACCACTCCCCCTGACTCCTCTACCTCTTCTCCCCCTTTGGAATCAAGACACCAAAAAGGGATCAGAGAGCCTACTGACCCTGAGAGCTAGGCGTGATGACGAACTGGTCACCGTCGCTGTCGTCGGAGCTGGAGTTGTCGGTCGCAGGAGCTGGAGCAGAGGGAGCTGGGGAATCCGCTGTCGGTGCTGGAGAGGAAGTAGCAGGTACGGGAGGCGCCGGTGGAGCTGGAGGAAGCAGGGCACTGACCACGGATGTCGGCGTCTGCTGGAACAGAGTCATCGCCGGCAGAGGAGAGTGGATCGGTGCGCTGGGTGCCAGAAGTGGTGACATACTGATAGAAGGAATTGGAGTAGTAGGCACATGAGCAACACCTGGAGCCAGTCCCAGTCCAGGCTGCTGTGGAGGAAGGGCGATCCCAGTCTGAGTGTATAGGTTGGTGATCAACCCTAGGATCCCCATCATGGCCTGTTGAGTCTGCTGCTGCTGGTCGAGGGTACGGCGGTGCATCTGATCGACCAAGTTGGTGAACCGATTCGTATCCTCTCGCCTCTGTCAGGCGATCTCCAGCTGAAGCTCCTGCTGCTGCCTCTGAAGCTGTGCCAGGTGAGCAGCCTGCTCTGCCCTGGCCTGCTCAGCCGCGAGCCTGTCCTGGCGCTGCTGCTCGATCATCTGCTGAAGAAGTGTCGACAGCTCTGACGGCTGTGACACCTGCGCCTCGGACACAGGGGGTGGTGTCGGCGGTGGAGCAGCCGATCCTCCTGCCTCGGCGTCGTGCTGCCTCGGTGAGGGTGGAGGAGGAGGGAAGTACTCCTCGACACTCTCGTCTGTGTCGCTCTCGGACCAGACGTGCTGCAGGTCTCCTCCTTGAGCTTCCGCCTCAGCTAGTCGCTCATCCTCTTTCTCAAGGTCAGACCAGTCCTCCTCAGTCAGTCGGGCCCTAACCTGACGCTCAACTGGACGGCCAAGGCGGCGGTCACCAGGAGCCGGAGCTCGATAGTGTCCGAACCGTGACACACTCTCGTCAGAGAGACGGTCGTGTGCGGCGGACCCCTCGGGAACCATCATAGTGAGCAGGTAGCTGATCCAGTGCCCATATACTAGCTGTCTCATCATGCCCACACCCTCTGTGATCACATCTTCCATCTCGCAGATGATGACATCCACTATGTCAAAGTCCATCCCGTTCATGATGTAGAACAGGATCGTCTGCTGGAGGCTGGTGAAACCCTCAAGATAGCCGGACCTCGGCAGGAGAGAGCGACGCAGGGCGAGGTGCACCATGCGCGCTACATGAGTCAACAAGGCCGGAACTCTCGGCTGGTCTGGAGAGAAAGTGGGTCCAAACAGTGATATGATCTCCTCCAGAGCAGGAGCCACTCCTCCAGTGAGCGGCCTCCTCGGCGGGTCTGCCTGACCGTAGACTCTCTCATGTATGCAAGTGTCGTGCAAGTCTACTCCAAGCAACTGTCCCAACGTCTGCCTCGACAGGTGGTAGTGCTGACCCATGAACATGAAGTCAATAGATCGTCTGCCCTCAGAGACGTAGAGAGTGGCGTAGAACACGCGGACCCAATCCTCCACGTAGGCACTCCGCTCATAAGATAGCAACTGTACCAGGCCCCTGTACCTCTCAAAGAATGGCTTGATCTCTGTCCCTGCGGCTACTGCAAGCTGAACCCAATCCATGTAGTTGTGTTGGAATAGCTTGTGGCCTCGGCGTCTGTAGGTCTTGTAGAGAGACGCATGTGTGACCGTCCAGAAGCGACTGTCCACCAAAGCTTCCCGGGGCTGCGGGTACCACTCCTCAAGCAACACACTCCATCTGAGCTTCCGAAGTTGCTTGGCCTTCATCTTCCGGTAGTCCGTGAGACGGACTCCCTCACCGACACGGATTGTCGTGTCCATCTGGTAGATGGCCCTCTCGGCCTCCCTATCATCACGACGGTCGGCAGCCGTCGGTCTCGGACGAGGAGCAGCCTCGGTGTGACCTCCACGTGTCCGGGCTGAGCGCCGGCGGACGAGAGGCTCAACCGGCTCCTCTTTGGCCTCAGAGTCGTCGATCACGGGAGGCTGCCTGGAACGAGCCTCGCGGATCCTCAGGGACCCTCCTCGGCCACGCTCACGCTCCTCGGCGGCGCGAGCGGCCATCAACGCCTTCTTTTCTTCTTTGGACAGCTTCTGCTTCTTCGCGGCGGGCTCCGCGATGGCCTTGCCTTTGTTCTTCTTGTCGCGAGCCATAGCGATCGCGCGAGTTGAGCTTCGACGGGGTCGAGCGCATGGGGAGACGACAAAAAGTGTCGCGGTTGAAACCCTAGCGGTGATGGATCTTGGGAGGCACCACGGAGATGATGGAGAGGGGCGGTGTCTGCGTGGGGCAGCTGTGGCGGTGGAGAGAGGCGGCGGCGACGCTTGGGCGCAGTGGCAAGTGGTGGATGGCGGCGGCGCGGCTGATGGGAGGTGAGGCGGCGGCACGGGAGTGCGGCGGCGGCGTTTGGCGGGAGCACGGCGGCGGCACGGGTGTGCAGCGGCGGCGTTCGGCGGGAGCACGGCGGCGGCGCGAGGGAGAGGCGGCGGCGGCGACCGGCGGCGGAGGAGGTGGCGGCGTGGTCGGCTGCGGCGAGGTGGGCGAGAGGCGGCAGCGAGGGCACGGGAGAGCGAGGCGTCGGGGAGAGAGAAAACAGGGTGGCGGTGCGCGGGTTTAAATAGTGGGTCCCAAACCCTAGCCGAATTTTTAACACCGGATGGACCGATGCTAGGTGATATGAGCATCGGTCGAATGCCACAGTAAGAATATTCAAAAATTGCTGTTGACATCGGATGGACTGACGCTTAGGGTTTGGGTCATCGGTCGAATGACACAGTAAGGGTGTTCAAAAGAGTGATGTTGACACCGGATGGTCCGACGTTGGAGGAAGTAAACATCGGTTGAATTGACCATAGCTCCAGAAGAGTGAACATCGGATGGACCGATGTTTTTCAGAATGAACTCGTCGGATCATTTGAGGTTCTGACTGAAGTGGCCCTTGAAGATTGAACACTTATTGATCCGATGATGGATTGGCTTAGGCATCGGATAATCCGATGACAACAGGACAAAAACATCCCAAATATGTCCTTTGACCAAACAAACAAGCAAGGAGAAACACATGTCTTAGGACTTTTTGGGCAACCCCTTACCCCTCAAAAAGCTAGTATGCCAATAGCTTGGCTAGGCCTTAATGTAAATGGAACACCGGAACAAAAAGGAGGAAAAACATCCAAAAATAAAAATGTGAGGCCCATGCTTTGTGCGGTAGAGTATGAAGACTTCTATCTCTTTGAAGCATGTTCCTCTAGGCATTAACGTACCTAACATTTTGTTCTTTCCACCTTATATGAGTTGAGATATTGTATTTCAAACAAGTCTCCTTCTCATGAGGTGGTTTCCCCTTTGTGACAATCTACCGTATGCAATGCCAAACAAATTATAGTGCAAGAAATTAAAATGAGTGCAAGTCTATATGGCAGGGAGCATGCAAGGCATAAAATAAATCTATCTTGCCAAGTTTAAACCTTCCAAAGGCTTCCTCAGGGAAAACTATTTCTAGTTTGCCCCTATCCTTTGGGAGTTAGACAAGACCAATATGATATGCAACCTTACATGAACATGGCAACTTACATGACGTTAGATGCATCTAGCACATTTAATTCACTTCTAAGTCTAGAAAAGGTTTTCTCATCAAGTGGTTTAGTGAAGATATCCGCCAATTGTTCTTCGGATCTAACACCTTGCAAAGAGATGTCTCCTTTAGCCTCATGATCCCGCAAGAAGTGATGGCGAATATCAATGTGCTTAGTGCGGGAGTGTTGAACGGGGTTTCTAGCTATCTTAACCGCACTTTCATTGTCACAAAGGAGAGGCACACAACCAAATTTAATTCCAAAGTCCAAAAGGGTTTGCTTCATATATAGAATTTGGGCGCAACATGCACCGACCGCTATATACTCCGCCTCCGCGGTGGACAAAGCCACGGAATTTTGCTTTTTGCTTGACCAAGATACTAGGGAACGCCCAAGTAAGTGGCACCCACCGGAGGTACTCTTGCGATCCACACGGCATCCGGCAAAGTCTGAATCCGAGTAACCCAAGAGATGGAAACTAGCGTTCTTGGGGTACCACAAACCTACACTTGGGGTATGCTTGAGATACCGAAGTATCCTAAAGACCGCCTTCTTATGCGATTCTTTAGGTGCCGCTTGAAAGCGAGCACTCAAGCACACACTAAACATGATATCGGGCCTAGATGCGGTAAGATATAACAATGAACCAATCATGGAACGGTAGAGAGATTGATCAATAGGTTTACCGTCCAAGTCCGCGTCGAGATGACAATTTATCGCCATTGGAGTACTTCTTGAGCTACAATCTCCCATCTCAAATTTCTTCAAGAGGTCCTTGGTGTACTTCTCTTGGTAGATGAAGGTCCCCTCTTGAAGTTGCTTGATTTGAAATCCAAGGAAGAAGTTGAGCTCTCCAATCATTGACATCTCGAATTCCCTAGACATCATGGTGCCAAACTCATGGCTAAGAGATTTGTTAGTTGAGCCAATGTAACACCCTCATTTTCATGCATCATGCCCTACATGCACTCATATACATGTTTAACATTAGCCCACAACAAGAGGAATGAGTTTAAAATCGATTCAGAGCATTTAAAATTGATTTGGAGCAAAACCGCACTTAAAATGCAGGAAAGTGCGGACTAGTCCGATTTTACTGAGGACTAGTCCGATTTCTCTCTGACTAAAAACGGACTTGTCCGATTTTGTGCGGACTAGTCCGATATTCCATGAATCCTTGAAAATTTGCTAAGTCCCTGGACTTTTCTGGACTAGTCCGGTGTTCCAGCGGACTTGTCCGTTTTCCTTTCTGACTAAGATCGGACTTGTCCGATTTTTGGCCAGACTTGTCCGATTTTCTCTCTGGACGACTTCGGACTAGTCCGGTCCTGTCCGGACTTGTCCGATATTTCGTGACTCCGAGATTGACCTTTTGTTTTACGACTTGTTTCTTGGGTTTCACGTCAAGTGGGCCTAGGGACGTCATGCCCAACTCTTTTAGAGCCCATGTGGGACTCTAAACCGGCCTCTACTCATCCCAAAACTCGAAATCCATCTAACCCTAGCCTCCACCCCTATATAAACAACCCCACCCCTTGGTTTGACATCTATTTGCCACTTTTCCACCCACCCAAACCCTAGTTCGTGGGGAGCCACCATCAAGGAGGGAGGAGAAGATCCCAAACAAGAAGAAGAGGAGGAAACGAAGGAGGATCAAGATCTCCACCAAGTTTCGTCCTTCACCACCAATTCATCTCCAAGTTCATCACCAACCCTAGATCATCAAGATCCAAGTGTTACCTCCAAGTTTCTTGGTTCATTGGAGTTCTAAACACCTGGTATACCTTCTATTATCTTTTCCTTATGTGAATTCAACCCCTAATCTCCAAATTCACGTCGATCTAGAAAACCCTAATCTGCTGATCTCGTCAAGTGCGGACTTGTCCGGTCCCTAGCGGACTAGTCCGATCTTTCTGATTAAATTGTGTTATATTGATTCTAAAATTTGATCTAATCGAATCCAAACCTGTATAAACTTGTTAAAATCTATTAGAACTAGTTAGTGATCATTAAAAGCAATCTGGTAACAAGTTCTACCTTGCATTTGCATTAATCATGCATGTCATGTCATATTGAGTAATATTTGTGCACTCTTTGATTGTGTTTCTTGTTTTGTATGTTTATTGTGTGGATTAGATGGATTTGCGCTAGAGAGTGCCGCGGAGGATCTACAACATCAAGAGTTTGTTGACCCTAATCAACAGCAAGAGCAAGGCAAGTGTCCTTGAAGCATATTGATCCTGTTTTTAAAATAAGTGTTTTGTTTGCAAAACTGCATGCTTGTGTCAATTTGATGGGAATCCTATGGTAGGAAGTTTACTAGTTTTGTTGACCACCCTTGTCACCTGGAATTTATGGTAGAGAGTCGGGAAGGGTTTTCACCTTTTTGCTTTGCTTAATCAACTGGGATGGGAATAACTATACCACTCAATTTAATTATGCATGGATGAGATTATGGTTAACATGAACTGGTTAAACATGGTATGGTAGTGGATGATCTAAGCAAGCCTGGTATGTGGATGGGTTGGATGTTATGGTGGGTTGCTTGCTTTAGATCTAAGGACCGGTTCATGCGAGAATAAGCCAGGACTACAGTGCCACCACGAGGCCAAGTTATGGGTGCGGCGTAGCTGATTAATTAGGGCTTTGCTAGTGCTGTTTGGACCATTGTGGATGCTCGGGGAAGGGGTAGTCGGATTGGGTTTGTTGATGATTGGTGGGACTACCCTGGGATCCGAATGGCTCAAGAGGGGGCCCTTGGTTGAAGATGTGCTCTGCGGGAGACATCGCCACCGGTGAAACCTCAGTGGGGTCTAAATAGGCTAGTAATCCCTTTGTAAAGGCTATTTTGTGATCTCTTGGCCACACACCAACGGAAGTGTGTAATGTGACCGACAGGTCATGGGCATAAGGGAGGTTCTTAGTCGCCGAAGGGTGATGAAATCACGAACACGTGGGTAAAGAGGTACAAACTCTGCAGAGTGTTAAATAAAACTATCATGATAGCCGTGCTCCCGGTTATGAGCACCTGGATAACTTCCATGATTAGAGGGAAATTGGAATTTGGGATGGTTATGGTTTGGTAATGGTATGGATGGTTATGGTTTAGTAATGGTTATGGATGGTTATGGATTAATTTCTGGTATTGAGTATGGTTATTGATGATGGTGAAATCTGGACTTATTGATGATGGTAATGAATTCAGTTTGGTATTATGGTATTACTCGTGATTATGTTGGGATTACTTCACATACATATAATATATTGCTTTTCAAATGTTTTACTGTACTTTTCAGCACTTTGCCATTATTATTGTCGTCATTTGAATCAGCCACATGTCATACTTTCCACACTTGCTGAGTACGACATGTACTCACTCTTGCAATCCCCCCCAACAGTTGCAGGTCAGGATTGGGAGTGTAATGGTGATAATGCGGAGTTCTAGGCCGTGTCTACCGTCAGCTTTGCCTGTGGTGTTGATTGGAGCTGCGCATACATACCCTGTCGCTTATGTTGCATAGTTGCTTAGTTTGCTTAGTTGTTTAATTAGTTTATTTCCGCTACATTAGTTGAACTTGTCATTAATATTCATTAGAGCTTGTATTCAAGGATTTAATGAATTGTGTAATAAGAGTACTTATTTAATAATTTGAGCTGTGGTAATTTTCTGTATATCCTTTTGTGATTTCACTCATGTATGTGTGATGAACATCCTGGGCACACATATGCGTTAGCTTGGTTCATTTTCGGAACCGGGCGTCACAGATTGGTATCAGAGCCAGGTTGACCGTAGGATGCATCCTAGATAGAATGGACACTTTAGAGCACATAGGAGCACTCAGGAATCGATGTGTTTTTGCTTGGAGTGTTGCTTGCTATATATATTGCTTGCTTGTGTGCTTAATAGAGGATTTTGGGATGCCTTAGCATTGCCATGTCCACTTAGGCTAGTGTAGCTAGTTGTTTAGTTTCATATCCCTTGAAGCATATAGTTGGGGACGTTTTCTAATTCTTACCCATTGCCCTTCTTCAGATGGTGAGGACTCGCAACCCGAGGGATGGCAATGATGAAGAGGAGGACAATGGAGTGCCTCAGAACAACAATGGGCAAGGATCTACTCAGGGAGCTATCAACATCGAGCAGCTATTGGCCATGCAAAACCAGCTCATGCAGACCATGATACAAACTATGGGACAGCTGCAGGCTGGCAATATCAACAATCAGCCACACATGCCTCCACCGCCACCCCCGCCTCCTCATAACCGATTGGGAGAGTTCATGAGGACTAGGCCGCCAACCTTTGCTCAAGCTGCTGACCCTATGGATGCTGATGATTGGCTCAAGTCCGTGGAGAAGAAGCTAGCCATTGTCCAATGCAGTGACCGGGAGAAGGTGCTATTTGCTTCTCATCAACTCAGTTTGTGCAGCAGCGCCCTGTTATGCAAGCACCTAGGCCTCCAAAGCCTTATGAGCCTCGTTCTAGTTTTCCTGCTGCAAATGCTCAAAACCAAGCTCGTCCCAATAATTCTGGTGGAGTTAAGAAGTGCTATACCTGTGGAGAAGCTGGACACTTTGCGCATCAATGTCCTAAGTCAGGCCTTGGTCAAGGGAGCAATGCACCGAGGCAAAACCCAAGACCCAATGGAGGGGCGCCACAAGGAAGCCGTGGACAGGAAAATTTTGCTCGTGGCAACGTGAACCATGTCTCTACGGAGGATGCTCAACAAGCGGATGACGTGGTCATTGGTATGTTTCTCGCCAACTCCAACCCCGCGACTATGTTATTTGATTCTGGAGCATCGCATTCATTCATTGCATCGAAGTATGTTGCCAAGTATAGTTTGCCTATCTCTCATATGAAGTTTACTCTGTTGGTTAAGTCTCCTGGAGGAGAGATGAGGACAAATATAGTATGTCCAAAAGTAAGCCTTAGAATAAGGGGGGTAGACTTCTCCGCCAACCTCATTGTTTTAGATTCTCAAGGGTTGGATATTATACTTGGTATGGACTGGTTGAGGAAGCACAATGGAGTTATTGAATGTGCCACAAAGACGGTGAAGTTGACTAATGAAGAAGGGATCACCGTAGAATTTGAAGCAACCCAACATGCACCAAAGCAATTAGAGCTGAATCATATGGACGGTGTCGCAATTGAGGAGATTCCGGTGGTGTGTGAATTTTTGGATGTTTTTCCGGATGAGTTGCCAGGTATGCCACCTGATCGAGACATTGAGTTTGTTATTGATTTAATACCTGGAACTGCACCTATAGCTAAGAGGCCGTATAGGATGCCTCCTATGGAATTAGCGGAGCTCAAGAAACAAATTCAAGAGCAATTAGAGAAGGGTTTTATTCGCCCTAGCTCTTCACCTTCGGGAGCGCCCGTTCTATTCGTGGACAAGAAGGATGGATCCCAAAGGATGTGCGTGGATTACCGAGCTCTCAACGAGGTAACAATCAAGAACAAGTACACCTTGCCACGCATAGAAGACTTGTTTGATCAGATGAAGGGTGCTTGTGTCTTCTCTAAGATTGACTTGAGGTCGGGATACTTTCAAATGAAGATTAGACCATCGGACATACCCAAGACAGCTTTTAGGACACGGTATGGATCTTATGAGCACACCGTGATGTCTTTTGGATTGACAAATGCACCTGCCTACTTTATGTACCTCATGAATAAAGTCTTCATGGAGTACTTAGATAAGTTCGTTGTGGTGTTTATTGATGATATTATGATCTACTCGAAGGACGAGAAGGAACATGAGGAACACTTGAGGCTTACCCTGCAGAAATTGAGGGAGCATCAATTGTATGCCAAGTTCAACAAGTGCCAGTTTTGGTTGAAAGAGGTGCCATTTTTAGGCCATATTATTTCCGGAGGAGGAGTATCGGTTGACACCGGTAAAGTGAGGGATGTGTTGAAGTGGGAACCGCCGCAAAACGTCAAGGAAATAAGGAGTTTTCTTGGGATGGCTGGATATTACCGTCGGTTTATCAAGGATTTTTCCAAGATAGCCAAGCCTATGACGGAGTTGCTAATGAAGGGAAAGGCGTTCCAATGGACTGAAGCTTGTCAGAATAGTTTTGAGGAGTTGAAGAAGAGGTTGACAACAGCCCCAGTTTTGGTATTGCCGGATGTAAGCAAGAGTTTTGACATTTATTGTGACGCATCAAGACAAGGGCTTGGATGTGTATTGATGCAAGGAGGTCAAGTGGTCGCCTATGCGTCAAGACAATTGAAGAAACATGAGCAGAATTACCCCACGCATGATCTTGAACTAGCAGCCGTGGTACATGCATTGAAGATTTGGAGACACTATATTCTTGGACATAGGTGTGAAATTTACACGGATCATAAGAGTTTGAAGTATATTTTCACACAAACGGATCTGAACTTGAGGCAATGAAGATGGTTGGAACTCATCAAAGATTATGATTTGGGGATCAACTATCATCCGGGAAAAGCCAATGTAGTGGCCGATGCTTTGAGTAGAAAGGGAGTAAGCCACCAACTTACAGTTCGGGAGTTACCGTCCGAGTTATGTAAGGAGTTTGAACGGTTGAACCTCGGGTTTGTAAATGAGATGGAGATGATGGAATTAAACCCAACCCTGGAGCAAGAAATTAGAGAGGCACAAACCACAGATGAGGAGATCAAGGAAATCAAGGAAAGAATCGAAGAAGGGAGAGAATTCAGATTTGATGAAGACGAACATGGTACCTTATGGCTTGGAAAGAGAATTGTTGTGCCTAATGTAAAGCATATTTGAGAAACAATATTAAAGGAGGCACATGACTCACCATACTCAATTCACCCCGGTTGTACGAAGATGTACAAGGACTTGAAGGCTTGCTATTGGTGGGATAGCATGAAAAAGGACATAGCTGAATATGTAGCATTATGTGATGTGTGTCAACGAGTCAAGGCGGAACATCAAAGGCCGGCCGGAATATTGCAACCGTTGAAGATTACGGAATGGAAGTGGGAAGAAATTGGTTTGGACTTCATAGTTGGGTTACCACGTACTCAGTCCGGGTATGACTCAATTTGGGTAATTGTGGATCGCTTAACTAAGTCAGCTCATTTTGTCCCTGTGAAGACCAAGTATACAGCTGCACGATTGGCCGAAATATACATGGAGCATATTGTGTGTCGACATGGAGTCCCTAAGAAGATAGTCTCGGATAGAGGTTCTCAATTTACCTCCAGATTTTGGCAAAAATTGCATGAAGCTTTGGGAACGAGATTGAATTTTAGTTCAGCATATCATCCTCAAATGGATGGACAAACCGAGAGGACCAATCAGATTTTAGAGGACATGTTAAGAGCTTGTGCTTTAAAGCATGGGAAAAGTTGGGACAAAAGCTTGCCATACGCAGAATTTTCATACAACAATAGTTACCAAGCAAGCTTGAAAATGTCACCATATGAAGCGCTTTATGGGAGGAAGTGTAGGACGCCTTTATTCTGGAATGAGGCAGGAGAAACTCAAGTATTTGGTCCGGATGTGTTGCAAGAAGCCGAAAAGCAAGTCCAAATAATTCGTGGAAACTTGAGGGCTGCCCAATCAAGGCAAAAAGGCTATGCGGATAATAGGAGAAGGAAATTAGCCTTTGAAATAGGAGATTTTGTTTACCTCAAGGTGTCACCAATGAGAGGTCATAAGAGGTTTAACATAAGAGGCAAGCTCGCACCTCGTTATATTGGACCATTCAAGATTTTGGACAAAAGAGGAGAAGTAGCGTATAAGTTGGAGATGCCAGCTCATCTTTCAGACGTACATGATGTGTTTCATGTTTCCCAACTCAAGAAGTGTCTCAGGGTACCAGAAGATCAAGTGCCAACGGAAGAGTTGGAACTAGAGGAAGATTTGACGTATGCCGAGCAACCGGTCAAAATCTTGGAAACCAAGGAGAGAGTCACAAGGAACAAGGTGATTCGATGGTGTAAAGTCCAATGGAAGCACCATACCGAAAAAGAAGCAACTTGGGAGCTAGAAGATGATCTCAAGAAGGAATTTCTATATCTCTTCTCTTCCGCGTCGAATCTCGAGGGCGAGATTCATTTTAAGGGGGGTAGGTTTGTAACACCCTCATTTTCATGCATCATGCCCTACATGCACTCATATACATGTTTAACATTAGCCCACAACAAGAGGAATGAGTTTAAAATCGATTCGGAGCATTTAAAATTGATTTGGAGCAAAACCGCACTTAAAATGCAGGAAAGTGCGGACTAGTCCGATTTTACTGAGGACTAGTCCGATTTCTCTCTGACTAAAAACGGACTTGTCCGATTTTGTGCGGACTAGTCCGATATTCCATGAATCCTTGAAAATTTGCTAAGTCCCTGGACTTTTCCGGACTAGTCCGGTGTTCCAGCGGACTTGTCCGTTTTTCTTTCTGACTAAGATCGGACTTGTCCGATTTTTGGCCAGACTTGTCCGATTTTCTCTCTGGACGACTTCGGACTAGTCTGGTCCTGTCCGGACTTGTCCGATATTTTGTGACTCCGAGATTGACCTTTTGTTTTACGACTTGTTTCTTGGGTTTCACGTCAAGTGGGCCTAGGGACGTCATGCCCAACTCTTTTAGAGCCCATGTGGGACTCTAAACCGTCCTCTACTCATCCCAAAACTCGAAATCCATCTAACCCTAGCCTCCACCCCTATATAAACAACCCCACCCCTTGGTTTGACATCTATTTGCCACTTTTCCACCCACCCAAACCCTAGTTCGTGGGGAGCCACCATCAAGGAGGGAGGAGAAGATCCCAAACAAGAAGAAGAAGAGGAGGAAACGAAGGAGGATCAAGATCTCCACCAAGTTTCGTCCTTCACCACCAATTCATCTCCAAGTTCATCACCAACCCTAGATCATCAAGATCCAAGTGTTACCTCCAAGTTTCTTGGTTCATTGGAGTTCTAAACACCTGGTATACCTTCTATTCTCTTTTCCTTATGTGAATTCAACCCCTAATCTCCAAATTCACGTCGATCTAGAAAACCCTAATCTGCTGATCTCGTCAAGTGTGGACTTGTCCGGTCCCTAGCGGACTAGTCCGATCTTTCTGATTAAATTGTGTTATATTGATTCTAAAATTTGATCTAATCGAATCCAAACCTGTATAAACTTGTTAAAAGCTATTAGAACTAGTTAGTGATCATTAAAAGCAATCTGGTAACAAGTTCTACCTTGCATTTGCATTAATCATGCATGTCATGTCATATTGAGTAATATTTGTGCACTCTTTGATTGTGTTTCTTGTTTTGTATGTTTATTGTGTGGATTAGACGGATTTGCGCTAGAGAGTGCCGCGGAGGATCTACAACATCAAGAGTTTGTTGACCCTAATCAACAGCAAGAGCAAGGCAAGTGTCCTTGAAGCATATTGATCCTGTTTTTAAAATAAGTGTTTTGTTTGCAAAACTGCATGCTTGTGTCAATTTGATGGGAATCATATGGTAGGAAGTTTACTAGTTTTGTTGACCACCCTTGTCACCTGGAATTTATGGTAGAGAGTCGGGAAGGGTTTTCACCTTTTTGCTTTGCTTAATCAACTGGGATGGGAATAACTATACCACTCAATTTAATTATGCATGGATGAGATTATGGTTAACATGAACTGGTTAAACATGGTATGGTAGTGGATGATCTAAGCAAGCCTGGTATGTGGATGGGTTGGATGTTATGGTGGGTTGCTTGCTTTAGATCTAAGGACCGGTTCATGCGAGAATAAGCCAGGACTACAGTGCCACCACGAGGCCAAGTTATGGGTGCGGCGTAGCTGATTAATTAGGGCTTTGCTAGTGCTGTTTGGACCATTGTGGATGCTCGGGGAAGGGGTAGTCGGATTGGGTTTGTTGATGATTGGTGGGACTACCCTGGGATCCGAATGGCTCAAGAGGGGGCCCTTGGTTGAAGATGTGCTCTGCGGGAGACATCGCCACCGGTGAAACCTCAGTGGGGTCTAAATAGGCTAGTAATCCCTTTGTAAAGGCTATTTTGTGATCTCTTGGCCACACACCAACGGAAGTGTGTAATGTGACCGACGGGTCATGGGCATAAGGGAGGTTCTTAGTCGCCGAAGGGTGATGAAATCACGAACACGTGGGTAAAGAGGTACAAACTCTGCAGAGTGTTAAATAAAACTATCATGATAGCCGTGCTCCCGGTTATGAGCACCTGGATAACTTCCATGATTAGAGGGAAATTGGAATTTGGGATGGTTATGGTTTGGTAATGGTATGGATGGTTATGGTTTAGTAATGGTTATGGATGGTTATGGATTAATTTCTGGTATTGAGTATGGTTATTGACGATGGTGAAATCTGGACTTATTGATGATGGTAATGAATTCAGTTTGGTATTATGGTATTACTCGTGATTATGTTGGGATTACTTCACATACATATAATATATTGCTTTTCAAATGTTTTACTGTACTTTTCAACACTTTGCCATTATTATTGTCGTCATTTGAATCAGCCACATGTCATACTTTCCACACTTGCTGAGTACGACATGTACTCACTCTTGCAATCTCCCCCAACAGTTGCAGGTCAGGATTGGGAGTGTAATGGTGATAATGTGGAGTTCTAGGCCGTGTCTACCGTCAGCTTTGCCTGTGGTGTTGATTGGAGCTGCGCATACATACCTTGTCGCTTATGCTGCATAGTTGCTTAGTTTGCTTAGTTGTTTAATTAGTTTATTTCCGCTGCATTAGTTGAACTTGTCATTAATATTCATTAGAGCTTGTATTCAAGGATTTAATGAATTGTGTAATAAGAGTACTTATTTAATAATTTGAGCTGTGGTAATTTTCTGTATATCCTTTTGTGATTTCACTCGTGTATGTGTGATGAACATCCTGGGCACACATATGCGTTAGCTTGGTTCATTTTCGGAACCGGGCGTCACAGCCAAAAATAATATCATCGACATAAATTTGACAAATAAATAAATCCCCGTCAACGTCCTTGGTGAAGAGTGTAGTATCCACCCTCCCTATCTTGAATCCTTGCATGACCAAGAAATCCCTTAGACGTTCATACCACGCCCTAGGTGCTTGCTTGAGCTCGTAGAGCACCTTGTGTAACCTATACACATGATTAGGATTCCTCGGATCTTCAAACCCGGGAGGTTGCTCAACATAAACAAGCTCGTTAATATAACCATTAAGAAAGGCACTTTTAACATCCATTTGATAAAGCATTATATTGTGATGCGAAGCAAAAGCAAGGAGTATACGAATAGCTTCTAACCGAGCGACCGGAGCGAATGTTTCTCCAAAGTCTAGTCCTTCAACTTGTGAGAAACCCTTGGCCACAAGTCTTGCCTTGTTGCGGACCACAACGCCATTCTCGTCTTGCTTGTTGCGGTACACCCACTTTGTTCCGATGACGTTCTTGTCCTTGGGTCGCTCCTCCAACACCCAAACTTCATTGCGGGTGAAGTTGTTGAGTTCTTCTTGCATGGCCATCACCCAATTTGGATCTTGGAGTGCTTCCTCTATATGAGTGGGTTCTACACACTAAACAAACGAGTAGTACTTACAAAACAAAGCGACATGGCGAGAATGAGTACTTACTCCCCGTGACGGACTTCCGATGATTTGATCAATCGGATGCGCCTTGGAGATGCGTCCATGCCTCATAAGTGATTGTGAAGCACTTGGCGGTGGTGAAGCATCTTGCTCGTCCTGTGGTTGGACTTGATCTTGGACTTCTTCTTCTTGTTGATGTTGTGTGGCTTGTGAATCTTGCATTGTCAATGTATCATCATCTTTTTCTTCTTCTTCATCAACTTGAGGCGCCATGGAGGTGTTGATGTTGGAACTTGATGCTCCCCCTTGATCATGGCTCTCCTCAACTTCGGGCTTGATGTCTCCAATGGTCATGTTTTTCATGGATTCTCGTAGAGGATCATCATCTATATCATCATGACCAAAACTCTCCTCTTGGGAGCCATTAGTCTCATCAAACTCAACATCACAACTTTCTTCAACTAACCTGGAGGTTTGGTTGAATACTCGATATGCTTTTGAGTTTGACGCATAACCAAGAAAGATACCAACATCACACCTTCTTTCAAACTTACCGAGCCTTTTCTTGTGGTAGATGTAGCACTTGCACCCGAAGACTCGGAAGTAGGAGATGTTGGGCTTTCTCCCAATGAGGAGCTCATATGGGGTCTTTTGAAGTAGTCGATGAAGATAGACCCTATTAGCGGCATGGCACGCCGTGTTGATTGCTTCGGCCCAAAACTTCTCCGACGTGCCATAGTCATCAAGCATTGCTCTAGCAAGGGTGATGAGAGTCTTGTTCTTCCTTTCAACGACACCATTTTGTTGAGGGGTGTATGTGGCCGAAAACTCATGCTTCACACCTTCACGATCACACCACTCCCCAATGTTGTAGTTCTTGAACTCGGTGCCGTTGTCACTTCGGACCTTGATGATGGGAAGTTGAAATTCCCTTTGAGCACGTTTAGCAAAGGTCTTGAAGACTTTCGGAGTTTCACCCTTGTCACCTAGAAACAAAGTCCAAGCATATCTAGAATAGTCATCAACAATAACAAGACAATAGAGGTTACCACCAAGACTTTGAAATGTGGACGGTCCGAAGAGGTCCATGTGGAGTAGTTCAAGCGGCTTGGAGGTTGACACCATTGTCTTCATTGGGTGGTGTGAAGCAACTTGCTTCCCGGCTTGACAAGCGCTACAAAGCTTGTTCTTCTCGAATGTGACATCCTTTATGCCGATCACCATCCCAAGCTTGAACGACTTCTTGAGCTTGCTCATCCCAATGTGAGCAATACGTCGATGCCATAGCCAACCCAAACTCGTCTTGGTGAAAAGACAAGTGGTCAAGCTAGCATCCTTGTTGGAGAAGTCCACCAAGTAAAGATGTCCATGCCGAAAACCTTTGAAGATTAGTTCTTTGCTTGATTCACTAGTCACTACAACTCCATTCTTGTCAAAGGTGCACGTTAGTCCAAGATCACATAGTTGTGCAATGGAAAGCAAATTGAAACTAAGAGACTTAACATATAGCACATTAGAAATGGACAAATCATGCGAAATAGCAATTTTACCTAAACCAATTACCTTCCCCTTTGAGTGGTCACCAAAGGTGACTTGTTCATGATTGCTGGGGTTCTCTATGGAGGTGAACATACCATCATTGCCAGTCATATGTTGAGTGCACCCGCTATCGAGTACCCAATGCTTTCCTCCGGCTTTGTAGTTCACCTACACACATGAAGTTAGTTTTTGAGTTTAGGCACCCAAGCCAACTTAGATCCTTGTATGTGTGATACAAGTGATTTTGGGACCCAAAGTTGCTTGGGGAGCTTCCCCTTCATGCCCTTAATGTCTTTGCCGATGAACCTTGCCTTCACCTTGCCACCTACATTGCTCAAGAGATAGTGGTAATCATTGAAGGTAGATTTGTAGTTAGGAGGCAATTTGGGAGAAGGACGATTGGGAAGAGGACACTCCCTCGTGTGATGTCCGGTGACCTCACAATGTTGACAATAGGAACCAACTTCTTTGATGAAGCTTGTCCTAAGCTCCGGTGAGGGCACCTTTCCTTTGTTGAGTACCAGGAAGGATCCAAGTCCTCTCTTGTTGAAGCCTTTGGCTTGTTGGTAGAGGATTTCCTTGTGCTTGTCCTCCCCCTTAGAGAGTCTTGCCACACTAGTGCGGAGACTTTCAATCTCGTCCATCAACTCCTTCTCCCTAGGGCTTACTTTCAAAGGCAACGACTTATCCAAAATATTAGTGGCATGTGAAATAGTTGATACTTTGCCATCAAGGGTTTCCTTTTTCATGTTTTTCATTTTTAGTTCAATTGCTTCATAAGCAAGGTTAAGCACTTCGTGTTCTTGAACCAAGTCGTTGTGCTTTCCCAAGAGTGCTTGGTTTGCTAAGTCAAGCTCATGATGATCAAGCTTGATTTGAGCATTTTCCTCCTCGATTTGCTTGACATGTGATTTGAGCGTGTCATGCTCTTTAAGTATGGTTACATACTTGTCATGCAAATCGAGCTTCGCACTCTCAAGTTTAGCACAAGCTTGTTCAAGTGCCTTAACTTTGCTCTTCTCCCTTTTTATGATGACATGGTATTCATTAATCATAGATGCTAATTCATCGGGGGAGAGCTCATCATCATCATCGCTAGAATCGTCACGTACCTTAGTGTTACCTTTTGCCATGAGGCACATAGGAGGTGGACGAAGAGGTGAGTTATCCTTGTTGACGATGACAAGGCCCGCCAAGTTTTCTTCATCTTCACTCTCTTCGTCGCTTGACTCTTCATCCGTGATCCACTCATTGGCCTCACACATGAAGACTTTTTGAGGCCCTCTTCTCTTCTTTGGAAAGAGCTTGGTCTTCTTGCCTTTGTCAAATTTCTTCTTTCCAAAGGAGCGCTTGGGCTTGACCTCTTCTTCATCTTCATCACTTTCTTCTAGCTTTCGATGCTTTCCCTTGTGGTTGTCCTTCCTCTTGTCCGGTCTTGGACAATCATATGATATGTGGCCTTGATCACCACAATTATAGCATGTCTTGTTTTCATCTTTTCTTGGGAGGAAGGCTTTCTTCTTGGGATCAAAAGAGTATCCCTTCTTTGCGATCTTGGAGTTTAGACGTGAAAATTTTCTCATCATCAACGCAAGCTCGTCATCGTCATCTTCGCTTGTTGCTTGCTCTTCTTCACTTGAGCTAGGCTCAACCACTTTCTTCTTTTTAGGAGTTGTCTTCTTGGTTGAAGCCTTGAGAGCAATGGTTTTTGATGATGACTCCTCCATCATTCCAAGTACGCTCATCTCATGAGCATGAATTTCTCCAATGAGCTCCGAAACTTCAATGTTGTCAAGTGACTCTTTTTAGAGCATTGAATTGATAATGTTGTACTTGGGCTTGGGTAGAAGCATGAGGATCTTGCGGTTGATAAGTCCCTTACCAAGAGAAGCAATGTCAAGTGCGTTAATCTCCTCAATGAGCACATTTAAACGAGAAAACATTTGGTTAACATTCTCATGAGGAAGCATTTTGAATTCATCATACTTGGATTTAAGCAAGTGATATTTGAGTTCTTTAACACGAGATGAGCCCTCATGTATTTCAATTAAACATGCCCAAATTTCACAAGATTTCTCTTTACTAGCAATTCTAGCAAATACGTCTTGACTTATGCATTCATAGATAGCATTTCTAGCCTTAGCATCCCATTTTAGTTGATCACCAACATAATTAAGATCTCCAAACCTCGCATGGGTCGCTTCCCAAACTTCGGGAGCAATAGCCTCTAGGTAGGCACGCATGTGTGCTTTCCAATAGGCAAAGTTCTTGCCCTCGAAGGTAGGAACCGAACCCCCATTCTTGGCCATTTTAGCTCTCTAGCGGTGAGGCTAGAATGATCCAATGATCAACCTCGCTCTGATACCAATTGTAAGGATCGAAACGCCCAAGAGGGGGGATGAATTGGGCTTTCTTTCAAATTTTAAGGTAATTAAAAGCTAACAACTTAAAGCCCAATTCCCTATGCGATTAATCTATGCAATCAATGTAAATTAAAGTTGCGGAATGAAGATTGCATAAATGTAAAAAGGAGAGGGATGCAAACGCTCAAAGGACACGGAGTTTATCCCGTGGTTCGGCAAGATCACAAGGATCTTCCTACATCCACGTTGTGGCACCCACCGAAGGGTTTTGCCACTCCCAAGTCACCGAGACAAGGGGGTCTTCACTATTCTTCTCCGTTCGCCAACCTTGGCAAGGTGGAGCTCAAGCCTTGTACACTTTGAATCCTCCGGGCTTCCACAATCCTCTTGGCAATATCCGGAAGTCACACACACCAAGGGACACTCTCTTATGGCTCTCACTACACTAGAGACTTCAATCACCAAGAATGGAGGCACACAAGCACTATCTCTAGCTAGTTCTAGCCTATCTCTTGGTGTACAAATGATGAACAATGATGTGAAAGTGGTAGCTCTATGTCTTGAATGCTCTAGGATGTGTAGAGTATGTCTGGGCTTCAAGTCTTATCGATTTGACAGGTTGAAGGGGTATAAATAGCCAGCTTCCACGAAATAGCCGTTGGAAAAGTAGGCTGACATCACTTCTCTGCGAACACCGGATGATCCGATGCCTCCCCTTCAGTTATCATCGGTCAAAGACAAATTAGCTGATGTCACTGTGTCAGATATGACTGTTGTTAGACCGATGTTGACCTGTCTTCTCATCGGATGATCCGGTGGCTCTTCCTCCAGAATTTGCTTGATCTTGATGCTTACTGGAGTGATCGACCGATGTGTGTAATTCTGCACATCGGATGATCCGGTGCTTCACTTGGTCCAATGGTATTGCAAGTTGTGCTCATGGACCGATGTCACTGAGCCACTCACATCGGATGATCCGGTGAGTGCATTTGTCTGAGGTCTTCTTCTTCAGTTGAGCCAACTCGACCGATGCAGTCAACTCAGAAAACATCGGATGATCCGGTGGGTTCAACTTGTTGACTTCGAGTTGTTTTGTGTTGTTCTTTTGGGATTTGAACTTGTGACCTCTTTGACACTTGTTTGAAATGATGTTCTGATAGTCTTCAAGCATTGAGTGATGTCAAGTTAGAGCTTTCACTTCTTGTCTTCATATGATTCGATTTGATCTCATTAGTTGATTTTATATGGGTCTCCAATGTCATTTTGATTTCATTTGATTGAGTGATTATTGGGACCTTGCATTCACAAATTCATTAGTAATATCGAATGGTTGTCATTAATCACCGAAACCGTACCTCATGGGGCCTAGATGCTTTCAGGTCTTTATATAGGCGTCAGTTTTTCATATGCGGTATTTAAATTTTTCACAAGTGTTTGGTACTTAATAACCGCCTGAGAAGATGTTTATCTCAGGCGGGTTTTACTTACCAACCGCCTCTGATGCTGCTAAGCTCCTGTCAAGCTAATCCCTGCACAGCAAGGTATTGTAGATGCAAGTAACACTCGTGGCTCATCATTTGAATTGTTGAAAGAATCAGTTTGAAGTCTGATGATCCTTGGAAGGATTTTCCCATCCATTTGAATGATTTCTTTCCCTCCTGTCCATTTGAAAAATTAGGAAGATGCTCCTTTCTCAGTTTTAATACCTAAATATTGACTAAAAATCAGTACTCACTTTCTTAGTGCTTCACACAAGTGAGTAAGCGAACAACTTCAATCACAAATCTTGTTTTTACACTTTCATAGGGATTTAACCTTAATTTTTCAAGCATAGATTTATCAAATGGGTGAAGCTTCCTTATCACACATGTTAATGGCAGTTATAAGTGAAAGATGTGTCGAAGCTAACGAAATCTGAATCAGACTGAAGATAAAGAGATCCTGCATATGAGTGGTAATATCCAGGTTAAACAGCATGAAGGCTGTCATCATAGCTTCATGTTGTCTAACCTGTACATTATCACTCATATGCAACATCTCTTTGTCTTCAGTCCCATTGAGATTTCGTTAGCTTCGACACACCCTTCCTTTGTAACAGCTGTTAACATGTCTGATGAAGAAGCTTCAATTATTAATAAATCTATGCTTGAAAGATTAAGGTCAAATTCCTATGAAAATGGTAAAAACAAGATTTGTGATTGAAGTTGTACGTTTTGTCGTTTGTGTAAAGCACTAAGAGAGATAGTACTGATTTGTAGTCAATATATTCAGCCATTAGAACTGATAAAGTAGCATCTTCGTAAGTTATCAAAATGGAGAGAAGAGAAAGAAATCTTGCAGGGCTTGTTTGGGTGTACTCCTATCCAAACAAGCCGTCAAATGGACGGGAAGTATCGTCAGACTTCAATTGAAGCTTTTAACAATCCAAATGATGAGTCTCGCGTGTTACTTGCATCTACAAGAGCTTGCTGTGAAGGGATTAGCTTGACAGAAGCTCGAAACATAAGCTGAATTTAATAAATGTTCAAAACATGCTATCTAAAGCTGAAATAGAACATTGTTCTAAGTTGATTTCAGAAGATACAAATATATACAATATATATCATCTCTCATTGCTATATACATTTTTTCCAGCATTGACATCTTCTCGCATATAGGGTTTCAAATTCTTTTTAATGCTTCTCTCTACGCGCTTGATGTTTTCTGGTTTGGTGAAAAGGTACATCTCTTCATACTGATTATATTCCTCTTCATTATCTCCCACATTCTCAACCCCAACAATATTTTTCTTTCCAGAAACAACTACGTGCATCTTCTCAGTTTCTGGATCTTGAACATAAAAAACTTGTGCAACATTATCGGCGAGAACCCACAGGTCATCTATATAACCCACTTTATTCAAGTCTACCAGTGTCAGCCTGTAATTGTCCACTTTCACACCATCAGAATGTTTGACCCATTGGCACTTAAATACGGGCATTACCATTCTTTCGCCATAATCGAGTTCTCATATTTCCTCTATGAACCTGAAGTATGTGATCTGCTGCCCTTGTGAATCATAAGCCTCAATACGAACACCATTGTGCAACACTCTTACCGTCTTTTTCTTTAGTATAAAATGTGTAATCATTGATGTCATATGATTGCCATGATGTCACCAAAGAAGATGGGCCAGAAGCTAACTTCTTCATTGTGGCCTCTTCTATAGTGTTTCTGTATGGTATATTTTTGTCCATTAACCATTCAGTGAAACATCTTCTGTGCTCTTTTATGATCCAGTCCTCTGTGCGGTCTTGGTTTTGATCACGAAGCTCAATTTGGTGTTCCTCGATGAACGACTCATCTATTGCGAGCTGTTGTAGTACACCAAAATGTGCACGGTGTACATTTTTGTAATCTTGAACGATAAAAGTTTTCTTACCCACTTTGCCTCTCCCACGTAGTCTACCTCATGTACCGGTATAGGCACACCTATCGATTTTCCATCTTTGATGTAATCAGCGCAACTCTCAATCACTTCTTCAGTGGTGTATCCTTCCATAATTGAACCCTCTAGGTGAGCACGGTTCCGCACATAACCTTTTAATACTCCTAAATATCTCTCCAACGAAAACATATGATGTAAATATAATGGACCCAATGCTTTTATCTGATCAACAAGATGTATGATTAGGTGTACTTGCATATCGAAAAATGATGGTGGGAAACACATCTCAAGCTTGCACATTGTCTCGACGATGTATGTTTTCAGATAGTCTAAATCTTCACGTGCTATCACCTTTTGCGATACTGCATTGAAGAAGTAACACAAACGTGTGATGACAACTTTTATATGCTCAGGTTTGATGACTCTTATTGCAATGGCAAGGAAAATTGTCATCATCATGTGACAGTCATGAGAATTATAACCGAATAAAGACAAGTCTTTCATCGAGACTAGTTTGCGGATATTGGATGAGAAACTCGTGGGCACTTTGATCCCACGCAAGCATTTGCAAATTGCTTTTTTATCTTCTAGCGTCAAGTTGTAGCTGGCTGGGGGAAGGTAATGCTTCCCGTTCGCCTTTTCTACTGGATGAAGCTCTGGTCTCAAATCAAGATTTACTAGGTCCATACGTGAATTTAATCCGTCCTTTGTTTTCCTCGGCATGTCCAGCAAGGTCCCAATGATGCTGTCAAATACATTCTTTGTAACGTGCATCAAATCAATACTATGGCAAAATTCCAGATTCTTCCAATACGGAAGATACTTGAAAAAATTTGATTGTTTCTTGAAAGCCATGTCAGTTGTATCATCCAAAGATGTACTTTTCTTTCTCTTAATTCCTTTACTATTTTTGCCCTTACCGAAAGCAATATGAATGTTCTTGACCATTTCAAACACAAGTTTTCCACTATAAGGTTTTGGTGCAATATCTTTTTTGATTTTGTTATCAAATTGTTCTTTCATCTTCCTATACTTGTGTGTATCTGTCAAGAACCGTCGGTGTCTCATGTACACCGTCTTTCTGGATGAAGTGAGGTATAGAAATCCAGTTCTATCCACGCACCTAACATAACCTTTCTTCCCTTTCATTTGTCCCGATAATGTAAACAGTCCGGGATAATCATGCACGGTAACGAATATCATTGCTCTTGGCGTGAAATGCTCCCTCTTGTACTCATCCTATGTACGTACCCCTTCATTCCACAATTTCGCCTTATCTTCCGTTAAAGGTTCCAAGAACACATTAATTTCGATGCTGGGTTGTTTCAGACCTTGGATAAGAACAGATAACAAGATATATTTCCTTTTGTGACACAACCACGTTGGTAGGTTGTACATCGTTAAGACCACGGGCCATGTGCTGTGTATGCTCCTTTTTCACCAAACGGATTCATTCCGTCTGTACCCAAGGCGAACCTCACATTTTTTATTTCCTTCGCAAATTCTGGATACTGAATATCAAAATTTTTCCACTACGTTGCATCACTAGGGTGTCGTATATGTTTTTCATTCTTCTTGCGTTGCTTGGAATGCCAACGCATAAGTTCAGTCTCCCTAGGGTTTGAGAACAAACGCTTCAAGCGACCAATTACCGGAAGGTACCACATCACCAAGGCATGAATTTTTCTCTTATTCTTCCCGTCTGCATCGCCAGAAGTATCGTCATCGTCACCTTCAGGACCAATAATAAACTTCTTATTCTTCTGAGTCTTTTTCATGTTGGTAACATACTGGTGATTGTAGTCCTTCTTATATCTACTGACACCACAAATGGGGCATCTAGTTGAGAGCTCATGCTCTTTGCGATATAGAATACAATGGTTCACACAAGCGTGTATTTTTGTCACACCTAGTGCCATCGGACAAAGAAGTTTTTTCGCTTTATAAGTGCTTCTGGGCAGTTTATTTGGATTTGGAAGAATTTCTGCTAGAAGATTCAAAAGATCATAGAAACTACAATCGGACCATCCGTGCGTAGCTTTCAACTTTAGTAGTTCTAAGACTGCACAAAATGTAGTAAACTCTTTATCACAACCGTTTGATTCATCATATAAAAGCTCCATCGCCGCATTCTGCAATGTCTCCATTTTACTTAAACCTTTGCTTGCTCCCACAGAAGTCAATACATATGGTTCAATGTGACGCAACATCTCCACACAATCGAACCCATCATCATCATCACCAGCTTTATTATCACTACCATCATCGATATGAACATTATCATCATCTGAACCTCTATCATCATCTTATCCACATCATGTGTATCTAACTCACCATGCTTTGTCCATATTGTGTAGTTTTTTTTTTTTTTGAAACCTCTTTTCATCAAATGAGATTGGATTACTATAGTATCCGTCCAAGCAATCTTATTTTCGCAGTCGATACATGGACATAATATGTCATCTAGCTTTTGCAACTTCACATGTCTCTTGGATGCTTCAATAAAATTTGCAACATTATGAATGTACATAGGATCGGGTCTTGGCATGTTATACATCCACGCTCGATGGTCCATGCTTCAATAATAGAATTTTTGTCAGATTTACAAAATTTAGCCACAAATATTCTCTAAAGGTCTTCTATAAAATGAATTTACAGAGACATAACAAGTATGATTAGGACGACTAATGTAGGAGACGGGCGACGTCTTGAGGCGGACGGAGTCGAAGGTGTCGGGAGCAGCAAGCGGGGGTGAAGGATTGAAGTCGTGGGGCAAACAGGCCCAGCAGCATGGGCTAGGTCTGGGTGGGATACGGTTCGTTATATCTTGACGTCGGATCCCATCCAACGATGGTAACTAAATGGGTGAGTTATAAAACCATCTCCCTAAAAAGCTAACCCTAATCACTCCTTCGAAATATATGCATGTAGGAGGTACGCACACACAAGTAGCATATTGAAAAGGAAAACACATAAAACTACAATTACAAGTTCGGGTAAACTTCATGCATCTTATATATATTACAATAGCATCTGTTAATTAAACATCATATTCATGTCACATAATAGGTACAAACTATAATAAGCTTATTACAATATAGTCCATACATCAATATATAAAAGACCAAACTAGCAGAACACACAAAAAGGAAACAATCCATATAGTCCATACATCAATATACCAAAACACAATCCATACAGTCCTTACACATGCAAAAGGACAGAATCCATATACCAGAACACACAAAACTAACAGCTTATCAGCTAATGAAAATATACAAAGAAAAAGTAAGGAAACTACATTTACCATGTAGAGGCGTCAGCACGGTGGGGAGGCGTCAGCACGGTGGGCCGGTTGGGTGGAGAAGTGACGGTGCGGGGTTGAGCGGCGGCGTGGCAGTATGGGCTGGGCGGCGGAGCGGCGGCGCGGCGCAGGGGAAATTCTGCAGCCTTGCAGCGTCGATATAAATTCTCCAGGGTTACGTTTTAACTGTGGTGAGGGGTCCTTATATATGCGTTGGTTTTTCACAGACGGTTTTTAACTTTTTCTTAGGCGATTGGTGCTTAATAACCGCCTGCGAAAATGATTATCTCAGGCGGGTTTTACTTACCAACCGCCTGAGAAGATATTTAATCAATAATATTAATTAAGAAGAAGTAAATATCTTCACAGGCGGTTGGTACTTAATAACCGCCTGAGAAGATGTTTATCTCAGGCGGGTGTTACTGACCAACCGCCTGAGATAATGTCCGATACTGTTCTTCAGTTTCCTTATCCCTTGCTTCTTTTTTATTTAGATTCCAATATAAATACTCAAACATGTTTAGATTCTGCAAATTGTGTCCAAATTCGATGATTCTTTCTTCTACATTTGTATAAAATTAACATCTACCACCTGAACAAAATATTTTAAAACTTATATAGCTGATATTGTAATGTTTTGGTAAATATCAAATTAATTTCTACTCACATATTATTCACATTTGTGTATCTCATAAAAAAAAAGATCATTCACTCAAATTTGTTTGTATGAACATATTTGTATCATTTATACATGTATGAATTTTGTTAATTTTTTTAAAAGCATTCCAACATGTCAAACTTCAAATTATCCATCATTCTAACTAAATGCTCATATACATATGAGACATTCATCAAATTATGAACACACATTGATTCAAAAAAATTTAAAAAAAATATGAAAAAATTCATAGAGGTTGGTATCATGAGTAAAAATGTCCACTGAAAAAATAAATGAAAAAAGCATTATATTCATCAAAATAGAAAAATGAAAAATAGCATTTGTTGTATGTTTTTTATGTTCTGATCAATTTCAAAGGATTTATAAAGTGAAATTTAATGGTAACCTTTACTTATCAATAATATTACAAGAAAGTGGAATTTTGCCTTTTTAAAGGACCCACATTTAATCAAGAATATTAATTAAGAAGAAGTAAATATCTTCACATGCGGTTGGTACTTAATAACCGTCTGAGAAAATGTTTATCTTAGGCGGGTTTTAATTACCAACCGTCTGAGATAATTACCTTACGATACCCGAGTCTGAGGAACATGATGAACACACTACACATTCATTCATTCACACAGTTGAAGAACACACAATATACTCATTCATTAACAATATTCAATCACACATCTCACACAAGAACACACAAGATACACAATATTTACACAAGAACACACAAAAACACACAAGATACACAAATAATATTCAATCACATAGATGAACAAAGATATATTTCATTCATTAACAATATTTACAAAACAGAAGCAACTAAAAACAACAAAGAAAAACTAATTAAATCCTACTCCTAGTCCTACTCCTACTCCTCTTCCTCCTCCTCCTCCTCGTCCTCCGGCGGCGACTCTGGCGCTGGTGCAATAGGAGACAGGGCCGGTTGCACCGGCTGCATCGGCTGCACCGACAGTGCAACCCCGAGAACGAGGTTGCTAGCTGTCGCCTCCACCAGCGTTCTGCGGCCCTCGGGGCCAAGATTCTGGGCCATCGTCGCGAACAGAATGTCGAGACGATCAGCCACCCCCGTGAGGGCGTAGAGGTAGTGGCCGATGGTACCCATTCCAGGATACTCTGGAAGGGTACCCAGCCCCAAGGCACTCATGGCGCGAGACGTATTGTTGTATGCCTCTCGCGCCATGAGGAGGCACTGCTGGGTGTTGATCCTCTCAGGAGAGCTGCAACATTGTTTCTTGCATGGTGGCTCCCTCGGAGGGCTTGGCAGCGGAAGGTCGGCCATAGTGGTGTTGGGTCGTCGGAGCGGAGGAATACGAAGAAAAGAAGAGGATTCAAAGTGAGCGACGCGCTTGTGGAGAACTAAAGGGTGATGTCGCACGGCGTGGAAGATGGAGCAGTTGGTTTATCGCGCATTGAAAGGTCGCGCCTCGGGGAAAAGAAAGGTCGCGCACGGACGTCGACACGTCTTCACAGGCGGTTGGTGAGGGGTTATTTATTACAAACCGCCTGCAGTAATGCCCGAGGCTCTTCAGTTTCCTTATCCCTTGCTTCTTTATTATTTAGATTCCAATATAAATACTCAAACATGATTAGATTCTGCAAATTGAGTCCAAATTCGATGATTCTTTCTTCTATATTTGTATAAAATTAATATGTACCACCTGAACCAAATATTTTAAAACTTGTATAGCTGACATTGTAATGTTATGATAAATATAAAATTAATTTCTACTCACATATTATTCACATTTGTGTATCTCATAAAAAAGGATCTTTCACTTAAATTTGTTTGTATGAACATATTTGTATTATTTATACATGTATGAATTTTGTTAATTTTTTTAAAAGCATTCCAACATGTCAAACTTCAAATTATCCATCATTCTAACTAGATGCTCATATACATATGAGGCATTCATCAAATTATGAACACACATATTCAAAAAAAATTTAAAAAAATCTGAAAAATTCATTGAGGTTGGTATGATGAATCGAAATGTCCACTGAAAAAATAAATGAAAAAAGCATTATATTCATAAAGATAGAAAAATGAAAAATAGCAATTGTTATATGTTTTTTATGTTCTGACCAATTTCAAAGGATTTATGAATTGGAATTTAATGGTAACCTTTACTTATCAATAATATTACAAGAAAGTGGAATTTTTCCTTTTTAAAGGGCCCACATTTAATCAAGAATATTAATTAAGAAGAAGTAAAGATCTTCACAGGCGGTTGATACTTAATAAACGTCTGAGAAGATGTTTATCCCAGGCGGGTTTTACTTACCAACCGTCTGAGATAATGCCCGATACTGTTCTTTAGTTTCCTTATCCCTTGCTTCTTTTTTATTTAGATTCCAATATAAATACTCAAACATGTTTAGATTCTACAAATTGTGTCCAAATTCGATGATTCTTTCTTCTACATTTGTATAAATTTAACATCTACCACCTGAATAAAATATTTTAAAACTTGTATAGCTGACATTGTAATGTTTTGGTAAATATCAAATTAATTTCTACTCACATATTATTCACATTTGTGTATCTCATAAAGAAAAGATCATTCATTCAAATTTGTTTGTATGAACATATTTTTATCATTTATACATGTATGAATTTTGTTAATTTTTTAAAAGCATTCCAACATGTCAAACTTCAAATTATCCATCATTCTAACTAAATGCTCATATACATATGAGGCATTCATCAAATTATGAACACAAATTGATTCAAAAAATTTAAAAAAATCTGAAAAAATTCATAGAGGTTGTTATGATGAGTAAAAATGTCCACTGAAAAAATAAATGAAAAAGGCATTATATTCATAAAGATAGAAAAATGAAAAATAGCATTTGTTGTATGTTTTTTATGTTCTGACCAATTTCAAAGGATTTATGAAGTGAAATGTAATGGTAACCTTTACTTATCAATAATACTACAAGAAAGTGGAATTTTGCCTTTTTAAAGGACCCACATTTAATCAAGAATATTAATTAAGAAGAAGTAAATATCTTCACAGGCGGTTGGTACTTAATAATCGCCTAAGGAGATGGTTATCTCGGGCGGGTTTTACTTACTAACCGCCTGAGATAATTTTATCTTCTCAGACGGTTGGTAAGTAAAACCCGCCTGAGGTAACCATCTTCTCAGGCGGTCGGTACTTAAAATCCGCCTGAGAAAATGGGAGTCTATATATACCCCTCAGCAGCGTTTGGAAAACATAACCCGGGCGAAACACTTAGACGCTGTTAGGCTGCCAAAATTTTGTTTGCCGCCAAGTGTACGCCGCCGTCGCCGCCGAGCTTCGCCCTCGTCACTTCCAGGTACGCCGAGCGAAGCCATTGCCGTCGCCGCTGATCTTCAAGGTAAACCCTAAACCCTTCAACCTTCCATCCTCCTTCGTCGTGCTGCCTCCCTCACCGCCCTCACTACCGCCTTGCATATCCTTGGTTAGGGTTCGGGAATTGGAAAATGTAGGCATCCTTGGTTAGGGTTCGATGGAATTCCAAAAACTGTCAAGTTCGGTGGCATCTTTGGTTAGGGTTCGATGGGGCAAGATATATGTGGATGGTTGTAAGGATCGAATGCCCAAGAGGGGGGGTGAATTGGGCTTCTTTTCAAAAATTAGAGCAATAAAAACTTAATTACTAAAAGCCCAATTCCCTATGCAACCAACCTATGCATTCAAGTGAATAGTAACTTTGCGGTATATGAAATGCATAAGTGTAAGGGGAGAGGAAGAAAGCGCAAACTCCCGAGGAGACACGAAGACACGGAGATTTATCCCGTGGTTCGGCAAGATCGTCAAGATCTTCCTACATCCACGTTGTGGCACCTACCAAAGGGTATAGCCACTCCCAAGTCACCGGGATCAGGGATCTTCACTATACTTCTCCGTTTGCCAACCTCGGCAGGGTGGAGCTCAAGCCTTGTACAAGTTGGATCCTCCGGGCTTCCACAACCGTCTTGGCAAGCTTTGGAAGGCTCTCTCCAATACAATCACCAAGGGACACTCCCTTACAGCTCTCACTACACTAGAGACTCCAATCACCAAGAATGGAAGCACACAAGCACTATCTCTAGCAAGTTCTAGCCTATCTCTTGGTGTGTAAGTGGTGTAGATGATGTAGAAGTGGTAGCTAAACGTCTTGAATGCTTGAGAATGTGTAGAGTAGCTCTGGTTGTCAAGACTTGTCGAGTAGACTGGTTGAAGGGGTATAAATAGCCAGCCTCCACGAAATAGCCGTTGGAAAAGTAGGCTGACATCACTGTTCTGCGAACACCAGATGATCTGATGTTCCCCCTTCAGTTGTCATCGGTCGAATCCAAGTTAGCTAATGTCACTGTGTCAGATATGACCGTTGTTAGATCGATGTTACACTTGCCTTCTCATCTGATGATCCGGTGGCACTTCATCCAGAATTGGTTCAGAATTAATGCTTACTGGAGTGATTGACCGATGTGTTTATAGTTGTACATCGGATGGTCCGGTGTTACACTTGGTCCAGGGAGATTGCTTAATGTACTGATGGACCGATGTAACATTCCCTTCATCATCAGATGATCCGGTGAGTACTTAGTTCTGAGGTCTTCCTCTTCTGCTAAACCAACTCGACCGATGTATTGTTTTCTGGAAACATCAGTTGATCCGGTGAGTTGATTTTGTTTGCTTCGAGTTGTTCTAAGTGATTCTTTTGGAATTTGCTCGATTGACCTCTTAGACATTGGTTTGAAATATTCTTCTGATGATCACCAAGTCTTGGGTGTTATCAATTTTGATGGATAACTTTGACATATGAGCTTTTACTTCTAATCTTCATAAAAATCGATTGGCCTCACAGACTGATTTGTTAAGGGATCTCCAATCATATCCAATGAGCAGTAAATGATATTCATATAGATTTCATTAAGTGGAATAAGTGATGTGAGAAACCTTGCATCCACAAATTCATTAGTAATATCCAACGGTTGTCATTAATCACTAAAACCATACCTCATGGGGTCCTAGATGCTTTCAATGGTTATATCACGATAAATTGGTAGTTGCTTCTGTGTGTCTGAAATTGTGAAATCAGTAGCATTTCATCTTCTGGTAGTTTGCAGAGATAAAACTGTCAAGTTCGAATGAATAGGAGTTACCCCCTTCGTCGTGGATGGTTATATCACGATAAATTGGTAGTTGGTTCTGTGTGTCTGAAACTATGAAATCGGTAGCATTTCATCTTCTGGTAGTTTGCAGAGATAATATTCTGAATAGTAGTTGTTTTTCTTCTCCTAGGATCATTAGGTTTACCAAATATATGCTGAAGAAGTTCCACTTCGTTATATTCATTGGAGCAATGCCTGTAGGATCATGTAGCAAAACTGTTAGTCTGCGCGTTCTGTCATCGCATTGTGCATGATCCTATTCTGTTCTGACACATTAGTGGTAAACATGATTCTAGACTCTAGTAACAACAGTATATTCCCTATTTCTATCATCGGCCTTGCATATGCCACATAATTCTCTATTAGGGGCAAGATTTAGCTATATTTGGTTAATTTGAGCAAATTTGGCTAATTTTGGCTAAGTTACATTAGATATAGTTATACTTGACTAATTTTGACTAAGTTATGCTATATTTAGATATATTTGGCTACTTTTCCTTAGAGTTAGCTATGCTAGACTAAGTTTGGCTAAGTTTGTTTTTATTTCTCTAAGTTAGCTTCATTTGAGCAATTGTAGCTAATTTTTGCTACCAAAGATGTCTGCACTTGTGGCTCCATCAGCTTCATTTGAGCAATTGTAGCTAATCTGTGCTACCAAAATTATGCTATATTCAGCTCTGAAGCCAAACAAGTTGCTGGCCAACTCATTTGTGCTGTCAGGAGCATCCTCACGCCCATATCTAGGTACCACTAGGTGTGGCGATGGAGTCTGAGCATATGCTGCCGATCTCTATGATACAAGAATTTAGTTAGACCTATATAACTTCAAAAATGTGTTTTGGCTGAATTTACTTAATTGAGTCAAAATTGAGAAAATTTGTTTTAAATATGACCAAATTTATCTAACTGAAGCATAATCAAGCAAGTTTGACTATGCGGGGCAAGATTTAGCTATATTTGGTTAAGTTGAGCAAATTTGGCTAATTTTGGCTAAGTTACATTAGATATAGCTATACTTGACTAATTTTGACTAAGTTAAGCATTGGGTTGTCAGTGTAAAGTGAGCTTGCTAGTTGTTGCTGCTGCTATCAGTCTCTTCTAGGCACTGCATCTGCACAAGTACGCATCAACATGTTGTTTTTCATTCAGTAGGTAGAAGAACCAGTGACAAGGAATAAGAGGAAACTTGAGAGCGGGGATGATAATGCCCTCTAAGCTAGGTAGGAGCTGTGCGGGGATTTGCTTTTCGTCCCTTGCTTGATCAGTTATAGGTCCGGAGCTAGGCGCCGCCTAGTAAACCTCAAGAACGTGGTCGCCACTCTGAATGAAGCTAGCCTATTTAGAATAAGAAGATAAAATTTTCATTGCTGGTGAGCAACTTTAACATGCTTGTCACCCTCGCAATGTATCGGAACCTTTTGGTCAGTTGCCTTAAACCCTAGAATGCCTTATCAAATCCTAGAATACTTCCATCTTTTTCTTCATGCAACACTTCATGTAGAGTTAATATAACATTTATTAGATTTTTTGTCTTATTAGATCTAGCATGGAAAGCCCTAAAAGACTGGTCCTGGTAGTAACAATAAAGGAGACAATATGGAGTTTACTGACTCCAGCAGTTCAGGCTCCTATCACAGTCCATCGGATCCTTTTCTGAATATAAAAATTAAAAAGACTTCAGTGGATCTAGACCCGAAATATGATCCTGCCGATGAGGCATGGATCACGTGTCTTAACTTCAGCAGTTCAAGTTAATGTTGGTTGTCAAGTATACGAAGTCTTATAATTCTTTTCTACCTAGATTAATCGCGAAGACAATGAGGTGACATCGGCTCCTAAAACCGCAGAAGGTTCTCCAATGGATGAATCCTCAACTTCACTCAAGCGGAAACGAGGGCAACGAGGTCCCAATAAGGGTCCATTGGACCGCATCATGTACATAACAAGGGTCGGTCCAGGTGGGCTTCCCCAAGAACCACTGGATTCAGTTACCAAGTATCGTATTGCATGCGGTTTTCTTGTTAGGGAGGTTGTGCCGATCACAACCGAGAATTGGAGGAAATTACCCGAGCAGACCAAGAATGAGTTGTGGGAAAGGATAAAGAAACAATTCAAGTTCCCGAAAGGAACAAAAGAAGCTGTAAAGAAAGCAACATTGGTCACTTGCGGCAAGAAGTTTCGTGGCTGGAAGAGTGAAATGAATGCTTATGTTAAGGCCGATAAGGTCCCTTGCCCGAGGAAGATGGGAAAAATCACACAAGCTCAGTGGCAAGAGTTTGTTCGTCAAAAGAGCACACCTGATGCTAAAGCTCTAAGTGCAACTAGGTCAGAGCTTGCAAAAAAGAAAAAATACCATCATCGCTTGGGGTCTACCGGATATGGCCCCAAAGTCCAGAAATGGAATAAGATATTAGACGAAATTACCAGTAAGGGCAATCCTCACCCATTAGAAGGGTGCGATGAGTGAACTCAACGGTGGGTCTTTGCTCGGTCAGGTTTGACCAACGAGGGCAAACTTGAAAAGCCTGACTCTATGAATGAAGTAGAGGATAAAATGAAAGAAGTAATTGAAAAGCAACAGAAGGGTCTCTTCAAGCCGAAGAGGGAGAATGACCAACTTACTGCTATCTTAGGAAACCCTGAACACAGCGGATAGGTTCGAGCGGTCTCTTCTCAAATGTCTTGGCTAGATGGTTTCCATAAAGATAAAGATACATATAGAAGACGTGAGAAGTTTAAGAAAACACTTGATGAAACGATTGCTCAAAAGGTCAATGAAAATATGCAAGAAATAATGGAACAACTTAGACAATCGGGACAATTAGTCGCACCGAGTACAGTGATGGTTCCAGTGCAAAAGGAGCAATTAGTATCTCCAACTGCCTACCCTAGCAGCATTGGTTCTGTGCCAGGCTCAGGGTCAACCCATAAGTTCCCTGTCGATGATATTGCTAACGACAAATCTTGTCGTCTTCTTGTCCCGATAGGCAGAGCACGGAACAAAACCAAATAGGTTGTCACTGCTATGGCAAAGCCTGATCGTGACTTCAACGGGAATCCACTTTCGTTATATTATGTTGTGGTGCAAGTTCTTTAGATCATTGATAATGATTATGAAGATTATGAAACAGACCACGTCACACCTGAGGGGATCGCGACTCTGGGGCAGGCTGTCAACCAATTAATCCTTTGGCACCGAAGCAATATCGTGTTGGACAATGAGCTAATTTCTATCCCCGTCGCATCTCCAAATACTGCAACCCCATCTTCTAAGGCGAAAGTGCATGAAGATCCACTCCCAGTCCAGGAAGATCCACTACCCCTATGTCTCAGCAAGGATGATAGTAACCTTGCTAGTAAAGATATCCAAGAGCAACAAGTTGGACAACAGCTTCAAGCTGTACCAGAGCAAGCTGTTGCTAGTAAAGAGCAACCAGTTGAGCAACAGCTTGAAGTAGTACTAGAGCTAGCTGCTGGGAGTAAAGAGCAATCAGTTGAACAACAGGTTCAACAAGCCAGTGTCCAACTTCCGACGACTACTCCTCGATCATTAGTGCCTATCAAAGTTAGCTCATACGAAAATAAGAAACATTCATCAGAAGTGTCAAAGTATTTGGAAACTATGAAGGAAAATATTATAAAATCGAGTGCATCTCGTTCTTCTCATGAGCCAGAATTAGGAAATATCGAGGAGTGGGAAGAAGACGGTGTCATGTATAATCGGCGGACGGCTTTAGTTAAACCAGGAGTTCCAATATACAAGCTTGAGTATATTCCTCCTAAATTTGAGAATGGGAAGCCGTTCATGACATCCGTAAAACTTAGCAAACAACCCGTCCCGCTCAGAAGAATGCATGAGTGGTACATCCTTGCCAACACAAGATATGGTCTTAATTGTGTCACATTTCGTATTCCAAAACAAGCATTCTGGAGCACTGGAGAAGATAGATGAGTCATTTTATTTGAAGAGTTGTGTCCCCTTTTGCATCTGGGCATGCTCGAAATCAACCTGCTGCTCATCTGGTGCTTGTAAATGCTCTAATATTTTGTGACGCTCTCGTCAGTGAGACTGTCACGCACGATGGACCCCTCTGGAGCTATCAAGTAGAGCAAGTGACTGATCCAGTGACCAAACACAATCTGCCTCATCATCCCAACTCCATCAGTGATTACGTCCTCCATCTCACAAATGAGAATGTCCACAATGTCGAACTCCATCCAGTGGCCAGAAGGCGGCGGCTGGAGGGCGGCAGCCATCGAAGCACAGAGCGGCGGTGGCGGAGAGAGAGGGTGCGGAGCGTCGGTGGCGGAGAGCAGAGTTGGGGAGAGAGAAAAAGGAGGTGAAACGGCGCGCTAAATAGGTGGGGCCCGAACCCTAGCTCAAAATTTAACATCGGATGAACCGACGTAGGATGAGGGCTGCATCGGTCGAACAGTACAATAAGGGTATTCCAAAAGTACCATTGACATCGAATGCTCCGACGATGAGAGGATTAGCATCGATTGATTTGGCACAACTCCAGAAATGTGAACATCAGATGCTCTGATGTTTCTCAGAATGAACTCGTCGGTTGATTTGACTTTCTGACTGAGCTGACCCTTGGCACTTGAGCACAAACTGATCCGATGATGCTTCTGGCCTAAGCATCGGATAATCCGATGACTACAAAACATCAACATCCCATATATGTCCTTTGACTCAAACAAACAAACACGGAGAAACACATGTCTTAGGACTTTTTGGGCAACCCCTTACCCCTCAAAAAGACTAGTTGCCAATAACTTGGCTAAGCCCTAAAGCAAATAGAACACCAAAGAAAATAAGGAATAAATCCAAATAAAATGTAAGGCCCATGCTTTGTGAGCTAGAGGATGAATACTTCTATCTCTTTAAAGCATGTTCCTTTAGGCATTAACGCACCTAACATTTTGTTCTTTCCACATCATATGAGTTGAGATATTGCATTTCAAACAAGTCTCTTTCTCATGAGGTGGGTTCCCCTTTGTGACAAACTACCGTATGCAATGCCAAACAATTTATAATGCAAGAAATTAAATGTGAGTGCAAGTTTATGTGGCAGGCATCATGCAAGACATAAAGTAAATCTATCTTGCCAAATTTTAACCTTTCAAAGGATTCTTCAGGGAGAGCCACTCTCCAAGCCTTGGGGAAACCCAAAAGAACCTCCATCCCAAGCTAACCCTTGCTCGCCCCTATCCTTTGAAAGTTAGACAAGACCTATATGTGATGCATTCTTACATGACCATGGCAACTTACATGACATTTGATGCATCTAGTACAATTTAATTCACTTCTTAGTCTAGAAAAGGTTTTCTCATCAAGTGGTTTAGTGAAGATATCCGCCAATTGTTCTTTGTACCTAACACCTCGCAAGGAGATGTCTCCCTTAGCTTCATGGTCTCGCAAGAAATGATGGCGAATATCAATGTGCTTAGTGTGGGAGGGTTGAACGGGGTTTTTAGCAATCTTAACCGCACTTTCATTGTCACAAAGGAGAGGCACACAACCAAGTTTAATACCAAAGTCCAAAAGGGTTTGCTTCATATAAAGAATTTGGGCACAACATGCACCGGCCGCTATGTATTCCACTTCTGTCGTGGACAAAGCAACGGAATTTTGCTTCTTGCTAGACCAAGATACTAGGGAACGCCCAAGCAAGTGGCACCCACCGGAGGTACTCATGCGGTCCATATGGCATCCGGCAAAGTCCGAATCCGAGTAACCCAAGAGATGGAATTTTGCACCTTTAGGGTACCACAGGCCTACACTAGGGGTATGCTTGAGATACCAAAGTATCCTAAAGACCGTCTTCCGATGCGATTCTTTAGGTGCTGCTTGAAAGCGAGCACACAAGCATACACTAAACATGATATTGATCCTAGATGCAGTAAGATAAAGCAATGAACTAATCATAGAACGGTAATTAGATTGTTCAATAGGTTTACCGTCCTTACCCTCGTCGAGATGACAATTTGTTGCCATTGGAGTGCTTCTTGAGCTACAATCTCCCATCTCAAATTTCTTCAAGAGGTCCTTGGTATACTTTTCTTGAGAGATGAAGGTCCCCTCTCGAAGTTGCTTGATTTGAAAGCCAAGGAAGAAGTTGAGCTCTCCAATCATCGACATCTCGAATTCCCTAGACATCATTTTGCCAAACTCATGGCTAAGAGCTTCGTTAGTTGAACCAAAAATAATATCATCGACATAAATTTGACAAATAAATAATTCTCCGTCGATTTCTTTGGTGAAGAGTGTAGTGTCCACCCTCCCGATCTTGAATCCTTGCATGATCAAGAAATCTCGTAGTCGTTCATACCATGCCCTAGGTGCTTGCTTGAGCCCGTAGAGCGCCTTGTGCAACCTAAACACATGATTAGGATTCCTCGGATCTTCAAACCCGGGAGGTTGTTCAACATAGACAAGCTCATTAATATAACCATTAAGAAAGGCACTTTTCACATCCATTTGATAAAGCTTTATGTTATGATGTGATGCAAAGGCAAGAAGTATACAGATGGCTTCTAGTCAGGCGACTGGAGCAAATGTCTCCCCAAAGTCTAGTCCTTCAACTTGCGAGAAACCCTTGGCCACAAGTCTTTCCTTGTTGTGGACCACAACGCCGTTCTCATCTTGTTTGTTGCGGTACACCCACTTTGTTCCAATGACGTTATTGTCCTTGGGTCGCTCCTGCAACACCCAAACTTCATTGTGGATGAAGTTGTTAAGTTCTTCTTGCATGGCCATCACCCAATTTGGATCTTGGAGTGCTTCCTCAATGTGAGTGGGTTCTACAGATGAAACAAACGAGTAGTGCTCACAAAACGTAGCGAAATGGCGAGAACGTGTACTTACTCCCCTTGACGAACTTCCGATGATTTGATCAATCGGATGCGCCTTGGAGATGCGTCCATGCCTCATAAGTGGTTGTGAAGCACTTGGCGGTGGTGATGCGTGTTGCTCTTCTTGTGGTTGGACTTGATCATGGACTTCTTCTTCTTCTTCTTGATGTTGTGTGGCTTGTGAATCTTGTGTCGGCAATGGATCATCTTTCTCTTCTTCGTCAACTTGAGGCGCCATAGATGTGTTGATGTTGGAACTTGAAGCTCCCCCTTGATCATGGCTCTCCTCAACTTTAGGCTTGAAGTATCCAATGGTCATGTTCTTCATAGCTTCTCGTAGAGGCTCATCATCTATTTCATCATGACCACAACTCTCCTCTTGGGAGCCATTAGTTTCATCAAACTCAACATCACAACTTTGCTCAACTAAACTGAAGGTTTGGTTGAATACTCGATATGCTTTTGGGTTTGATGCATAACCAAGAAAGATACCAACATCACATCTTCTTTCAAACTTACCGAGCCTTTTCTTGCGGTAGATGTAGCACTTGCACCCAAAGACTCGAAAATAGGATATGTTGGGCTTTCTCCCAATGAGAAGTTCGTACGGGGTCTTTTGAAGTAGTCGATGTAGGTAGACCCGATTTGCAGCATGGCACACCGTGTTGATTGCTTCGGCCTAAAACTTCTCGGACGTGCCATAGTCATCAAGCATTGCTTGTGCAAGAGTGATGAGAGTTTTGTTCTTCCTTTCAACGACACCATTTTGTTGAGAAGTGTATGTGGTCGAAAACTCATGCTTCACGCCTTCACGATCACACCACTCCCCAATGTTGCAGTTCTTGAATTCGGTGCCATTGTCACTCCGAACCTTGATGATGGGAAGTTGAAATTTCCTTTGAGCACGGTTAGCGAAGGTCTTGAACACTTCCGGAGTTTCACTCTTGTCACCTAGAAACAAAGTCCAAGCATAGCGAGAGTAGTCATCAACTATAACAAGACAATAGAGGTTACCGCCAAGACTTTGATATGTGGACGGTCCGAAGAGATCCATGTGGAGCAACTCAAGTGGCTTGGAGGTTGACACCATTGTCTTCATCGGGTGGTGAGAAGCAACTTGCTTCCCGGCTTGACAAGCGCTACAAAGCTTGTTCTTTTCAAATGTGACATCCTTTACGCCGGTCACCATCCCGAGCTTGAAAGACTTCTTGAGCTTGCTCATTCTAATGTGCGCTATGCGTCGATGCCATAGCCAACCCAAACTCGTCTTAGTGAAAAGACAAGTGGTCAAGCTAGCATCCTTGTTTGAGAAGTCTACTAGGTAGAGATGTCCATGCCGAAATCCTTTGAAGATTAGTTCTTGGCTTGTTTCACTAGTCACAACAACATCATTTTTGCTAAAGATGCACGTTAGTCCAAGATCACATAGTTGTGTAATAGAAAGCAAATTGAAACTAAGTGACTTAACATACAATACATTGGAAATAGATAAATCATTTGAAATTGCAATCTTACCTAACCCAATTACCTTCCCCTTAGAGTTATCACCAAAGGTGACTTGTTCATGATTGCCGGGGTTTTCTATGGTGGTGAACATACCATCGTTGCTGGTCATATGTTGAGTGCACCCGCTATCGAGTACCCAATGCTTTCCTCCGGCTTTGTAGTTCACCTACACACATGAATTCAATTTTTGACTTTAGGCACCCAATCCAACTTAGGTCCTTGTATGTGTGATACAAGTGTTTTTGGGACCCAAAGTTGCTTGGGGAGCTTCCCCTTCATTCCCTTTACGTCCTTGCCAATGAACCTTGCCTTCACCTTGCCATCTACTTTACTCAAGAGATAATAATGATCATTGAAAGTAGACCTGTAGTTAGTAGGCAATTTTGGAGAAGGCCGGTTAGGAAGAGGACACTCCCTTGTATGGTGACCGGTGACCTCACAATATTGGCAATAGGAACCAACTTCCTTGATGAAGCTTGTTCTAAGCTCCGGTGAGGGCACCTTTCCTTTGTTAGGCACCGGGAAGGATCCAATTCCTCTCTTGTTGAAGGCCTTTGCTTGTTGGAAGAGGATTTCATTGTGCTTGACTTCTCCTTTAGATAGTCTTGCCACACTAGTGCGGAGACTTTCAATTTCTTCCAACAAGTCCTTCTCCCTAGCATTCTCTTTCAAAGGCAAAGACTTATGCAAGACATTAGCGGTATGAGAAGTAGTAGATACCTTATCATTAAGGGTTTGTTTCTTTATATTTTTCAATTCTTGATCAAGAACTTCATAAGCAAGGTTAAGTACTTGATGCTCTTGGATTAACTCATTGTGCTTTCCCAAGAGTGCTTGGTGTGCTAAGTCAAGCTCATGATGATCTAGCTTGATTTGAGCCTTATCCTCCTCAACTTGCTTGAAATGAGATTTGAGTGTGTCATGCTCCTTAAGTATGCTTTCATACTTGTCAAGCAAATCGAGGTTAGCACTCTCAAGCTTAGCACGAGTTTCTTCAAGAGCCTTGACCTTACTCTTTTCCCTCTTACTGATAGTGTGGTATTCATTTATTAATGAAGTTAAATCATCGGGGGAAAGCTCATCATCGCTAGAGTCATCACATACCTTGGTGTTACCTTTAGCCATGAGGCACATGCGAGGTGGATGAAGAGATGAGTCATCATTGTTGGCAATGGCAAGGCCGGCCAAACTTTCTTCTTCTGCTTCACTCTCTTCATCACTTGATTCTTCGTCAGTGATCCATTCATTTGCCTCACACATGAATACCTTTTGTGGACCTTTCCTCTTCTTTGGGAAGAGTTTTGCCTTCTTGCCTTTGTCATGCTTCTTCTTCCCAAAGGATCTTGGTTTGGGCTTGTCCTCTTCATCATCCTCACTATCTTCAAGCTTGCGATGCTTGCTCTTGTGGTTCTCTCTCCTTTTGTCCGGTTTTGGACAATCATAGGAGATGTGGCCTTGATCACCACAATTGTAGCAAGTCTTGTTGTCATATCTCCTTGGTAGAAAAGCCTTCTTCTTGGGATCAAAGGTGTATCCCTTCTTGGCAATCTTGGAGTTTAAGCGAGAGAACATTCTCATCATCAATGCAAGCTCATCAACGTCATCTTCACTTGATGCTTGCTCTTCTTCACTTGAGCTAGGCTCAACCACTTTCTTTTTCTTCAGACTTGTTTTCTTGGTGGAAGCCTTTAGAGCAATTGTCTTTGAAGATGATTGCTCCATCATCCCAAGTACACTCATCTCATGAGCGTGAATCTCTCCAATAAGTTTCAAAACTTCAATGTGATCAAGATATTCTTTTTGAAGCATGGAGTTGATGATGTTGTACTTTGGCTTAGGAAGGAGCATAAGAACCTTGCGGTTGATGAGTCCCTTACCAAGAGAAGCAATGTCAAGAGCATTAATTTCCTCAATAAGCACATTCAGGCGAGAAAACATTTCATTGACATCATCATATTTGGCTTTAAGCATATGATATTTTAGTTCTTTGACACGAGAAGAACCCTCATGAATTTCAATCAAGCAAGCCCAAATTTCACAAGCTTTCTCTTTGCTAGCAATCCTAGCAAATACATCTTGACTAATGCATTCATATATTGCATTTCTAGCTTTAGCATCTCACTTTATTTGATCAACAACATAATTATGCTCACCAAACCCCGCATGGGTCGGTTCCCATACCTCGGGAGCAATAGCCTCTAGATAAGCACGCATGCGTGCTTTCCAATAGGCAAAGTTCTTGCCCTCGAAGATAGGAACCAAACCCCCATTCTTGGCCATTTTAGCTCTCTAGCGGTGAAGCTAGAATGATCCAATGAGCAACCTTGCTCTGATACCAATTGTAAGGATCGAATGCCCAAGAGGGGGGGTGAATTGGGCTTCTTTTCAAAACTTAGAGCAATAATGAAAGTTGCCTAGAGGGGGGGTGAATAGGCTAATTGACCTGCAAATGACTCAATAAAACGAGATTAAATTACAGGGGGCGGACTAGTCCGGTCTGGGGGCGGACTAGTCCGGTCAGCCTGCGTGAAGAACCCTAAAAAATGTTTCTAGCAAGTTTTAGGGGATTTTCTCGATGCTACAAGTGAGTATATGTTTAAGTCAAGTTGAGCAACAACCTACACAAGAGCAAATCAAGTTTCCACAAGTTTGTAGCAATGCGGAGTATGAAACGAGACTACCAACTCTAGAACAAAGTAATCAATAGAGTGAATGCGAAGAACACAAGGGGGCAAGAATTTTATCCCGAGGTTCGATCCCACACAAGGAATCTACGTCCCCGTTGAGGAGTCCACAAAAGGACCGGGTCCAACAACCCTTCCCTCACCAAGTTTACCGCACGGGCCTAACTTGGTTCTCCACTAATCACAACGGTGATTACAAAGTTCGTTGGGGCTTCTCACAAACTGAGGCTCCCACACCACAAAGATGATCAACACAATAAAACAAACTCAATACACAGCCCACAAAGACTCAACGAGTGCAAGAGATCAAACCGGGAGCACAAGCGCGATGTTCTTCCTCTTCTCCACCTCACTAAACCCTAATCCACTCAAGAATTAGTTTTAGAGGGAAAGTAGGCAAGAAGGAGGCTTAGGAGTGCTCCAAGTTGGCTGTGGCGGCGCTAGGGTTTGAGTTTTTTCAAAGGTGTTCGAAATGAGGCCGGGGGTCCCCTTTTTATAGGGGTCCCAAGCCCAATCTGCTGACTTCAGCAAAAGGGCGGACTAGTCCGGCCACTGGCCCGGACTAGTCCGGCCTAGGGGACCACTGACCCCTTTGTCAGGTCCCGACAGCTGACACACTATCGTCACGCTACCCGCCAAACTTCAAATTCAAACGGTCACTTCCAGAACGGACTAGTCCGGTCAGCACCGGACTAGTCCGATCTCACACAGAGCCTTCTGCTCCGTATGAAAACGGACTAGTCTGAGGACCACGGACTAGTCCGGCCCCTAGCGCGGACTAGTCCGGTCCTCCCAGACTTAGCCACAGAAGCACCTTTTCCAAGCCAACCCGGACTAGTCCGGCCCCACGGGCGGACTAGTCCGTTCTCACTCAGGACCTCTTGGTCCGGTCCAAAACGGACAAGTCCGTGGTTTTGGGACTTCATCCCCAAAACCCACTCACTGCTACCCGGACTAGTCTGGTCACAAACGGACTAGTTCGATCTCAGTCAGACCCTTCTGGTCCGCCCAGAAACGGACTTGGCCGGCCAGGGACGGACTAGTCCGGCCTCCTGCACGGACTAGTCCGGCCCTACGGCCAGACCACTCAATCACTCATTTCTTTCATAGGTTTGACCTCTAAACCACTTTGAGCTCCCAAACTTGATCTCAATGCACTTTACACACACACCC
This sequence comes from Tuctoria greenei, assembly GCA_036927565.1. NCBI lineage: Eukaryota > Viridiplantae > Streptophyta > Magnoliopsida > Poales > Poaceae > Tuctoria > Tuctoria greenei. The sequence continues at coordinate 160,971,255 of JAYESD010000007.1, read as the reverse complement.
TCCTATTGCTACGGCTAGTCTAACTCAATCACGCTAGAAACCCTAGTTTCTACGCTTCGAGTTGACTCCGTTTCCTTCCTTTTCCTTTTTGAGGGTTTGCGTCTTCAATTGAGTCCATACCTGTGCTAAGATCACTTGAGCTCATTAGCGACTTAATTGTCGTCATCAATCATCCAAAACCCACGGGGAACCTAGATGCACTTTCAATCTCCCCCTTTTTGGTGATTGATGACAACACATTAAGTCCTTCACAAATAAGAGTATAAAGTTTGGTTTTCATAACATGTGTGCGTATGAATGACTCCCCCTCAAAGTATGCAACATGTAAAAGAGATGGAGAAGTTCTTTCATACCCACACACGTTATGGTGGGGTGCCTACGTGATGTGCTCAACAGTTTGTGTCAAGACATGAATAACATCAATACATTCATAAGATTGACAATAAGAGCAATATATTGATAGTAAGCAACAATAACGAATCTTGCACAAATGTAAACATCCAAGAGCATAAATATGTTACATGACATGTTACATGACAGTCATACAACACAAAACACACCCACAAAAGATTAACCCCCCCTTAACTCTCCCCCTTTGGCATCAAGGCACCAAAAAGGAAAAGAAGGGAGGAAACTAAGACCTAAGAACTAGTCCTCGTCTTCGCCACTTCCACTCTCTGTGGCCTCGGAATCTTCGACGTCGTCCTCATCATCGACATCGTCGTCGGAGTTCCTTGCCGAGGGAGCAGCCCGAGAGGAGCTTCCATCCTCTTGGAGCTGGGCGAGCTCATCGGCGGTGAAGGTGGGGAAGGGAGTGATTTCCCCATCACTCACCTCCGGAGAGGACATTGGGACCTCCAGCTTGTCGCACACCGCCTTAAGATATTTCTCTTGACGCTTGTGTGCCCTCTGAGCGCGGATCTCTTGCTTCCGGCAGGAAGTGAAGATGGCCTTGAAGCATTTGAAGAACGCACTCATGGACTGAGGCGGAGGCGGAGATGGAGGCGCCACGGGGCGAGATGGAGGATCCGCATTCTTGCGACGAGGAGGAACAGGCAGAGGCGGGGGAATCTGAGGACGCAGTCTCTTATGTGTGACATCCTTCTGGAAGGTAATTCCGGAGACTTTCTCAATTAGGCACATCACATAAGGAGCATAGCCACAAGACCTGTTGGGGGTATGAGATATATTGAAGATTTCATCAAAGATGTACTCAGCTAGGTTGAAGCTTTCTTCCCCATCTATCAGCACAAGCAAATGCCTCAAGTTGCCCTGGATGACTCCGGCATCTCCATCCTTCGGGGCAATGGTCTTCCGAAGAAGGCGGTTGAGCACACTGAAAAATGGCTTGATATTTCTTGCCAGTCCTGCCTCATAAGGAAGATGGTCTGGATACATGAAGTCAAGGGCATCTCGATCTAGGGCTTTGAGGTTGGAGATGATGATCTCATGCTCAAGGTGTTCCTCCAATCCTAAAACCTTGGCAAAGTCTTCAAATGTGACTGTGTACTGCTCTCCATTTGTCATCCATGACATCCGGCGATTGCCAAAAGAGTGAAAGTAGACGGTCGTGTAGAATTGCACAATCACCTCAATGTTCCAGTCGTACTGGAAACCCATGATATCCTTGATTCCATGTCGTTCCACTGCATTGATCACAGCATCAAATGCAGCATGCTTCTTCTGAGCCATGTAGTCCCAGTCAACCCACTGGGCATCAGTCACAGGAGTCTTCATCTTCATGTAGACGAGGCGATAGTAATCGCAGTGGAAGTCACACCAGAACCGAGGGTCGGCGGTGGACCTCTCATACTTATAGACATTCTCGTCTCTGAGCCTCCTGGCCTTCTCAGCTCCTTTTCCTTTGAAAGTGTTAGCTGAGAGGTTGGGCTGACGGTTTGGATTCCGTGCTGGACTGTGCATTACCAGAGGCTCAACAGCCTGAGCCTTCCCTTTTTCACGAATCACAATTCCTCCGGGTGCCTTCTTAGCTGGCACCTTGACGGAGGGCTTCTTCTTTTTCGGCTCGACTGGAGCCGGAGCCTTTCCCTTCTTGGGATCACGCTCTACCCTGGGCTCAGGTTCCATTTGGGCTGGCTCCTTGCCCTTCGCCTTCTCGCCAACAGTGACGAGCTTCTTTCGCTTGGGGGCACTGTCCTCAGCAGCCCTGGAGTTGTGGGCCTCCCTATCCTCTCTTTTCTTCTTCCTCAGCTCATGGAGGGATTCTGCGGTGGCACGGGCAATGGCTTCATCCTCATTGTAGATGCTCGCAGCCACCTTGGATGCTTCGAGTGCCTTGAGCTTTCTTTCCTCCTTGGCCTTCTGCACCTCCATTAGCGCAGCCTTAGTCCGAGCCTCGGCAATTTGGGCCTTGGTACGCCCCTCGAGGTTGACACGAGGAGGGGAGCGCTCGGAGTTCGACATTCTGTGCAAATAACGGAGAGAGGAAGATATGAGCCTAAGAAGAAGAAGTATTGCCGAAAGGATCTCGAGAACCAACTAGACGTAGGGTTTGCCCTGTGCAAACCGGACTTGTCCGCCCCAGGGGCGGACTAGTCCGCTGGCCGGACTTGTCCGCCTGGTGGCCGGACTAGTCCGTGTTACACAGGAAGAACCCTAACCCTAATTGATTCGTCGAAAAATTTGTGAACCAATGCGCAATACTCCTAGGCTATGATCGCAAGGGTGTATAGAACAACATTAATGAAGGTGTTCCTATCAAAAACTTGATGAATCAAGAATTGGGCTAGTTTTTGAGGAACGGTGAAATACCTTCAAAAATCCGCTTGAGTCGTCGAAATCGGCGTGGATCTCGAAGGTGGAGCGCGGGGAAGTGATCCCTCACTCCCAAGGACTTCGATGCGCGGATTGGAGTTGAGTTTTGGTGGTTGGAGCGCAAAATCGCCGATTTGGGGGCGGTTGTGCGCGCGTGGAAGCTAGAGAGACAAGTGAGAGAGAGAGAGGGGGTCCGGGCCGCCTGGGGGTTTAAGTCCCCAAGGGGCCGGACTAGTCCGGTTGAGGGGCCGGACTAGTCCGGTTAGCGGACCAGACCCAGACTAGTCCGGGTCCGGACTTGTCCGGTGGAAGGCCGGACTAGTCCGGTGTGCGGACTGGCCGCAGACTAGTGTGACCCGGACTTGTCCGGCCGTAGGGGCGGACTAGTCCGGTCCAGCTGGGCTGAAAAACAATATATTTGGGTTTTGCCCATAGAGATAAGTCCTTTGGTACGAATATAGCAAGGAAAACATGACAAGCATGATTATGAGCCAATAAGGAACAACTTATGAACATTTTCATGAAGAAAATAGATTTCTCAACCAAATTTGAGGAGAAATCGACATAGAGAGGAGTTTTTCGAAATGTGGCTCAAAATATATGAGGAATGGTGTTTAAGCCACATTTCGAGAATCCAACACGTTGAGCTCACTTCTTAGCTCACAGAAACGCTTCTCGTCAAGAGGCTTTGTGAAGATGTCCGCAAGTTGATGTTCCGTCCTCACATGCGAAATCTCAATGTCTCCCTTCATTGAGTGATCTCGCAGGAAATGGTGTCGAATGTCTATATGTTTGGTCCTAGAGTGTTCCACCGGATTATGGGCTATCTTGATTGCACTCTCGTTGTCACACAAGAGTGGAATTTTACGCAGGTTAATCCCATAATCCCTAAGAGTTTGTCGCATCCAAAGAAGTTGTGCACAACAACTTCCGGCTGCAACATATTCCGCTTCGGCGGTGGATAGAGCAATAGAGTTTTGCTTCTTAGAGGACCAAGACACAAGAGATCGACCTAAGAATTGACACGTACCCGATGTGCTCTTCCTATCAACTTTGCACCCCGCATAGTCCGCATCGGAATATCCGATGAGGTTAAACTTGGATCCTTTGGGGTACCAAAGTCCTAGGGTAGGTGTGTGTACAAGATATCTCAAGATCCTTTTAACGGCGGTCAAATGACAAGCCTTGGGTGCTGCTTGAAAGCGTGCACACATACACACACTTAGCATGATATCGGGCCTAGATGCACAAAGATAGAGAAGTGATCCGATCATAGACCTATATAGCTTTTGATCCACACTTGGACCGTCCTCATTTAGGTCTAGGTGTCCATTTGTCCCCATAGGGGTTTTGATGGGTTTTGCTTTGTCCATGTCAAACTTTCTTAGAATATCTTGAGTATACTTAGTTTGACTTATGAACGTCCCTTCTTTGAGTTGTTTCACTTGGAATCCTAGAAAGAACTTCAACTCACCCATCATGGACATTTCAAACCTCTCCGTCATTATCTTGGAGAACTCGTCACAAAACACCTTATTTGTGGAACCAAATATGATGTCATCCACATATATTTGGCACACAAAAAGATCCTCATTGAAGTGTTTTGTGAAAAGGGTATAATCCGTTTTTCCTATCCTAAAACCATTTTCAACTAAAAAGTCTCTTAAGCACTCATACCAAGCTCTAGGAGCTTGCTTCAGACCATAAAGAGCCTTTCGCAATTTGTAAACATGGTTTGGATAGTCTTTGTCTTCAAACCCTGGAGGTTGCTCTACATAAACTTCTTCCTTGATTGGGCCATTAAGGAATGCACTCTTAACATCCATTTGGTAGAGTTTGAAGTCATGATGAGTAGCAAAGGCTAGTAGTATCCGAATTGACTCAAGCCTAGCTACGGGGGCAAATGTCTCATCAAAGTCCAATCCTTCAACTTGTGAGTATCCTTTTGCCACAAGTCGTGCCTTGTTCCTAGTTACCACGCCATGCTCATCTTGTTTGTTGCGAAACACCCACTTGGTTCCAACAACATTAGCTTGAGGGCGCTTGACAAGCTCCCAAACCTTGTTCCTTTCAAAGTTGTTGAGCTCCTCTTGCATGGCAACTACCCAATCTGGATCCCTTAAGGCATCTTCAACCTTATGTGGTTCCAAGGATGAGACAAAAGAGAAATGCTCACAAAAGTTTGCAACACGTGAGCGTGTAGTTACTCCTTTTGTGATATCTCCTAGAATGTTGTCAACGGGATGGTCCCGTTGAACACTTTGATGAACACGAGGATGCGGGGGTTGACCTCTTGAATTACTTGGTTCATCTTCTTCACTTTGGTCTCCCCCTTGATCCAAGCCTCCCCCTTGATCTTCATTCTCATTATCACTTTGGGGAGCTTCTAGTGGATCTTCAACTTGTCCAATGGGGATTTGACCTACTTCATAATGATGATGGTCACTTGGGCTTTGAGATGGTTCTTGTGGGCGAACATCTCCAAGTGCCATTTTCCTTAGAGCTTCTAGTGGAGGTTCCTCTTGATCAAGGGCATGTTGATCAACTTGCTCCACTTGAGAGCCATTGGTTTCGTCAAACACCACGTCACGTGCTACTTCAACAATTCCGGAGGATTTGTTGAACACACGGTACGCATGAGTGTTTGAGTCATATCCAAGCAAGAAACCCTCATCGGACTTTGAAGCAAACTTCGAAGTCCTAGGCTTCTTGTTGAGGATATAGCATTTGCTACCAAAGACCCGAAAGTAAGAAACATTGGGTTTCTTACCAATGAGAAGCTCATAAGGAGTCTTCTTGAGGAGGCGATGAAGGTACAATCAATTCACGGCATGGCAAGCGGTGTTAACCGCTTCCGCCCAAAACCGGTCCGATGTTTTGTACTCATCTAGCATCGTCCTTGACATCTCAATGAGCGTCCTATTCTTTCTTTCGGCTATGCCATTTTGTTGTGGAGAATAGGGAGCGGAAAACTCATGCTTGATGCCCTCCTCATCTAGGAACTCTTCTACTTGCATGTTTTTGAATTCGGTGCCATTGTCACTCCTTATAGCCTTTATCCTTAAGGTGAACTCATTTTGAGCTCTCCTTAGAAATTTCTTGAGGACACCGGGAGTTTCACTTTTATCATGAAAGAAGAACACCCAAGTATATCTAGAGAAGTCATCAACGATGACTAGACCATACTTGCTGCCACCAATGCTAATGTACGCAATGGGGCCAAAAAGATCCATATGGAGTAACTCCAAAGGTCTAGTTGTCGTCATGATATTCTTAGAGGGGTGTTGAGCTCCTACTTGCTTTCCCGCTTGGCAAGCACTACATGGCCTATCCTTTTCAAATACTACATCCTTTAGGCCACGAACATGCTCACCCTTAAGGAGCTTTTGAAGGTTCCTCATTCCAACATGGGCTAGCCTTCTATGCCAAAGCCATCCCATGTTGGCTTTTGCCATTAAGCATGTGTCAAGTTGAGCTTTATCCGCGGTGAAGTCCACAAGATAGAGCTTTCCCTTGAGCACTCCCTTAAAGGCTATCGAGTCATTACCTTCTCTAATGACACTCACTCCCTCACTAGAGAACACACATTTATATCCTCTATCACATAGCTGTGATATGGATAGGAGATTATAGTCTAGAGAATCAACATGCAAGACATTTGATAAAGTATGTAATGAGGAGATAGAAATTTTACCGGAGCCAAGGATTTTCCCTTGGCTATTGTCCCCAAAGAAGATTCCTTCACTTGGGTCCTTATTCTCCTCATACTCTATGAACATGCTTCTCTCTCCGGTCATGTGGTTGGTGCATCCGCTATCCAATACCCATTTCGATCCACCGGAGGAGTAAGCCTGCAAAACAAGTTTTATGCCTTTCTTTTAGGTACCCAAGCGGAGTTGGGTCCTTTGACATTAGTGGTTAGGCATTTTGGCACCCACACGCAAGGCTTGGGGCTCTTGCGGAGTGGCCCAACATATCTAGCAAACACCTTGCCGTGTTTGTTCTTCTTCAACACATAAGATGCATCAAAATCATGAAATAAATGATGCGGTTCAGATTTAGGCAAGTTTTTGCTAGAGGGTGAGTTCTTTTCATTTTTAGTTTGAGATGAACTCCCCTTAACAAAGACAATCATGTCTTTGCCATACTTGGAGGTTTTGGCGTTATGCCTTGCACCTCTAGTATAGCCAAGACCATCCTTGACATGGGGTGGTCTTGTGTTGGTGAATGCACTTCGTGCATATGCCACCTTTTCCTTGTCAAAGATGGCACCCTTAGGTGCTTGTTTTCCTTGTGCTAGGTTGAGTTCATCCTTAAGTTTAAGGATCAAGTTGGAGCACTTGCAAGGTGATGTTGCCTTGGATGAGGCCTTTGAGGGGGTTGAGCTCTTGAAGGAAGAGGTTACATTGTTCTTGAGTGACTCAACTTGAGTCTCAAGGATCTTGTTAGCTTTTGACGAGCTTCCAAGTTCATCCTTGAGCTCAATCGACTTCTCCTCAAGACTTGAACACGTTTTCTTGCAAAGAGCAAGTTCGTGTTCCAATGCCTTGCTCTTCTCTCTTTCGAGCTCAAGGAGCTCATCAAGCTCTTGACATCTCTCCTTCTCAAGGATGAGCATGTCCTCCTGTCTGTTGATGAGATCTTCCTTCTCAAAGATCTCATCCATAAGCAACTTCATCCTACGCAAGGTGCTTTTGCTTATGTCCTTAAACATATGCTCATTTTCACTAGCGCTATCAAAATCATCATGTGAGGAAGTTGGGGAGGAAGGATGAGATGTTACCTTTCTCTTTCCTTCCCTTGCCATAAGGCAAGTAGGCTTGTGGTCGTTGTTGAGGTTGGGGAAGAGCTTGCCTCCCTTGGAGTTCCTCCCGATGGCTATGGTGGCCATCTTCTCCTCTTCTTCTTCGGAGGAGGACTCATCGTTAGAGTCCCACTCCTTCCCCAAATGGGCTTGTCCGGAGGGCCTCTTCTTCTTGAAGAATCTCCTTTCTTGAGGCTTCCCTTCCTTCTTCTTCTTCGTTTCTTCGTGTGGGCAATCAGCGATGAAGTGCCCATACTCTCCACAGTTGTAGCAAGACCTTCTTGATTTGGGCCTTGCTCTTTCCTTTCCCTTGCCCTCATAGTTGTGCCCCCCTTTCTTCCTCCTCATCATTCTCTTGAATTTGTTGATGAAGAAGGCCTCCTCCTCATCGGTGTCGAGGCTCTCCTCATCACTTTCTTCTTGCTCCTTTGAAGAGGGCGTTGCCTTGAGTGCAACGTTCTTCATCTTGGAGGCGGTGAACTTTTGGAGGTCGTTGTAGAAGAGCGCCTCCTTCTCCATGATTTCATGGTTAATGATCCTCCCAAGGACCTCCTCCGGGGTCATTTGAGTGAACCCCGGGCTTTCCCGAATCATGGAGCATAAAGAGACGTTCCTAGGCATGAATGCCCGGATCATCCTCTTCACCACCTCGTGGTCGGTCCACTTGGTGCAGCCATATGATCGGCTCTTGTTGATCAGCACCTTCAGCCGGTTGTACATGTCTTGGGGGGATTCACCATCCAAGATGGCGAATCTCCCAAGCTCTCCTTCGATGAGCTCGATCTTGGCCTCCTTGACCACTCGGTTTCCCTCATGCGCCGTCTTGAGGGTGTTCCATATGTCTTTGGCCACTTCAAGACCATCGACACGGTTGAACTCATCTCTAGAGAGAGATGAGATGATCACACCCGCAGCTTGAGCGTTGCGGTGGATGAGGATGGCTTGTTCTTGAGTTATGTTGTCCTCATCCTTTGGAATCTCCACCCCGGTCATGACAATTTGCCACAACGCTGGGTTGAGTGACACGAGGTGGATCTTCATGTTGTGTTTCCACATACCGTAGTCCGTTCCATCGAATTGGGGAGGTTTCCCCAATGGGATGGACAGGTAGTGGTTGTTGGCGGCAAGGCGTTCATAGTTGAACCCTTGCCGGTTGTAGTTGACTCCGCCACCACCACTTGATTGGTTTGATGGATCAATCTTGGAGATGTTCAACTTTTCCCGGAGCTTCGCCTTGAGTTGGCGAGTCTCCTCATCGTCCGTTGGCTTATCTTGATAAGCCAACGTCTCCTCACGGGTCGCCTCGTAGTTGCTGCTCGATGCATCGTCATTCACCACTCCGGCCATCTCTCCGAGTTGTTAGACTCTTTGTGGAGAGTCCTGCTCTGATACCAATTGAAAGTTGCCTAGAGGGGGGTGAATAGGCTAATTGACCTGCAAATGACTCAATAAAACGAGATTAAATTACAGGGGGCGGACTAGTCCGGCCTGGGGGCGGACTAGTCCGGTCAGCCTGCGTGAAGAACCCTAAAAAGTGTTTCTAGCAAGTTTTAGGGGATTTTCTCGATGCTACAAGTGAGTATATGTTTAAGTCAAGTTGAGCAACAACCTACACAAGAGCAAATCAAGTTTCCACAAGTTTGTAGCAATGCGGAGTATGAAACGAGACTACCAACTCTAGAACAAAGTAATCAATAGAGTGAATGCGAAGAACACAAGGGGGCAAGAATTTTATCCCGAGGTTCGATCCCACACAAGGAATCTACGTCCCCGTTGAGGAGTCCACAAAAGGACCGGGTCCAACAACCCTTCCCTCACCAAGTTTACCGCACGGGCCTAACTTGGTTCTCCACTAATCACAACGGTGATTACAAAGTTCGTTGGGGCTTCTCACAAACTGAGGCTCCCACACCACAAAGATGATCAACACAATAAAACAAACTCAATACACAGCCCACAAAGACTCAACGAGTGCAAGAGATCAAACCGGGAGCACAAGCGCGATGTTCTTCCTCTTCTCCACCTCACTAAACCCTAATCCACTCAAGAATTAGTTTTAGAGGGAAAGTAGGCAAGAAGGAGGCTTAGGAGTGCTCCAAGTTGGCTGTGGCGGCGCTAGGGTTTGAGTTTTTTCAAAGGTGTTCGAAATGAGGCCGGGGGTCCCCTTTTTATAGGGGTCCCAAGCCCAATCTGCTGACTTCAGCAAAAGGGCGGACTAGTCCGGCCACTGGCCCGGACTAGTCCAGCCTAGGGGACCACTGACCCCTTTGTCAGGTCCCGACAGCTGACACACTATCGTCACGCTACCCGCCAAACTTCAAATTCAAACGGTCACTTCCAGAACGGACTAGTCCGGTCAGCACCGGACTAGTCCGATCTCACACAGAGCCTTCTGCTCCGTATGAAAACGGACTAGTCTGAGGACCACGGACTAGTCCGGCCCCTAGCGCGGACTAGTCCGGTCCTCCCAGACTTAGCCACAGAAGCACCTTTTCCAAGCCAACCCGGACTAGTCCGGCCCCACGGGCGGACTAGTCCGTTCTCACTCAGGACCTCTTGGTCCGGTCCAAAACGGACAAGTCCGTGGTTTTGGGACTTCATCCCCAAAACCCACTCACTGCTACCCGGACTAGTCCGGTCACAAACGGACTAGTCCGATCTCAGTCAGACCCTTCTGGTCCGCCCAGAAACGGACTTGGCCGGCCAGGGACGGACTAGTCCGGCCTCCTGCACGGACTAGTCCGGCCCTACGGCCAGACCACTCAATCACTCATTTCTTTCATAGGTTTGACCTCTAAACCACTTTGAGCTCCCAAACTTGATCTCAATGCACTTTACACACACACCCTCCTATTGCTACGGCTAGTCTAACTCAATCACGCTAGAAACCCTAGTTTCTACGCTTCGAGTTGACTCCGTTTCCTTCCTTTTCCTTTTTGAGGGTTTGCGTCTCCAATTGAGTCCATACCTGTGCTAAGATCACTTGAGCTCATTAGCGACTTAATTGTCGTCATCAATCATCCAAAACCCACGGGGAACCTAGATGCACTTTCAAATAAAAAATTAATTACTAAAAGCCCAATTCCCTATGCAACCAACCTATGCATTCAAGTGAATAGTAACTTTGCGGTATATGAAATGCATAAGTGTAAGGGGAGAGGAAGAAAGCGCAAACACCTGAGGAGACACGAAGACACGGAGATTTATCCTGTGGTTCGGCAAGATCGTCAAGATCTTCCTACATCCACGTTGTGGCACCCACCAAAGGGTATAGCCACTCCCAAGTCACCGAGACCAGGGATCTTCACTATACTTATCCGTTTGCCAACCTCGGCAAGGTGGAGCTCAAGCCTTGTACAAGTTGGATCCTTCGGGCTTCCACAACCGTCTTGGCAAGCTCCAGAAGGCTCTCTGCAATACAATCACCAAGGGACACTCCCTTACAGCTCTCAATACACTAGAGACTCCAATCACCAAGAATGGAAGCACACAAGCACTATCTCTAGCAAGTTCTAGCCTATCTCTTGGTGTGTAAGTGGTGTATATGATGTATAAGTGGTAGCTCAACGTCTTGAATGCTTGAGAATGTGTAGAGTAGCTCTGGTTGTCAAGACTCGTCGAATAGACTAGTTGAAGGGGTATAAATAGCCAGCCTCCACGAAATAGCCGTTGGAAAAGTAGGATGACATCACTGTTCTGCGAACACCGGATGATCCGATGTTCCCCCCCTTCAGTTGTCATCGGTCGAATCCAAATTAGCTGATGTCACTGTGTCAGATATGACCGTTGTTAGACCGATGTTACACTTGCCTTCTCATCTGATGATCCAGTGGCACTTCATCCAGAATTGGTTCAGAATTAATGCTTACTGGAGTGATTGACTGATGTGTTTATAGTTGTACATCGGATGGTCCGGTGTTACACTTGGTCCAGGGAGATTGCTTACTGTACTGATGGACCGATGTAACATTCCCTTCATCATCGGATGATCCGATGAGTACTTAGTTCTGAGGTCTTCTTCTTCTGCTAAACCAACTCGACCGATGTATTGTTTTCTGGAAACATCGGTTGATCCGGTGAGTTAATTTTGTTTGCTTCGAGTTGTTCTAAGTGATTCTTTTGGAATTTGCTCGATTGACCTCTTAGACATTGGTTTGAAATATACTTCTGATGATCACCAAGTCTTGGGTGTTATCAATTTTGATGGAATAACTTTGACATATGAGATTTTACTTCTAATCTTCATAAAAATCAATTGACCTCACTGACTGATTTGTTAAGGGGTCTCCAATCATATCCAATGAGCAGTAGATGATATTCATATAGATTTCACTAAGTGGAATAAGTGATATGAGAGACCTTGCATCCACAAATTCATTAGTAGTATCCAACGGTTGTCATTAATCACTGAAACCATACCTCACGGGGGCCTAGATGCTTTTAATGGTTATATCACGATAAATTGGTAGTTGGTTCTGTGTGTCTGAAACTGTGAAATCAGTAGCATTTCATCTTCTGGTAGTTTGCAGAGATAAAACTGTCAAGTTCGAATGAATAGGAGTCACTCCCTTCGTCGTGGATGGTTATATCACGATAAATTGGTAGTTGGTTCTGTGTGTCTGAAACTGTGAAATTGGTAGCATTTCATCTTCTGGTAGTTTACAGAGATAATATTCTGAATAGTAGTTGTTTTTCTTCTCCTAGGATCCTTAGGTTTACCAAATATATGCTGAAGAAGTTCCACTTCGTTATATTCATTGGAGCAAAGCCTGTAGGATCATGTAGCAAAACTGTCAGTCTGCGCGTTCTGTCATCGCATTGTGCATGATCCTATTCTGTTCTGACACATTAGTGGTAAACATGATTCTAGACTCTAGTAACAACAGTATATTCCCTATTTCTGTCATCGTCCTTGCATATGCCACATAATTCTCTATTAGGGGCAAGATTTAGCTATATTTGGTTAAGTTGAGCAAATTTGGCTAATTTTGGCTAAGTTACATTAGATATAGTTATACTTGACTAATTTTGACTAAGTTATGCTATATTTAGCTATATTTGGCTACTTTTGCTTAGAGTTAGCTATGCTATACTAAGTTTGGCTAAGTTTGCTTTTATTTCTCTAAGTTAGCTTCATTTGATCAATTGTAGCTAATTTTTGCTACCAAAGATGTCTGCACTTGTGGCTCCATCAACTTCATTTGAGCAATTGTAGCTAATCTGTGCTACCAAAGTTATGTTATATTTAGCTATGAAGCCAAACAAGTTGCTGGCCAACTCATTTGTGATGTCAGGAGCATCCTCACGCCCATATCTAGGTACCACTAGGTGTGGCGATGGAGTCTGAGCATATGCTGCCGATCTCTATGATACAAGAATTCAGTTAGACCTATATAACTTCAAAAATGTGTTTTGGCTAAATTTAATTGAGTCAAAATTGAGAAAAATTGTTTTAAACATGACCAAATTTATCTAACTGAAGCATAATCAAGCAAGTTTGACTATGCGGGGCAAAATTTAGCTATATTTGGTTAAGTTGAGCAAATTTGGCTAATTTTGGCTAAGTTACATTAGATATAGCTATACTTGACTAATTTTGACTAAGTTACGCCTTGGGTTGTCGGTGTCAAGTGAGCTTGCTAGTTGTTGCTGCTGCTATCAGTCTCTTCTAGGCACTGCATCTGCACAAGTACGCATCAGCATGTTGTTTTTCATTCTGTAGGCAGAAGAACCAGTGACAGGGAATAAGAGGAAACTTGAGAGCGGGGACGATAATGCCCTCTAAGCTAGGTAGGAGCTATGCGGGGATTTGCTTTTTGTCCCTTGCTTGATCAGTTATAGGTCCGGAGCTAGGCGCCGCCTAGTAAACCTCAAGAACGTGGTCGCCACTCTGAACGAAGCTAGCCTATTTAGAATAAGAAGATAAAATTTTCATTGCTGGTGAGCAACTTTAACATGCTTGTCACCCTCGCAATGTATAGGAACCTTTTGGTCAGTCGCCTTAAACCCTAGAATGCCTTATCAAATCCTAGAATGCTTCCATCTTTTTCTTCATGCAACACTTCATGTAGAGTTAATATAACATTTATTAGATTTTTTGTCTTATTAGATCTAGCATGGAAAGCCCTAAGAAGACTGGTCCTGGTAGTAACAATAAAGAAGACAATATGGAGTTTACTGACTCCAGCAGTTTAGGCTCCTATCACAGTCCATCGGATCCTTTTCTGAATATAAAAATTAAAAAGACTTCAGTGGATCTAGACCCGAAATATGATCCTGCCGATGAGGCATGGATCACGTGTCTTAACTTCAGCAGTTCAAGTTAATGTTGGTTGTCAAGTATACGAAGTCTTATAATTCTTTTCTACCTAGATTAATCGCGAAGACAATGAGGTGACATCGGCTCCTAAAACCGCAGAAGGTTCTCCAATGGATGAATCCTCAACTTCACTCAAGCGGAAATGAGGGCAACGAGGTCCCAATAAGGGTCCATTGGACCGCATCATGTACATAACAAGGGTCGGTCCAGGTGGGCTTCCCCAAGAACCACTGGATTCAGTTACCAAGTATCATAATGCATGCGGTTTTCTTGTTAGGGAGGTTGTGCCGATCACAACCGAGGATTGGTGGAAATTACCCGAGCAGACCAAGAATGAGTTGTGGGAAAGGATAAAGAAACAATTCAAGTTCACGAAAGGCACAGAAGAAGCTGTAAAGAAAGCAACATTGGTCTCTTGCGGCAAGAAGTTTCATGGCTGGAAGAGTGAAATGAATGCTTATGTTAAGGCCGATAAGGTCCCTAGCCCGAGGAAGATGGGAAAAATCACACAAGCTCAGTGGCAAGAGTTTGTTCGTCAAAAGAGCACACCTGATGCTAAAGCTCTAAGTGCAACTAGGTCAGAGCTTGCAAAAAAGAAAAATACCATCATCGCTTGGGGTCTGCCGGATATGGCCCCAAAGTCCAGAAATAGAATAAGATATTAGACGAAATTACCAGAAGGGCAATCCTCACCCATTAGAAGGGTGCGATGAGTGAACTCAACGGTGGGTCTTTGCTCGATCAGGTTTGACCAACGAGAGCAAACTTGAAAAGCCCGACTCTGTGAATGAAGTAGAGGATAAAATGAAAGAAGTAATTGAAAAGCAACAGGAGGGTCTCTTCAAGCCGAAGAGGGAGAATGACCAACTTACCGCTATCTTAGGAAACCCTGAACACAGCGGCCGGGTTCGAGCGGTCTCTTCTCAAATGTCTTGGCTAGATGGTTTCCCTAAAGATAAAGACACATATAGAAGACATGAGAAGTTTAAGAAAACATTTGATGAAACGATTGCTCAAAAAGTCAAAGAAAATATGCAAGAAATAATAGAACAACTTAGACAATTGGGACAATTAGTGGTACCGAGTACAGTGATGGTTCTAGTGCAAAAGGGGCAATTAGTATCTCCAACTTCCTACCCTAGCAGTGTTGGTTCTATGCCAGGCTCAGGGTCAACCCATAAGTTCCCTGTCGATGATATTGCTAACGAAAAATCTTGTCGTCTTCTTGTCCCGATAGGCAGAGCACAGAACAAAACCAAATAGGTTGCCACTCTGATCGTGACTTCAACGGGAATCCACTTCCGTTGTATTATGTTGTGGTGCAGGTTCTTTAGATCATTGATAATGATTATGAAGATTATGAAATAGACCACGTCACACCTGAGAGGATCGCGACTCCAGGGTAGGCTGTCAACCAATTAATCCTTTGGTACCGATGCGATATCGTGTTGGACGATGAGCCAATTTCTAGCCCCGTCGCATCTCCAAATACTGCAACCCCATCTTCTAAGGTGAAAGTGCATGAAGATCCACTCTCAGTCCCGGAAGATTCACTCCCCCTATGTCTCAGCAAGGATGATAGTAACCTTGCTAGTAAAGATATTCAAGAGCAACAAGTTGGACAACAGCTTCAAGCAGTACCAGAGCAAGCTGTTGCTAGTAAAGAGCAACCAGTTGAGCAACAGCTTGAAGTAGTACTAGAGCCAGCTGCTGGAACAAAGAGCAATCAGTTGAACAACAGGTTCAACAAGCCATGTCAAACTTCCGACGACTACTCCTCGATCATTAGTGCCTATCAAAGTTAGCTCATACGAAAATAAGAAACATTCATCAGAAGTGTCAAAGTATTTGGAAACTATGAAGGAAAATATTATAAAATCGAGTGCATCTCGTTCTTCTCATGAGCCAGAATTAGGAAATATCGAGGAGTGGGAAGAAGACGGTGTCATGTATAATCGGCGGACGGCTTTAGTTAAATCAGGAGTTCCAATATACAAGCTTGAGGATATTCCTCGTAAATTTGAGAATGGGAAGCCGTTCATGACATCCGTACAACTTAGCAAACAACCCGTCCCGCTCAGAAGAATGCATGAGTGGTACATCCTTGCCAACACAAGATATGATCTTAATTGTGTCACATTTCGTATTCCAAAACAAGCATTCTGGGGCACTGGAGAAGATAGACGAGTCATTTTATTTAAAGAGTTGCGTCCCCTTTTGCATCTGGGCATGCTCGAAATCAACATGATGCTCGTCTGGTGCTTGTAAATGCTCTAATATTTTGTATTTGCTTTTCTTACTACACGCATACGAATTTCATGATATTATAACAATTCTGGACTTCTTCAATAGGATGCAATACATGGATAATGAAAAGTCAGCGCGCAAGACAGGTATCCTTGACCCTACTAGGATTGCAAAGGCGCTATTCGACGTTCAGGCGGATCGAAACTCAGCACAGTTCAAGCACATGAAAAAAAAAAAGATTTTGAAAAAGCAATCGCAAAACTTAAGAAGGATAAACGGACAGAAGTTGCAGCTTACATAGGACATGCAATGTTTAACTTTGTCAGAGACGACAAGGACCTCGTAAAGGCTCCGTACAACTTCGAGTAAGTTCGACACATGACATTGAAATAGCTGTTATTGGTAATTGTTAACACGTGTGTTTGTGTGTTTGCAGTGATCACTACATAATAATCTTCATCAAGTCAACGCAGGGAAAGGCAACAGTCTTGGACTCGGCCGATTTCCCACCAGATCGTTACAAAGATTTCCTTTCCATTTTAAAATTGTACGTTTATTCAATAATTTTAATTTACACACATTTAGAATGTGGTGACAAGTTTTATATGACATTTCTTGTATTACAGCGCTTGGCGGTTTTACGCAGAATAGCTTGGCGGTGAGAGACCTTCCAATACGAATGCATTGGACATTAAAACGTATTATGCTTTCCGAAGCAGCGTGCTGGGAGTGTCTTATGCGGGTATTATGTATGCGAGCATCTTCGGACCGCCGGCGTATATAGAGTGAATCGTGAGGATGTAAGTTATCCTTAATGTCGATATCTTATTTTCTTAATTTTGAGTTTCATTTTTATTGTAACTAGCATAGTTTAATACTTATATTCTCTGCTGTTCAATATTACCAGAAACATTATTTTCATATTTTGGTTCCAACTTCAAAATTCAATTGCTTATAGTACAACTGCTCCAAAAATACCAACTAAATTCCTGTATACTCTCACTTTGATCTATACAACCAACACATTCTAAACCTTGTTATGTGTTATATTGCAGCACACGAAGAATCTAAACGAAGAATGGCCGGTTTGTAGAAGTATTCCTGATGGAGGAGCCGACAGGATTGCTTCTGAACTCTGTCAGTTCATTCGTCGCGAAATTTTGCACAAAAAAGAGAAGTTCTTTGATGAGAATGGTGCAGCAGCTGATGTGCTAGAACTTTGCTACTATGCCAATAGAAACAGTTTTTAGTGAAAACTTGTAAACTTTGAGATGAATTGTATGTGTAACTTGTACATGTGTATATTGTTTTAGTGAAATTGACTTATGTGATGATAATATTGTTGACTTTTGTTCTGTGATGATATTGTTGATGTTTGTTCTGTGATTATATTGAATTGACCTGGAAATTAGAAATAACAGCAGTAGTACTGCATAGGTTATACCTTATCACAGACGGTTATTAACCAACGGCTAGGCATGCCTATGAAAAACAATTATCACAGGTGACTAGATACAGGTAAAGAACCATCTGTGATAACCTAATTATCACGGGCGGTTACTGTTATGGTAGAAACCGGCTGCGGTAAAAGGTCTTCACAGGCGGCTTGATGTAGGTCAACATCCGCCTGTGATAACACCATTATCACAGGCGGTTAGTTATGCTGCAAGACCCACCTGTGATAAGACAATTATCACAGGCGGATATATATGTTGCACCACCCGCCTGTGATAACCTATCTTCACAAGCGGCTAACATAAGTAAAAACCGTCTGTGATAATGTGTCTTCACAGGCGGTATCACTTCTCCGCCTGTGAAATTGCGGATTATCACAGGCTCTTCGTTTCAGACGGTTTTAAAAACCGCGTGTGATAATAGGTTTGGAGCCACCTACGATAAGACTTATTGTGGTAGTGCTGACATAATAGTTTCACCAAAGCGTTCTCCTCCGGAACCCTGTTTATGTCCAAGAGAAAATGATCAAAGTAAAGGGCAAACAAAAGCATACTTAACATCAACAGTTGGCAACGATTTGCAGACGGAAACTTCTCAATAAAAAGTGGCAATGCCCAGATGTTCCAAAATATCTTGCCTCTAGGATAGGTGTAAAGAAGCTACCATATGAATGCAAATAATCAGCCCCATATTGTGGTATCACTCATATGATAAAAGCTTCCGGTGAATGAAGAGTGAAACAAAGAAAATTGCATGTAATCTTTAGATAACAGACACCTTTCATTCAAAAAACTTGAAGAAAAAGGACAGAATTACAACATTTAGCACATTTGAACAAGCTTCACTTTTATCAAGAAGAAGGTTTTGCATTCACTGAACTTGGGAAACTAATATATAGTTACTGCAGCAGCAGTTCACGGAGTTTATGGAATAAACAATGTCGATGACCGTCATTATTGTAGTATATCTCTGAATGAGCAACAATAACGACAATACAATACGACCCAATCAGCAGTAACAACAGAGGTAACTAAAATTCTGTCATAAAGAGAAACGAATATCTGAAACTTCATCATCGACAATTTCATAATTTTTTAAATCAAACCATAAATATTGACTTTGCATGTTTCCCTTGGAAGGCAAAAAAGGTATCCATGCTTGATACATCCTTTTGGCTTTTCTTGGACGCTATAATAAGGAACTAGAGTGTTCTTGAGTATTTCCTGATTTCATATGAAATCGAGGCAATGGAAACCAGGTTTCTGTTCATAGCTGAGCCTCCTGGGATTTTTTTCACACATTCGGAGAGTCTGTTATAGTCATTAAGCAACTGGGCCAATGCTGCTTTTAGAATCGCCATCCCAGACAAAAGGTTGCTGCAAGAAGTTACAATTTCGTTGTGCATGAGCTCTAGAGCACTTCTCCATTTCATCGCGAAGTTCTTCACAACTGGCTCAACATCAGCAATATTTGGGCGTTCAGTGTAAAGGATCAGATCTTCAGCTGAAAAAGAGAAACAAGATAATCAACTTCTTGTAAAATTATATTAAGTCAATCTGTTCACATGAATTAGAATTTTTAAATTTTCTGCAACTTACAAACGCGGCTCCTCACAAATTGAAGTAAATCACCGAAATGTTCCATGAGCAAATCATCCTACACACCAATGAAATTAATACCACATGAAAATATTCCACGAAAAAATTCATACAATCAATTTTGTTATGAATTGCGCTTGTATTATTGAGGAGGCCAGAGACCTTTATAAATAGATGTACAGAGATAACGAATATGCAGAAAGGTCCTTATGCAAAAGGGAAAAATATAAATATACCCCTACAATCTCTAACACCCCCTCAAACTCAAGGTGCATCACGAACACTGAGTTTGGAGAGATAAAAATTATGCTGAGCTCGGGTCTACACCTTGATGAAGAAATCCGCCAGCTGAAGCTCTGAAGACACATACCGAAGATCAACAACATCATCCTATACATGTGCTCGTGTATAAGAAGCATCAACACCAATATGTTTGATAAGCTCATGCTTGACCAGATCACGAGCAATACTGATAGCACCTGTACTGTCAGACAAAAGAGGAGTCGACATACCAACAGAAATACCAAAGTTCTCAAGCAACCACCGCAACCAAGTAACCTTTGCACTCACAAGAGCCATAACACGCAACTCAGCATCTGCACTCGAACGAGAAACTGCTACCTGCTTTTTAGTCTTCCAAGCAATGAAGGAACCACCAAGAAAAACACAATAAGCAGAAAGAGATTGACGATCAGAGGGATCACTAGCCCAATTAGCATCAGAATATGCTTTGATCTGTAAATAGCTAGAGCATGGAAAGAACAAGTGTCTAGAGATAGTCCCACGTAGATAACGCAAGACACGAAGCAAGTGACTATAGTGGACCTGCGTAGGAGACGAAACAAACTGACTCAGAATGTGAACAGAGTACGAGATATCATGACGAGTAACACCAAGATACACTAGACTCCCTACAATATGACGATAATGAGTAGGATCATCAAGAGGCGCACCATCAGTGGCTCGAAGATGGGCATTGAGTTCCATGGGAGTCTCAACAGTCCGGTGATCAGTAAGAGAAGCCCGTTCAAGAAGATCCTGAATGTCCTTCTCCTGAGATAGATAAATTCCCTCAAAGGAGGAGTAAACCTCAATCTCAAGAAAGTAGTGAAGAGGATAAAGATCGGTCATAAGAAACTGCTCGCTCAGACAGGCCTTCATAAAGGCTATGTACTCAGAATTATCTCCGATGATGATCATGTCATCAACATAGAGAAGAAGAAGAGTGCGACCACGAGACAAAGTGTGCACAAAAAGCGTGAGATCATAAGTACTGACAGATAAACCAGCAGCAGGGACCACTGACGCAAAACGCTGAAACCAAGCACGGGGAGCTTGCTTAAGGCCATAAAGAGAGCGTCGAAGACGACAAACCATACCCTCAAGAACAAAATACACAGGTGGTGGCTGCATATAAACCTCCTCACGCAGCTCACTATTAAGAAAGGTATTATTTACATCAAGTTGAGAGATAGACCAGTCATGAACAGATGTCACAACAAGTAGAGTGCGAACAGTGGTCATGTGAGCGACAGGAGCAAATGTCTCATCATAGTCACGACCATGCTCCTGTTGGAAGCCACAGGCAACTAATCGAGCCTTATAGCGCTCAAGTGAACCATCAGAGCGAGTCTTAATCTTATAGACCCACTTACAGGTGATAGGACGAACACATGGGGGACATGACACAAGTTCCCACGTGCCGGTGCGCTCGGGAGCAGCAATCTCCTCGACCATCGCATGTTGCCATTCCGGATGAGGAACAACATCACGATACGTAGCCAGCTCAGAAAAAACAGTAGCAACAAAGCTAGAAGGAGAGTACCGATCAGGAGGCTGACGAGAGTGATGATCACGTCCAAGAGGCTGCTCAGGAGAAGAATCGTCATCACAAGATGATTCCTAAGGAGAAGAGGGTGCCTCAGGAGAAGATGGGTCATCAGACGACAATGATTCAACTGGAGTTGATGGCACATCAGAAGAAAGAACAACTCGTCGAGTGTAGTTCTATGTCACAGGAGGCATCATAATATAGTAGGGACCATAGAAGAAGGCTCCAAAAAAGAAACCGTGGGACGCAACACCGAGTGTGAAGGAGGTACACTAGCAATGGGGGTATCTGGAAGAAATAGGAACGAAATCGGATCGACCAAAGATACCGAAGGCGTATCCGAAGAAGGACGGGGATAAAATGGACGTGTCTTATCAAAGACAACATCTCGTGGGATCCTCATCCGTCGACCAACAGGATCCCAACAACGATACCCCTTATGCTCAGCACTATATCCAAGGAAAACACACTCGATCGACTGAGCAGTGAGCTTAGTGCGCTCGTGAGGTGCGAGCAACACATAGCACAGACAACCAAAAAGATGAAGCATTGTATAGTTAGGCATCTTGCCAGTAAGACGCAGAAAAGGAATGTCACCCAGAAAAGCAGACGAAGGTTGAATGTTAATCAGGTAAGTGGCAGTAGACACAGCCTCAACCCAAAAGTGAGGTGGAACAGAGGAAGCAAGCAGAAGAGTACGGGCGGTCTCAAGGAGATGTCGATGCTTGCGTTCAGCCACACCATTATGTGCATGAGCACCAAGACAAGAAAATTGAGCAAGAGTGCCTTGCTCAGAAAGAACCTTACGAAGAGCGTCGGAAAGGTACTTCGCCAGCAGAATCAGCACAAAAAACACAAATAAACGTGTCAAAATGAGTGTGGATCATGACTGAAAAAGTTTTATAGATAGACAAAGCCTCACTATGATGTTTCATAAAGTAAATCCATGTGTGGCGAGAAAAGTCATCTATAAAAATGATGTAATATCGGTGTCCTCCTTTGGAAACAAAAGGAGTTGGACCCCATACATCTGAATGAACAAGATCAAACAGACGCTCAGACACTGACTCACTAGAAGGATAGGAAAGTTGAATCTGTTTACCTAATCGACAACCCTGACATTGAGCTAAAGACTCAGAATCTGAAACCGATCCTAAAAGACCACTACGGACTAGGATTGACAAACAAGAGCCATAAAAATGACCCAGAGAGCCTCCAGTACCAGCACCACCAGCACCCTGTGAACGTCAAACCTGAGCCTTCCTCTTCTTGAAACGTGTCTCCTTATGTCCATCTTTGCCACAATAGTCACAATGAAGACCACCACGTCCCCCAAATGCAGAGGGAGGAGCAACTGAAGAAGGTACTGTCAGTGAAGTAGCAGTATGACGAGGAGCCGAGGAACGAGCAACCAACACTGAAGAAGATTGTAGCAGACTAGCAGTACGAAGACGAGTCTCCTCATTACAAACGCTAGACAGAACGTCCATAAGAGTGACACAAGGGTGACGAGAAAGCAGCTGAGCGCGAAGAGGCTCAAACTCAGCACGAAGCCAGGTCAAGAAGTCATATGTGCGACGAAGTTCAAGTGCATCTTTTTTACTCTGACAGGACGAACAGGTATCCGGCGACAACTGGGGACCAAAAGTGTCAAACTGACGCCAAATAGCAGAAATTTGGGCGAAGAAATCATCCACTGTGACATGTTCCTGTTGTAAAAGCTGCTCCTGACGAATAGCAACAAGATAGATAGATTGACCATCAGGCTCATAGCGGTGGCACAGAAAAACCCACATCTGATGTGCATGCTCAAAATCCACTATATGTGCAGATAGACGATCTTCCATACTAGTAGCAAGAATAGCACCTGTCCGAGCATCCTCATCCAACCACGTTCTGTACACACTGAACTGAGACTCAAAAGAAGCCAGACGAGTCTCATAATCTTCAAATAACTTCTGTTTTTCATCATCGGTAGTCTTATCTCGAATGATAGGCTGTGAAGGAGCAGTAGGACAAAGTGTGCATTTGAGATCACCCGTAAGAAACTCCCAAAGACGTAGACCACACATACGTAGACGCATACAGGGAACCCAATGGCGATAGTTGGTGCCGTTGAAAAGCACCGGACAATGCGAGACTGTAACCCCACTCAAAGAAGAAGTCATCCTGATCAGACAACCGACGACGGCGAGAGCGCAAAATAAGCTGCGGCGGGCAACGACGAGACCGCAGAAGACAAAGCGACGCGAGCTGCAGTTTTTTTCTTTTTTTCTTTATTTTTTTCTTTTCTTTGGTTACACCCTAATCACATCACACTAGTGACGGTAGAACCGACAAACAAATTAGCCGCGATGAAGAAGATGTGAACCAGAGAAGAAATTCACGTGAGTACTGTTGATGCTTCATGTGTGCTGTGAAGTGTGTCACCACGCACAGCAGCACCACGTGTGTGCCTCTGTTAATCTTCACGTGAGCTCACGAACCTTCCGACAACGACGAGCAATCGATCTAGCGCTTGGGGGCGAGGGTCCACAGGAAGCCACCGATGGAAAGAG
Source organism: Tuctoria greenei (assembly GCA_036927565.1). Classification (NCBI taxonomy): domain Eukaryota; kingdom Viridiplantae; phylum Streptophyta; class Magnoliopsida; order Poales; family Poaceae; genus Tuctoria; species Tuctoria greenei. Next base: position 160,947,668 of record JAYESD010000007.1, on the reverse strand, counting down.
ACGGACACGGCCTCAAAGCGCCCGGCGACCACGAGGATCAGCGGCGTGAGAGAAGGCTGCAGACTAGATCTGGATCGAGGAAGCCCGAGGTAGAACGGCTGCCGAGCAGATCGCAGATCCGATAATGAAGTCGGCGGTAGTAAAAAAATTGGTAGAAGCGATGATTTGACCCAGATAATCGACAAGATGAAGCCTACATGATTAGAGTAGGAGAGAAAACTTAACCCTAGTTTGGCTTTGTACCATGTTATGAATAGCGCTTGTATTATTGAGGAGGTCAGAGGTATCTATAAATAGATGTTTAGGAATAACAAATATGCAGAAAGGCCCTTATGCAAAAGGGAAAATACAAATATACCCCTACATCTCTAACAAATTTCTATTTTAAGAAAGCATAAAATTGTCAATATTTGTAGTTGATATTGATAAAATACAAGAAGTAGGCCAGTGGTCCACTGGTCCAGTGTTGGGGAAGCTGTTTGACCTCTCTGTTAGACTGTCTTTGTGTGTGTTAGGGGTAATACCGTAATAGGGTCATTAGCTAGGGGGCTTCTTGACCCCAAGTCTTGTAACCCTATATATGTATCCCCTTGTCATGATCAATGATTATCCACTCATTTACCTCTAATACTCTCCACAACTCGGATTTGAGCTTGAAAGGAATTCACATCATTAGTGAATCTAGATAAATGAATCAACAATAAGCATTTCAATCATATTGTGATGTCCATATCCAGGTATCATGCACCAAATTTGCAATAAATATAATGTCTATTGTGTGTATCTTTAGTATTACCAATTCCCAGAGCTCAACAAGTGGGTAGGGGGGAATTAAGTTGGAGATCAATGAGAACGCTCGTGTTGTAGGCGTCCCTACTATACAAAAAATGGCGCTCCCCTTCCTGCCTCCCCTCCCTCGCCCCACCGCTGCCACCACCAACGCACACCGCCACCCACCGGCGAAACGCTTCATAAACTGATCCTCGGGTGTCCCCAGGCCGTCGTGGAGCCATGGACGGCGACCGCCCGACGCTCGATGTCAACACATGGTCCTTCGCAACTGGGAAAGACTTCCAAAGAAAGATGGTGCATCTTCTCTCCTCCTCTGTTCACCACCCCTCCTCCTCCACGGGAGGAGCTTTCTTCATGCTTGCAGTCTTCTGTCGGTTCACATTCTGGCTAACTGAGGAGTCAGTTGGCTGGGCGCTCGATGTCGCCCTAGGCGACACCTCGGGAGGTTTCCATGTTTCAATGGCCCGTGACCGGCATTTCTGGTTCGCAGTGGCCTCCCGCCACGTTGGTAGGATGGTTCGCTCCCTTAAAAGAGTGACTACCGCGCACATTGATGTCTACTTCTTCCCCTGGCATAACGGAGGTCCAAACTGGATTAGGGACCTCCGCATTTGGCGACAGGAAGAAGAAGTGTGTGGCAACCGGTCCCCCAGAAAAAATCTTATCGCCAACACAAGAAAGTTTCTTTCGCGAATCCTATCCGCCAACCTTCCCCCACCTTTGCCCACGAACCAGATCAAGGACACGACCCAAACGCGCCCAGCTGCTTCAGCAACATTTCATCAGGGTCGGCATGCTCGACTGCCCCATCCCCGACCAGTACAGAGCACAGACCAATCATCTTGACATCCCTGTGAACAAGGCCTTCCTCACCCTTCGCCGATCATTCTTCCCCACCGCACCAGTGCTGCCCAAGGGGTGCCCGAACGCCATCGGGAGCCGTACTCAGGCGAACTCCACCGCCCCATCCATTCGCGGAAAGGGCCCACCTAAATTTTAAAATTTTCCCGATCAAAAGTGGACCCACAAGACAGCCGGACCCCCCGCCGCCAAAACAAAACTGGCTACAGGCCCACCAACTTTTCAAAATGAGGTGGTCAATGGACGGCCCCACACAACAACAAACAACACTGCCCACAACACACGCAGTCCGCACGGGATCCGGTATGCAAACACAACAAACGTTCGAGAGAAGGAACAAGCATTAACTGCAAGAGTGGACTATCGACCGCCCAACCACCTACAAAATCCACAGCAGCGAGAGAATATCTTCGCAATCGATAGCTTCAGTGACAGACCCGCGGCTGAGACCAAGTTGACCCTTCCCAAGGCAAACGCCGCCCAGTCTTCTCACACAGGACCCCCCATCGGGCACAACAACAGCTCCTTAATTCCTCACGGTTGTTGCTTTAGATGTTTCAGTCCGAATCATTTTGCCACTTCCTGTCCCGCACCTGCACGCTGTTTCCGCTGCATGTTGCCAGGGCACCAAGCTGCCTTCTGCACTTCAACCTTCAGACGTTTCCTGGTGTGGAAGCCCAAGTACACACAGCCACCCAAATTTAGCCTCACCTCGTCCACTGCGCACCGCAAGGTGGTAGTCGAACGGTTCAGTTGTACTGCATGGCCCGATATGGAACCCCAGGAGAATAAACTGAGCAATATGCCTGCTTCACATGAGCACGCGCAAAATCCGCCAGAGCAGAACACACCCCCCACCTTCGGGCTCCCTATTTAGGCCCACCTAGATTCGCAGCACAGCAGCACAACACCAGCCCCCATAACACCCAGCAACTCGTCCTCTACCAAGCACCAACTCAAGCCATGGCAAACTTCCCGGTCGACCTGTTGTGCTTCATCCCCAAAGGCCATCTCTTCATCCACGACGGTGGGTCGGCGAGGATCTCTCGCCTCAACATTAACTTCAGCATGATAGCGCACAAAAGACACAAAGGCTTCATCATCGTGGAAGACCGGGACGGCCTCATCCACCACGATGAGAACAACTGGTTCCGCGACCGCATTGCGATAGTCCTAGAGGAAGACTTCGGACTTAGAGTCCACTCCTCCTGCATCACGCCGCTGGGCGTCAACCTCTTCAGGCTAGAGTCCGACTACCACCGCGACATGGTCCTAAGAGAGGAACCCATTGTCGTAGAAAACTGTGCGATCGGTTTCTCCCGCCACAACCACGGCATCAACCGGCGAACGGCCAACTACAACCACTGCAGTTGGATAATGATCCTCATCTTCCCCTGGACTACCAAGATGTTCAACACATTGACGCCGCGATAGCGACGTTCGACTCCCTCCAATCTTGGCACAACGTGCTAGACCAGCACGACTACGTCCTATGCAAGTGCCTCTACAATGGCGCAAGATCTGTGCCCCGCAGCCTCGTCATCCGTCATGGCGACGCCAGAGGACAGGCCTGGTCTCGGACCTGTCCCATCATCGTCCTCAATGGAGCGTCCATCCTACCGAACAACCCCTCGCAAGAAGACGACGTCCCGCCGGGGTGAGACCCCCACCCTTTCCCTGTGACGCCACCACCAGAAAAGATGACCACGAGGCTTCAACCCCCCCCCCCCCCTCAAACCCAAACCGTGACCCGGTTTGGGATGCAGCGGCAACAGCAATGCACGCCAACCAGCTGAACAACAACGGTTGGGCGTTTGGCCTTGCCCGGATCAAGACCAGTAGGTGCTGAGCTTTGGCACTGGTCTTTCCAAAGGAGGCAGCTCCTCCTCCACCAACCTCAACAACATCCCCAGGCAGCATACCTACAACTACAACACCTTCACCCAGCCGCTGCAGTTTGTCGAAGGCGACCCCAGCATGCAACCGGACTAGACCAAGCCCTTCGACTCTGACGCCTTCCGCCGCCTCCTCGCGACAGACTTACCCGCCGAGCAGACTGCTTGGTGGACGGCCACCGCTGAGATGAGGTAGAACGCCGAAAACCCCAACACGAACCAGGCGGAATCATCGGCGATAGGTGCGCTCCGCGGGCGCACGCCCACGGTCAGGTTCAGGGTGCTCCCACCCATCCAAGAACCATCCCTTGCGCCCCCGGCTCGTCCTTCCAACTGCTTTGGCAGGGTCTACAGTTGCCGCACCCGTTCGGAGCCAAGCAGGCCAAGAAGCCAACTCCTTTAGTAACACGGTGCTGCCCGCCCAGGTATCGTCTACTGAATACACCACCAGCACATCCAAAACCATTCTCACCAAACGTGCATCCTGCCAGCCACCCCCAGTTTCGCAGGAGGAGGTGAGGCGAAGCCCCCGCATTGTTGTGGCGCTGAATGGGCGTCATATGCCAATAAGGATGACCAGAAGGGCCGCTACTCCTACACTCTCAGCTCCCGCAGCAACGTCAACCTTGACACGCAGCAGTAAAGACAAAAGGAACCTCTTTCCAGGGCCAATCAAATTCCCATCCATTCAACCCAGTGAATCTACACCACCTCCCATCCTCACATACCAATCCTGGAATTGTAGGCACAAGCAGAGCGCTGCGCCGTCCATGCGACGATGGTGATCGCCGCCCTTAGTTCGCCCATCGATGCAGTGGGTGGGACTCCAACAAGTGACCAATGAGTCCCCGCTTCTTTTGTCTAATGCATCGGAAGTCAGTCACTATCATGAACCGCAGTGTTCGACTTTCTATTTGTCTTGTGTGGTAGATTACCAGGATCAGCATAGTCGTTGCTACATGCCAGACTTCTTTTGTACACCGTGCGCTGTTATCTACCACTTTTATAACCATTTGGCCCTCGGGCATGCTCTTCGCCTACCCGGATTAGGTCCGGGACTACGTCCAAACCCCAAAAGGTTTCCCCAATGCAGAACAACACACAACAAAAATGGTCCTTCCTCAACTGGAATATTTGTGGCCTAAATGACCCGTCCAAGCACCAAGCGGTGCAGGCTAAAATTGAGGAAACCGGTTGTTTTATCTATTGCATCCAAGAGACCAAACTACAAATGATCAAACACACACTCATCAAACAAATAGATCCGAAAAGATTCGATCATTTCGCATACACACCATCACAAGGTGCCTTAGGGTGAATCCTCACAGGATGGAATAGCACACTGGTGCAAGGAACTGTGCTAGAAACCCTCCAATTTGCGGTCAACATCAAATTCACTACAAACCTAAATGGCAAAGAATGGACCCTAACTAAAGTTTATGGGCCATGCACGGGCCAGCCCAGAATAGACTTCATGGACTGGTTCTCCTCAATAGACATCAATGAGGACCAAGACTAGATCATCATTGGAGATTTTAACTACTATAGATTACTGGATAACAAAAATAGACCAGGCAGAAATGCCAATGATATTCAAACCTTCAACAATGCAATTAACCAGATGGGACAAGTGGAAATCCCTCTCAAGGACAGATAATACACGTGGAGCAACATGCAAGCATCGCCACTATTGTAACAACTAGCTGGTGTTTCACGTTTGCACACTTGTCCCTCTCCTTCCCATCAACCTTACTACTCCCTCTAGCCAAAACCACGTCAGACCACATCCCTTGCATAGTGCAAATGGGGACCTCCATCCCAAAATCTCAACAATTCAGGATAGCAAACTACTGGTTTGACATGCCAGGATTCAGGGAACTGGTCAGTCATATCTGGAACGGCACACCAAGTGATGGCCATGACGTAGCCAAAGTCATATCCACCAAATTCAAAGCGCTTCGGTCAGCTATCAAAAGATGGAGCAAAATAGTTGGATCCTTGTCCAAAAAAACTCGAGACCTCTAACCACTCCATCCAAGTGATAGACTACTTAGAAGAACAAAGATAGCTAAGCCAACCTGAAGAAGCATTCAGAACCCTCATCAAAAAGCATATACAAACTCTCCTACAACGACAGAAAGAATACTGGAAACAGATAAACACGGAAAGATGGACAAAATGGGAGACGAACCAACCAAGTTCTTCATGGCAGCAACAACAAACAGGTACAAAAGAAACATGATAACCAGTCTAAAAGACGATTCAGGAAGATCGGTCATAGAACACGGGGCAAAGGCAGCATTACTGTGGACTGATTTCAAGCAGAGGGTAGGTTCTACCAACACAACCACATTATGGGAAGGGCTGGAAAACATTGTCACACCACATCCAGACCTCCAAGCACTCACATAACCTTTCACAACAATGGATATAGACCGCACAATCAAAGAAATGTCCAGCAACAAGGCCCCAGGCCCGGATGGGTTCAACAACAGATTTTACAAAAAATTCTAGGACATCATCAAAAATGACATCTACAACCTCTGCAATGCGGTCATCATGAATGGATGCAACCTAGGACCCATTAACAGCTCTCTGATCACACTCATACCCAAAAACCCAACACCAGAAAGCTCATCGGATTATAGGCCCATATCCCTACTGAATTCCAGCATGAAACTGATCAGCAAACTGATGGCAGACAGGTTACAAAAGACCTCCGCAATATTGTCCACGCTAACCAATACTGATTCATCAAAACAAGAACCATACAAGATTGCATAGCATGGAACTATGAATTCCTCCACCAGTGCAAAAAATCAAGAAGACCAATAGTTTTGCTGAAACATGACTTTGAAAAGGCATTCGACATAATGGAGCATGACGCCATCCTTAGAGCCCTCCTCCAAAAGGGATTCCCACATCAATGGATTGAGTGGACACAAAACATACTGTCAACCAACACCTCGGCAATCCTACTAAACGGAGTACCTGGTAAATTCTTTCACTGCCGCAGAGGGGTCCGACAGGGACGCCCCCTACAACCTGCATTGTTTGTAATATCCGCAGACCTGCTACAACACCTCACAAACAACGCTAAAAACAGACGCCTTCTAACCCCCCCACTACCTCATCTCGCTAACCTAGATTTCCCTGTGATCCAATACGTTGACATAATCATAACGCTCCAAGCTTCGCAGCAACAACTTTTCTTCCTCAAATCCTTGCTCCCAGCCTTCACAGCAGCAACAGGTCTGAAAATCAACCTACAGAAATTAGCCCTAATCCCGATCAACTTAACCCACCAACACGCCATCTCAATGGTAGCCACCTTCGGTTGCCAGCTAGGAAGCCTTCCCTTCACATACCTAGGTGTCCCCCTGGGGACCACCAACCCTAAAGCCTTAGACTTCCTCCCACTTACCACAAAAATTGAAAGAACACTCACAGCAACATCCACTTACCATCCATGGCCGGCAGATGCACCACAGTAGACTCACTCCTTACATCCATGTCAATCTACACCATGTGCACCATAAAACTGAAACCCAAGGTCATCTACTTAATAGACAAATCTAGAAAGACATGTTTATGGAGAGGATCGGACATCACGTGCAAAGGAAAACCACTGGTCAAATGGGAACAGACAACAACACCAAAGAAAAAAAAGGAGGCATCAGGATAAAAAAACTTAAAGCTAATGAACCAGGCCCTCATACAAAAGTTCATGGACAAATTATACAACAAGAGGGATACTCCATGGGTACACACGATCTACCGATCATACTGCTCTGATGGAACCCCGCCTCATCAGCTGGTGAACAGAGGCTCTTTCTGGTTCAAAGACATCATGAGCCAATGGGAAAACTTCAAACAACAAACTCAGGTACGCATTGGATTAGGCGACACAGTCAACATGTGGCAGGACGAATGGCACACACCAATATTATCTACAGCTTTCCCCAACCTGTACACGTACGCAAGACAACCTGAAGCATCAATTGCACAATACACTACCACTCAGGACATGCATATCAATTTTCACACGCCAATATCCACCCAAGCCTTACAAGAATACAACATCCTCTCAACCCTCATCCAGAATCAACAGAACACCAACAACGTCTGGACTTACAAAGCATCCCCAAAAGGTTTCTCTACAAGCAAAATTTACAACAACTTTAGAGACAATACACCGCCAACACCAATAACCTAGATTTGGAAAACAAAGCTCACCAAGAAACTGAAAATCTTCTGCTGGCTACTCTTTCTGGACAGACTGAACTCCAGAAACCTACTCAAAAGAAAGAAGTATCAAATCAAAAACAACGACTACTCTTGTGTGCTATGCACCACGACAATAGAATAACTCACATATCATCTGTTCTTCGAATGCGAGTTCAACACCGCCTGCTGGGGTGCCCTTCAAATCAACTGGAACCACAACCTGCCTTTCTTCACAATGATCCAAGAAGCCAAAAGAAGTTGGTCAGGACCGCCATTCATGGAGATCTTCATCACGGCAAGTTGGGAAATATGGAAACAAAGGAACAAGCTAATCATCAGGGGAGCTCCATCCTCACTCTCCACCTGGAAGAATTCCTTCCATGCTACCCTCACGTTACAATGTACTAGGTTCCCACAACAGCAAAAAACTTGTACCTTACAATGGCTAGCAGGACTGAATTTCATCATTCCAAACTCTGGAATGTGAAAATCACCCCTCTGTAAATCGGAACCATCTGTGTTGCAATCTCTGGATTGCCTTATAATTATTAATATAACACAGTCGGGGCTTCCCCTATGTCTTTTCATCAAAAAAAAAAAGTGGGTAGGGACCTCCCAGTTACAGACAATGAACAATGCAACATGTCCACACAAGTGCATCATGCAGTTAAAATTCATAAAGATATTTCATTTCTCAAATATTTTCACATTATTGAGGCTCAGTTATGAGTTATGGCGTCCTTGACAGCTAAGGTCATGTGGTTGAGGTGGCTAGGTGTGCATGCTACAGAGCTGATCCCTCTCTCAACCAAACACAATGGTCTTGATGCTTCCTATGAGATCAGAGGTGTAGGACCAGGTTGTGACCCTCAACTATATGCTTTCTTAGGGTTCCAGGCAGCCAAATTCATCACAAAGCCGCAAACAAGGGCACAACATGATACTTTTCTCTGCAAAGACAATGTTGTATTGTTAGGAGCTGCACCAGGCGTGAGGCTTACGTGAGTCTGTGGCATTGGGCCCACGTATGTGAGTCTGTGGCCTTGGGCCCGGGTATTAAAGGGAGTGAATAGAGAGGGAGAGGGGGTATCGAACAGAACAGACAAAAGTTATCTGAGTGTTTCCTTCTCTATTGGGTTCTTCTTCCTCCTCCGTTCCTCTCCATTCTTCCACGAGTTCCTCTTCTCCAACTTCGGCGATCATATTCTTGCCTTGGTTGCTAACAATTGGTATCAGAGCCTACGATTCTAGGATGGATCCCAACACGAAAGAGATACTTGAGTACTTCGCTCATGAGCTTCGTCGAACGATTCGGGAGGCCTTCCATGACACGTTCGCCAAATATGACATGAAGCACGACGTCACCGCAGCGGCCGATCCGGAGCACTACCCCAAGCCCATGACCGGGGAGAACGAGTCGGAGGCAGCTGACGACGAGAGTGTGGCGCCTTCCGATCCTCTTCTCATCGACATCAATGTGCTAATCCCCGCCACCGACAAGATCGAATATGTGGATCCCCTCACCATCAAAGAACTCAACACTGACGCCAACCCAACCTCCTTCCCTGGCGAGCGAATCCAACTTGGCTTCGTCATCGCGGTGCAGAACGACAAGAGCAGTGGCCTCGAGGTGCTGGACCCTACTACCGTCGAGCTCTCTACTGCCATCAAGGAGCCCAACGCCAAAGTCGCGTCCATCGAGAAGCGCACCACTGAGCCGACGGACGTCGTGCTACTCCATGGTCATCCCGCGCGTGACCTCTCTAGCGTCCTCGCGTTGTACCCCTACGCCGCCGCCGCGCCCACCAAGCACGAGATCCAGAACCGCCGTGACGCTAAGCGCGTCTGCGCGAGGTGAACCAGGACACCATCATATTGTTGGGCTTCGTCCGCAAGCTTCTCATTCTCGATTCCTTCCGCTACAAGCAGGCCACCTTCAACAAGGTCATCCCTGTCGTCGTCACCCGCGAGCAGGAGCACCGCAAGTACTCGCGACCAGGAGCGCTCGACCTCGTCCTCCACAGCTTCGAATCCGTGCTCTGCGATGGCATCGGCGAGGTCGGGCAGACGCACATCTACTGCACAAGGACCTACTCGGCCAGTGCCCGCGAGGCATCGATGGGGACGTGGAACACGTCACGCGCGGTCAGCCGCTTGCATGATGGGCGAGTGTGGAATGGAGCTCCGCCACCAAATCAACCGCCACCATGGCCACCACCGCCGTTGGCCGAGGCGACACTCGTCGGTGCTGCTCAGCTGAGGCCTGGGGAGGAGACGAGCCTGCCCCTGAGCGCTCTGCTCCCAGTCAGCATCAGCGAGGCTGCACACACCTACAACAACCACATCTACGACCTCTCCATCACTGGCCTCCGGTTCTTCTTCATGTTCAGATCGTGGGGCCTCCCTGACACGACGTACTTCTTCTTCGCCTGCAGCATCATCGCCAGCAAGCCCATGACGCTCTTTCGCGCGGCCGACGGCTCCGACGCATGTTGGTACTTCACCAACATCGATGACATCGTCACGAGCTGCCTCGGTGTGCTCGACATTGCCGGCAAGAGCACCGGATCCAATTCCGGCAAGAAGACCGAGTACGTGTTGCTTCGCAGCTACAACCTCGGGAACACCTTCCCCGTGCGCGTCACCCGGTTGGTCGCCATCCTCGAAAAGTTGCTCGACAAGAAGGCCAACAAGCGCATCGTCACCATGCCCAGCAACGGCGAAGTGCCCTTCACGCGCCGCCTCTTCCCCATGGACTCGACGCCTGACCTTGCCATGGACCTCAGCGTTGTGTTCGAACTCCTCTCAGAGCTCTACTCCGAGCACGGATGGCCACCTCCACCGCCACCAACGCTCAAACGCAACGTGTTTGAGGAAATGACTGTCTGATGCTGCGACGCATTCAAGGGCAACAGGGCGTCACTCGTTGTCTTAGGCATGTTCCTTGTCGGCAACAGCTTCCCCGTCTTCTTGATCCGCAATGGCATGAAGTTCTGGTGCATGTTGCGCGCACACGGCCACCACCACTGTTTGCAAGCAACATTTTCGAGGAAATGCCGAAGAGCATGTTCGGCTTGCTACTCTTCTGCTTCGTCGTCATCGACTTCGCCAGCGTAGTCTTCATCCACTGGCTAGACATGTCCCTGCTCTACTCCAGCTGGCTGCATGCGCTGGAGATCCGCGAGGGCGTCCATCACAAGTTCGCCAACAGGAGCTCAAGTCCGCTGGTGTTCTCCAGCAGCACGATCGTGATCCGTGTTGGCATCTCCTCTGGACAGGCCAGCGTCGTTGGCACACTCCTTGGCATCGGCAACACCATGCTGCTCACCTTCTACAAGGGCGCCAACATCACGTCGTGGCCCAACCAGGCCGAGTAGTCGTTCTGTTCCGACGTGTTGTGGAGTACGACAACATTGAGTTCGTCTTCGAGGAGTCACGAGAGGTCGACTTCGAGCCTAGCATCTAGGTCTTCAATGCCTTCCTGCACACCGCACCTTCGCATTCGCGACAAGTCGTTTTCCAACACAAGTAAAGTGTGGTGGTCATGACCCACAGAAAATTCTGCATACCTTGCCGCTTGGGACGTCGGCCGACAACGTCAAGCAGTTGTTTGAGCTCGTGCTTGGGGGCAAGCAGACTCGCAAGGAGGGGGGATGTTAGGAGCTAGACCATATGTGAGTTTGTGGCCTTGGACCCACGTGTGTGAGTCTGTGGCCTTGGGCCCGTGTATTAAAGGGAGGGAATAGAGGGGGAGGGGGGGTATAGAACAGAACAGACAAAAGTTCTCTGAGTGCTACCTTCTCAATTGGGTTCTTCTTCCTCCTCCGTTTCTCTCCATTCTTCCACAAGTTCCTCTTCTCAAACTCCGGCGATCCTCTCCTTGCCTTGGTTGCTAACAAATCCACCATGAGTTTGGGTGCGGAGGTGTAAGATGGATACAGGCTGCATGTATTCCCATGTTACTGTAGGGGGTTTCTTGCATACATGTTGTGTAATCTGTTGTATATTCCTCACCTTTGAGGGTGCTAGTTGCGTTCACTTGTACTGAGGTTTAAAACAAAGTTTTGAATCCTACTTGAAAGAGTCCAAATGGGCACATCCCAACAGCTAGGACTGGTTTGCTAGTAACATATTGTTGCTCATGTTTTCTAGATTAATATAGGGTAGGAGAGTCCAAATCAGGTAAGAGTTAGAGTTCAATTCTAAGTGTTTTAGAGAGTCATAAACAAATTTGGGTAAATTTTTATCTGTAACGGATTTCTATATATAGTTGGGCAATCCCAAAGAATAAATCAAGCAATTTTATTATTAAAATTTCGTGTTGATTATTAGTCCGGAATTCCAACAATATATGGATCAGTTGATTTACCACAAAAGAAATCATGTTACTTTCTAGCTTCTCTTCAAAGTATCTTTGCACTTTTTTTGCTTCATCACCAGCTTCCTGAAATAAATATTATGGTAAAGTGTCCAAATTTTGTGAGAGTATTAAGTATAAATTTTACATTGGTAAGAAACTAACCTTCAGGACAGAAATGGCCATGTCATAATTATTCAAAAGAAAGAGGTGCTGGAGCTTGGGATCTGTAAAATTTTGAGCCAAACGAATAACTAGGTCATCAACAGCTGACCGCAAACGCTCCAAGTTCATATCAAGCTGCATAAAGCAAGCGACCTTAGCATTTCACAGTAGTAAAGCTATTCAAATGGAAATAGTATAATATTTAGAGTAAAGTGAATCAATAGTCCTTGAACTTGTCTGCGTGTGTCATTTAGGTCGAACAACTTTTAAAGTGTATATTTGGGTCCATAAACTTGTTAAAGTGTGTCATTTAGGTCAAAAGTTCTGAAAATACTCCTATAACTATTGATATAACTAGATGTCGTCTCCTCGGAACCGCCTGCTCGGCGGGGGGCGACGCGGAGGGCAACCGCGCCACCTCTCCTGGTGGCCTCCGCTCCGGTCGTCCCCCCCTCCTCTAGCCGCCGCATTCACCTCCTCCCCGGCGACTCTCTCCCCAGGCTACCCGCTCCGCTTCGGGGTGGGGGCCTTCGAAGTTGGGGTCGCCAACCCTAGGGGTCGACGCTTCGATCGTTCCTTCTTCGTCCACTACTCCGAGCGCTCTCGTCGTCCGTCCCTCTCCCTGCTCCGCCGCCTTCCAGGCCAAGTATTCCTCCGTGCCCTCCCATCTGTTGACTTCGTCTCCAGATCGGTCAGATCCAGCGCCGCCCCTTGGTCCCTCGCCGCCGGTGACAGCCCTACGCTTGGTGTGCCGCCCGTCGTTGTCCTTCCCACTGGTTGCCGCCCCCCCCCCCCCCCCCCCAGTCATAGTGTCCTGCTCTGAGTCCATGCATCCTCATCCTTCGACCTATTTGCTTCATACTCATCCTTCAACCTCATCGAAGGTTCCTGCGCCAGATCCAGTGCAACCACCCCCTCCCCCAGCGCCGCCACCCTCCCCCATCGTCACTAGTTGGTCCAGCGTCGCCGGTGGTTGTCCTGCAACCTTCGCAGTCTACCCCCCCCCCCCCCCCACACACACACACACACACACACCCTTGAGCAAGGTAGGCCAAATCTACTCGCCCTCCCGCCCACTGCCCCTTCCACCCCATTGCTTGGGTCGCCTTCCCCTCAAGCACCAGTCCCCCCCTTTGCTCTCCTCGCCCCGACTTCCTTCAAGGGTACCTGTGTCTACAGTGTCTTCACCTGACTCGCCCCATCCTGCTCCCTCTGCCACCCCAGCCACCTTCTCTTGGATGAGGAAGGGTTGGTTGTCCACATGCAAGTTGAAGTCCACACCATCAGTATTGGTCCCCTCTGTGGCAGTTGTGCCGGTCACCTCCCCGCCTAGTTCCATCTCTGCTGCTCCCTTGGTCTCTTTTCCACTCCTCAGCTTGCCTTTGGACCCCAACTTGCAGCTTTGCTCCACTTCTTCTCCCCTTTCACCGCCTTTCAGTTGCACTATGCCACCGCCTCTCCTTTCTCCACCGCTGTCCCCTCCGAGGTCGCCTCCCTCCTCTCTTGCCCTCCCCAACCTCGTCGGGCACTCCTTTGCGTCGGCCCTCCTCCCCCGCCCCATCTGGTTGTGGTCCCCATCGGCAGGTCGCCCGGTCAGTCTCTACGGATCTGATCGGTAAGTGCTTCAACTGCTTCTCCCCTAACCACTTCGCTGCAATGTGTAAGGAGGCCACACGTTGCTTTCGCTGTAAGAGAGAAGGCGACAAAGCAAACAACTATGTGTTGGCCCATCGTCTCTCTTCAACAACCCCGCCTACTGCTTCACCACCTCCATCATCAACTCTTGTGCCTACTTCTTCAGTCCAAGAGGACATCTGCGCCACCACTACCTTTGAGAAGCTAGAGTGTGATTGTCGTAACTGCAAGTTTTCTCTAGATGCAGCCGCTTTGGTTGATTCATTTAGGCCCTCTGCCTCAGTTGTCAAAGTTTGTCGAGTGGTCATCCACCTTGACAAGGAGCCAAACCTCAAGTCGGCTCTGGGGCCCTATACTAAGGAAGCGAATACCATCGATCCTCAAATTGTTCATCCAGGGGTCGTTGAACGATTGTCCGATTGGTGGGATCCTATGATCCTTGTAGCTACCATCTCTTTGAGTGTGACACTTGATGTATTGCCGCCTCTTAGGTAGTTGGTTGGTCTTCTCCTCTTTGTAGCATGTTTAGGTAGTGGAGGCTGTTGTCGCCTTTTGGGCTTGTTAGTTTTGTTTGGTCGTGTCAGTTTATACGGTCGTATCAGTTTGTAACGGTCGTGTTGTATAGCCATCTCGGCCAATCTCTGTTTTTTGGATCAATATATTTCACTGCCAGGGTCTCCCTTGCAGTTTCGGTTCAAAAAAAAACTATTGATATAACTGTTATTCAAGCATCATTTTTCATATTTTTTCGCTCTTTCAATCAGTGTTTTTAGCCTTCAATATGAATTATGATTACAACGGTGATTTAGTGAGACATCAAATATGAAAAATAAAGCTCGAAAAATAGTTATATCAATAGTTATAGGGGTATTTTTGGTACTTTGGACTTAAATAACACATTTTAACAAGTTTATGAACCCAAATATGCACTTTAAAAGTTTGTATACCTATGACACACTCAGACAAGTTCAGAGACTGTTGATGCACATTACTCTAATATTTATGAAATGGAACTGGATTTCCCAACCCCTGCACCCAATCTTGCATATATTTTTTGAAAAAAAAAGGTCCAAGAATCAGTTTTTATTATATGTTGGTTCTAAAGGATATAAATACGTTAACCAGACTGGTAGATAAGTTCAGCAGCACAGTAGCCAGGGCCAGGCAATGGTTTCTCTTTGTGAACACATGACTTTCTCAGGAATTTATTGACCAAATTTTCTTAAAAATGATTAATCTTCTCCAATTTGTTAACAAATTCTTAACTCTCATACATCTTGGTGCGATCTGATTTCTAGTAAAAAAGAGATTTATCACTGTGAAAATATATGTAAATCACAAAAATCCAATAAGAACACGATATGTGGGGCAATATGTCTGAAAAATTGGAGGAACTCCTGCTTGTATTTAACGAAAAGCTGTCAGATAAACCTTGCATAAGAATGACTGAATGAACAACTTCAACAACACATATTAGATACATGTACATATATCATTAGGGTCACTTAGTAACCACATAAAAGATGTAAAGCAATCACCAATAAGATTTCAGAACAATTGGTAGTGTACATGTGCAACTGCTTGCTATAGAAAAGGAACAATTATTGCACAAATGTAATACGATATGGGGATATTATTCTACAAACCTGGCCATCTCCACATTCAGCATTAAGCTGAACAAGGGATGCTGTGAACTCCACATAGCACCTTACGATGTGGTGCGGATGGGTACTATCGATCCATAACGTTTTCACATGACATTGGTACAAGCTTTGAAGATACATGTCAAACACTATCTTGAAACGTGGCCAGAGATAGATCAGAGCCTAAAGCAGAGACTTGAGAATAGATAGGGTCACACTCGATATATATAACAAAAACCGGGAATAGAGTTGAGAATGGAGTGATAGGGCACTGATAATAAATTTTTGCTCATGTTACAAACCTTGTCAAAATAGGCATCAAGACAAGGGAGCCTTCTGTTGGACATAACCAGCTGAAATAACAAAATGTGAAAAGACTTGCGTTAACTCATCGTGCTAACATTTTGAAAGAGTTTAACATGGTGAAATGATGAGGGAAACATCCTATATTCGAAAAACACCAAATCATATTTCCATATGTTTCCTATTAAACAATGAAATGAATTAACAGAGCTACTAGAGTTTGTGTCATTAGACCTTCATACCTGGTGCTTTCTGGTTATGCAGATCAGGAGCATCAAGCATACCGCATCATGACAATTTGGAATAATTAGACCCAAATGATGATCAATAACAGCAAAAGGTCCTGAAAATAATGATGAGGATATGAGGTTTCATCAGAAACTCTATAGATATGTTGCATGGTGCTTCAGGGAATTTCATGATTTGTCACTCTGACAGTTACATGTTCAGAGTTCCCCCCATCGAATATATATGATTTCCACTTTTGTAGCAAGTAACTCTCGACAATTTTGGTGTATCATCTCTCTGTCCTTTTTTTGTACCACAAACAAAAACCACAAGGAAAGACATCGGTACGCAGAACCCGCCGACTCCCACCTCTGTGTATGTGTGTGAGCGACCCTGGTGGTCTGGTTGAGCCAGACACATAACACACATTTAAATCAATTAGCTCAACTCATCCATGTCCACTCCATTTTCTTAACTTGGCTTAGTGGCCAGGATAGCATGGTTATAGTCAACCCAATAGTTTAGTAATGATGTCAAATTATGTCCCTTACGCCCTTATGATAAAACAAATGAAACATTAACATGAAAATATGTACCTTCAAAAACTTGATAAAACAAAGGCACTTCACCAAAAAATTCTTTAATGAATATATACCTGAAAATGAATGAAGGTACTGTTAATAATGTTAGAATACTCGCTCATGCTTCTTGATTGCAGACAAATTATTACTGCATACTCAGAGCTAGCAGTGTCCATCAGAAGCTTCTGAAGGCTCCTGAAAATAACTTCATATGGGTATGTAAGGGAGTTTACTTGAGATATATGAGGAACCAAGCCAGGTTGATCAATCTCCTGAAAAATGAGGAAAATGGAATTTATAAATAGTACAAGCCAGGTTGCACCTTGGAAGCCTAGAGTGCTTCATTTAGAATTAATATTAATAATAACGTTGATCTGAAAAGAGAAGAGAAAAGAAGTGCATTGAGTAAAGCACCCACTAAAAAGATATCAATCATGTACCTTCAAAATGTTTGCACGTTCACCTAACGAAAACATGAAATGGTTCTCTCTCAGATGTTCTCTTCCCCTTGTGATAATATCAATGATACTAGTATCATAACCAAGAAAATCATTAGATAAACCAATATCTAGTTTCAACCTTTCCAATGCTTCTACATAGACACGAAACTGTGCACTCAGGACCTGTTGCGAAAAAGAGAAGGTAAGACTAAACTGAAGGTCTCAAGGCACAACTAATATCCAGCATAAAAACTTTATAACAAAGTGATAGGTGACCACAGGCACAAAAAACAGATACACATATATTAGTTTTTTTCCTTATTAATAGAACTATTGTGTCATATTATTAATTTATAAGCCTTCTTCAAGAATGGACAAATTGACGATATCCATAATTTGATAAATCCCCAATAGGTACAGTACTGATTATATCAGTGTACAAATATGTTAACTGGTGAGATGAAACTAAATGCTTTTAGATGGCTATGCAGAATACAAATCTATTGAAATCACAGTTGATATTGTTGGAATATATAAGTGAATTGCCTAACCATCCCCATAAGCTTAAGCTTTTGGGAGCAACCGGTCAGCGCATAGTAGCTTAACATGGTATCAGAGCCAGATGTCTCGAGTTTGAATCCTGACGGACGCAAGTCCACTCCTATTTTCACGTTTGAGGCCTGAGGGAGCCTCACATGAGGGGGAGTGTTGGAGTGTATAAGTGAATTGTTTAACCTTTCCCATCAGCTTAAACTTTTGGGTGCAACCGATCAACGCATAGTAGCTTAACAGATATCACCATATTAGTAGGTCATAACACTGTATTATAGGTCTCTCAAAATGACCCATGGACACCGTAAGAGAAAGGTGCCAAGAAGTATGAAGAATAAACAAATCTTGGTCAAGGATGGCTGGATTTTGATTCCAGATAAAGGAATCACAACTCTTGAAGCCCATAATTGGGTATACCGGTTGAAGACTCAAAAGGCAAGACGAGCTGCAGTTATGACGATGCAAACCTACATCCAACAACAACAACAACAACAACCAAGCCTTTGTCCCAAACAAGTTGGGGTCGGCTAGAAATGAAACCCAATAATTTTGAAGAAAAGTAATAGAAAATAAGATGAAAGTAAAAAAAATCTACATTTTATTTATTCTAGAAATGGGTTAATAAGAAAGAAGATAAGAGTAACAAATTACGAATAAACTAAGATTCTGGCACATGAATTGCTAATTTCCATGCAGTCCTATCATGAGCCAAATCTCTAGGTTATGTCCCACTCCTTTAAATCTCGTTTCACCGCCTCCTGCCATGTCAACCTTGGTCGACCTCTACCCCTCCTAAATTTTTCTCCACTCTTTATAATCCCACTGTTAACCGGTGCGTCTGGAGGTCCCCGCTGGATATGCCCAAACCACCGTAGGCGATGTTGGACTAGCTTCTCCTCAATCGGTGCCACCCCTACCCTATCACGTATTACTTCGTTCCTAATTTTGTCTCTTCTTGTGTGACCGCACATCCACCGTAGCATGCGCATCTCCGCAACACTCATTTGTTGGACATGTTGCCTTTTAGTTGGCCAACATTCTGCTCCATACAGCATCGCAGGTCTGATCACCGTCCTATAGAATTTTACTTTCAATTTTTGTGGAACTTTCTTATCACATAAGATTCCAGATGCTTGTCGCCACTTCATCCACCCGATCTTGATCCTGTGGCAAACATCTTCATCAATATCACCATTGCTTTGTAACATTGATCCTAAATATCGAAATGTGTCCCTCCTAGGTACTACTTGTCCTTGTAAACTAACATTACCATCCTCGCACCCGACATCACTAAAGTCGCATCTCATATACTCGGTCTTGGTTCTACTAAGTCTAAACCCCTTAGACTCTAAGGTCTGTCTCCACAGCTCCAATTTTCTATCAACACCATCCCTAGTTTCATCTACCAACACTACATCATCAGCAAAGAGCATACACCAAGGGATATCCCCTTGTATATCCTTCGACACCTCATCCATCACTAAGGAAAAGATGTAAGGACTTAAGGCTGATCCTTGGTGTAACCCTATTGTGATAGGAAAAGTGTCGGTCTCACTATCTCTTACGCGCACACTTGTCACCACATTATCGTACATATCCTTGATAAGGTTAATATACTTTGTTGGGACTTTGTGTTTCTCTAGTGCCCACCACATGACCGGTCTTGGTACCTTATCGTATGCCTTCTCCAAGTCAATGAACACTAAATGTAGATCCTTCTTTTGCTCCCTATACCTCTCCATAAGCTGACGGAGTAAGAAAATCGCCTCCATAGTGGACCTCCCAGGCATAAAACCAAACTGGTTTTTAGTGACATTGGTCACTTTCCTCAAGTGGTGTTCAATCACTCTCTCCCAGAGCTTCATAGTATGACTCATGAGCTTAATTCCTCTATAATTAGCACAACTTTGAACATCTCCTTTATTTTTGAAGATGGGTACTAAAATACTTTTCCGCCACTCTTCAGGCATTTTGTTTGACTGGAAAATGCGGTTGAATAGTTTAGTGAGCCATACTATTGCTACATCTCCTAGACATCTCCACACCTCAATGGGGACATCATCGGGGTCGTGGGCCTTTCCTCCTTTCATCCTTTTTAGGGCCTCTCTAACCTCGGACTCTTGTATCCTCCGCACGAATCGTCTGTTGATGTCATCAAATGAGTCATCCAACTCGAACCTAATACTCTCATTCCCGTCATTGAATAGTCCATTGAAGTAGTCCCACCATCTGTCCCTAATTTCTTCCTCTTTCAATAGAATTTGGCCTGCCTCATCCTTAATGCATTTGACTTGGTTGAGATCTCTCACCTTTCTCTCGCGAAGTTTCGCCATCTTGTATATATCCTTTTCGCCTTCTTTTGTCCCTAGCCTCTCATATAGCGCATCATAGGCCTGCCCCCTTGCTTTACTCACAACACGCCTAGCATTTTTCTTAGCCTCTTTATACTTCGCCATGTTACTTGCACTTCTCTCATGATGCCAACCCTTATAAGACTCCTTCTTCTCCTTAATAGCTTTTTGTACATCTTCATTCCACCACCAAGTGTCTTTATCTACAAGTTTCTTGCCTTTTGTCCACCCAAGCACCTCCCTAGCCGTCTTCCTAATGTAAGTCGCCATCTTCTCCCACATACTATCTGCATCTTCCTCTTCGTTCCAAGGTCCTTCTGCGATCATCCTCCTTTTGAATGATTGTTGCGCTTCATCCTTCAACTTCCACCACTTTGTTCTCGTGGTTTTAACACCTTTGTCTCGTGACACACGCACGTGGAAAGGAAAGTCGGCTACCACAAGTTTATGTTGCCGAACGACACATTCTCCAGGAATCACCTTACAATCTAAACATGCCCCTCTCTCCCTTCTCCTGGTGAGGATATAGTCGATTTGACTAGAATGTTGGGCACTAGTAAAGGTCACTATGTGAGATAGCCTCTTTTTAAATAGGGTGTTAGCTACCAATAGGTCAGAGGCTACGGCAAAGTCTAGGATATCCTTACCCTCCTGGTTTCTATCGCCACACCCAAAACCTCCGTGTACCCCCTCAAAACCTACGTTAGTTGTACCTACATGACCATTGACATCTCCTCCTATGAAGAGCTTCTTGCTTACCGGTACACTACTAACCATATCCTCCAAGTCCTCCCAAAAATTGTCTCTTAGTGCTCATGTCAAGCCCAACTTGTGGGGCATAAACACTAATGACATTCAAGATAAGGTCCCCCACAACTACCTTGACTAGGATGATCCTATCCCCTCGTCTACAGACATCCACTACTCCATCCTTGAGGCTCTTATCTATTAGGATGCCTACGCCATTCCTAGTTCCCGTCGAGCCAGAATACCAAAGCTTGAAACCGGTATTCTCAACCTCTCTCGCTTTTTGACCTGCCCATCTAGTCTCTTGTACACAAAGAATGTTTACACGCCTCCTAATCGCAACGTCCACTAACTCTCGTAGCTTTCCCGTCAAGGATCCTACATTCCAACTACCCACCCGAAACCTAGTTTCCTCGGCTAGCTTCGTTACCCTTCGCATCCGTCGAGGAAGATGCAAAGACCCTTGCTCACTTAACACTACATTCGGGCGATGATGTAGCGCGCCACTAAGGTGATGGCGATCCGGCCCTCGCTCATTTAACACCACATCCGGGTTCCGATATGGCGCGCCACTAAGGCGGTGGCGACCCGGCCCTCGCCCACTTAACACCATACCCGGGTTCCGGTATGGCGCGTCGCTAAGAGGGTTACGCCCCAACGAATTTCCAATGAGCTTCATTTCCATGAGAATGGCTAAGTTTAGTTGCTGGCTCGCCAAGCCTATCACAACCCCCTCCTCCTTTACCCGGGCTTGGGACCGGCTATGTCATTATAACATAGGCGGAGTTATTCCACCTAGGCTATCTTGCCTCTTTATTTCTAGATAAGTGAAAGTCTGAAATATTTAAATTTGTTTGTTCAGTTATTCCACCGTACCAAACTCCACGGGCATGACACTAGGCATATGTAGAGATTCGCTTCGACTGTCCATGTGAATGTGGACTTGGAAAAACTGAATAGAGAATCATATAGTTTTACCTTGTTCATCGTACTAACATAGGATGCACAGACATCAGCATATGTCTCCGATCCGTGCTCTTTAAGAAAGAGAATGAGATACCTGAGTAACCATGCAATTAAAAATTAGAACCTGCAGGAAACTAACATAATTTTTTGAGTAATCTGCATCAGCAGTTCTTAAACTTTTCTGGGTGTGTCATCTAGGTCTACGAACTTTTAAAGTACATATTTGGGTTCATAAATTGTTAAAGTGTGTCATTTAAGTCTAAATTACCAAAAATAGCCTTATGATTATTGATATAACTGTTTTTGAGTTTTATTTTTCATATTTGATCTCTCTCTAAATCAACGTTGTTATCATAATTCATATGGAAGGCTAACAACGCTGTTTTAAAAAGCAAAAAAATATGAAAAATAATACCCGAATAACAGTTATATCAATAGTCATAGGGGTATTTTCAGAATTTTGGATCTAAATGACAAACTTTAACAAGTCTATAGACTCAAATATACACTTTAAAAGTTTGTGAACCTAAATGACACAACCAGACAAGATCAAGGACCACTAATTTTTTCCCCTCAAACGTAGAAGTGATCTGCATTCTACTCCATAGACAACAGTGACATTCTTCTTTAGAGAAACAAAGAAGGCACAGGATATGCAATAGATACAATCAAGAACAAGAAGAATATTCTTCCAATCTTCTTAATATAATGATACGTAGCTCTCGGGTGATCGGAGAAAAATAATACTCTTTCATATTTTATGTTCTACAGGCCTTCAGCAGGTCTCATTGTTCTTTTTTCCCCTTTTGAGTGAACCCCAAATAGATTTTTTCCTACCCAACTAGTTTGAAATTTAAAAGAACTTCCAAGCATGAACCTGATTACAATTATAATAAAAAGGAAAAAAACATACAAAATTTATCGGGACATCAATACAAGGTTTCTACGGAGAAAGTGAAGGTAACATGAGCAAAGAAGATGAGAATGGACAAGCTATGCATCAAAGTTTTACCAGTGTAGCAGCCATGAGTAAAAAAATAGACGAAAATTATGGATAAGGATCTCACGACCTTGTAGATTGGAAGCAGGGTTGTAAATGGGCTCATGGACGCCTAGGCGCCTGCCGGTCGCCTGGACGCCCAGGCGCCCGAGGTAGCGGCGGCCCGGGGCTGGGAGGGTAGCAGCGCACAGCAGGGAGGCGGCCCGGAGATGGAGAGGGCAACAGCGGAGAGCAGGGGAGCAGCCCGGAGCAGGGGGATGCAGCAGCTAGCAGAGCAGGGGAGGAGAAAGGGAGGCGGCGGCGAAGATCCGGAGCGGAGGCGGACGGGACCCGACGGCGCAGCAAGAGGAAGGCGAACAGTCAGGGACGTGGAACGCATCTTTTAAGGCCCATGACAGCCCAATAAGCCAATACCGTTTCATAACCCTAGCCTCCCATGCATCCAACGGCCAACACTCCTCCATTCTTATCGGCTCCTCCACGCCTCCGCCTCCTCCTCTGCTTCCTGCGCCGCCGGCGCCCGTTCGCCTCTGGTCCCTGCACTGCCGGTGCTCGTCGTCCACGCTTCAGGCTGCCGCTGCCTACCTCCCTTCCCCCCGCCCCTCTTCCCCGCGGTGTTCCAGGCGAGGCGACCAGTCCAGGCGTCCGGACCGGAGCGCCTGGACGCCCTAGGCGTCGCCTAGGCGACGCCTGGACAACAGTGATTGGAAGTTAACATCCCAAAAGATAGTTTGTTATACACTGAGGACAATAATAGGTAGTTCATCTATATGAAAGATAATCTTCAGCTGCATATACCTTACCTATGTTTCTGAAGCAAATTCTGTTGCAGTATTTGTATATTTGTTCCAGGCTTTCTCATTGCAAAGAATATCTTGATGATATGACCGGAAACCTGAAAAGGTAAGAGAAGGGAAAGATGATCATGAATCATTGGTCCAGATGTAAATATTATTTACCTGATTGATATAAGAAATTAAGAGGAATACAAACAGATATTAAAAATCAGATGATGTAAAAAACAGGTAACCTTGGATAGTGCCCTTTGTCGAAGCCTTTCTAATTCCGCCTTAACATCTTTCAAAGCTTTTGATGCATTGATCAGTGGATCAACTTGAACAAATTTCAATTTTTTACTCAAAATCTCCAAACTTTTAGCATAAGCATCATTTATCTGCCAAAAGAAACTGGAATGACAAGCTATATGAATCATGCCATATACACATGCGAATCAACACACCTAACCTTTGACTATTAATATCCCATTGAATACTTCAATGGAACTTTTTAAGAAGAGTAAATTTTACAAAACTACAACTATTTGTTTTGTTGTATCAAAAAATGGTGTAGCTATATTTGTCCGGAATAGTGGTTCCATATAATATTACAGCTTCACTAGCGGTCACAGTAGTGTGTTGATCACCGTGTCCATGCCCAAAACAACATTTATTTGTTACCGGAGGGAGTATAAATCAAGCAGTATGGTAATTGGTAAATCCTATCATACATTCTCATCTACTCATATCTGAATAAGCATCAGAAGATTAATGTCATAGCTCTGAAAACTGTTAAACCTTGCAGTGTGCAAGACAACTGAAAGTAAATCTATCATGCTGCAAAATCATAATATCAAATATCAGGATTTTTCGTTTATATGCTTACCTCTCCATTAACAAGAATATTCACCAAACCAGGAGGAGCAACAATCTCTTCGACAAATCCAGCAAGCTTTGTCTCAACCAACTGTGCATTATTATCATGTGAGCACATTTAATGATAAAGGCTAAATCAAATAAGTGTGTCAGGTATGTTACAATAGCAACATCTGATCAAGCTGTTATGACTCATATTCTATTGGACAAATTTCTCAGAAAATATGTAACAGTAAGCTAAATTTTCGAATTTACAGAAAACTATTGCTGTAAGAATATGGTATGCAGACTTGTTCCAACCTTGCGATTTTTCAGCTTCACACCTATATCCACGGATTTCTCCTGGAGGCTTCTAATTTCTGAGCTTATTGAACCTATATGAACCTGCCAAGTGGATAATCAAACTAATTATCAGTGATTTAATCAAAATATAAATCTAATTTAAGCAGAAGAAACTAGTGACTATCGCTGCATGAATTTGAATATATTAAGGGACTGTAAAGCATGCAACAACCTATTAACTAACAGCAGGCCCTCCCTGTAGTTTCCTTTTTTCACAAAAAAAAGAACTGTAAAGCATGCAACAACCTATTAACAACGCTGGGTTGCTGAGTTCCCAATAATGGTCCCACAACATACATAAAAACCTCAACTATAGGATTACTACAATGCTATGAAGATTACATATGAAAATGTGTCCCATGATGAGCAAGTGAAGTAGCTTGCGAAGGTTCAGTTCAAGACAGACTTAACTCCCAGTCTAAGAGAAAATGAGAGGCCAGTTAAGTTTCATAGGAAAATACACCCATCATAGCCACAAGATCTTTGAATAAGGAAACATTTGAATTACATATACAAATGCCAGTTCTGATTATCCACACAGTCCACATGTTTTGCTTCTGGGCAGAACCAAGCAAACCTACAGCCTATTTAGCACCTCCAGTCATAGATTTTTACCTAAAACATGGATATGAAAAAAGGAAACATACATTTACTCCTTAAGAATATACCTGGAATCCACTGAGAAGTGATCCTATTTGTGATAAAGTAACATCACAGTCGTGAATTTGATCATGCAAAAGAACAAGGCTGTCACTGTCTTCAACATAATCCTGAGGATGCAACGAGAGTGAAACATCTCTGAGACCCAGGCATTATATAAAGTGCTAAAATATGCAAAATTGAAACAACATTTATTTGATTGATAAACCAGGACTTTTTAGCCAGATAAGAACACTTTGTGTTCCATATAATGAATGAAGTTAGGCATTAGGATCAATATTTAGCATCCATATTTCTGATAGAAAAATAACAACAGTAAGAGAAAAAATAGCGTCATCATGCCCTATTTCAATAAAATTTAGTTAAAATATAGTATAAGTAATTTTCTGATTTCCTAACATAATCATAAAAGTTTTTGTAGCGAATATATTTTCAGAAAGGACAACCAAACCCCAAACTTGTTTCCCATCCAGATACAAAAGCCAGCAGTATAACAGAATAATCTGCTGGCCATAATCTCTGGATAGCCCAAAATTGTACATTGCTTTTGTAATAGTATCAACACATTAGAGACAGCATAGCTGAAGCTTTCAGAAATGCTTACTTGAATCAGAGCTTTTTCAACATGGCCTAGATTGCCTTCAACCATGGCCGCCCTGGCTCGCTGTTTTTCACCACTGGTTAAGATACTTATTAGTACCTGGAGATAACAGAGAGAAGCATAAGAACCTTGATAGCGTATGAGAAAAATGCTCAAGCTTCTTAGAGTTTAGGTGATGTATGTCGGGGATGGGTGAAAGTTACCGGTAAATCACTCAAAGTCCTCTTTAATTCAGGTATTAGAGGTCAAGTGTATAGTATCTTATTTCGTTCTTTCAGAGATGCCAAAAATCTAATTTCTGAAAGCTCACAATTGTCGTTCATATGCATATTAAGCAGTACAGATGATTATTTAGTAAGGTATAACCAAGCTGGTTAAAATGCCTAATATGCAGTTACCCGATGTACTTGGAAACAGGTAAGTAAGATAGCAAATAACATGCACTCACATCATAATCCTTGTGCTCTTCAAGTTCCCCCTCCAACCCATCCAGTGATACATCCTCACTTTTGTGTTCCAGGAAATAAATACCAGTCAGGGGAAGCATTTTTAAACAACCGCATAAAGTACAGTAACACTTCCTTGTAAGGAAAAACTAAGAAAAATTCACTGTATGAAAAAAATTCAACTAAAATAATAGGTGGAAGATGTATTGCCAGTACTTCACAGCAAGAGAAAATAAAGTCGTATCTATTGGTGACACATTGGTTGGTGGAAAACCGTTTACAGGGATGCATTATACACCAGAATAAACAGTGCTCCATGAGTAAGCCTTTTGGTGTGTACAGTGATTTTCACCATCTATTCCAAGAAATCTATGTTATGGCGACATGATATAACAAAGATACCATCGCAGTATCAACTATAGTTCTAATGCTGCTGAGAGTGTAGTACCTTTCAGAATCTTCTTCGAAGGAGAGAAAACCAACAAAATTTTCCTCAATCCGCTGCTTGTGGATCCCAGCCATACGAGTTGTTGATGACACACTTTTCGTCCTTCTAGATAACAGTTAAAAACCATCGTAGAGAGATAAATTACATCTATCATCTGAAATGGGATTTCGTCTAACCAATTTGAGTATAATGAGTGTCCAATTAATTACAAAAAATAATATAAATCATAGGCTCGAACAGTAGTCGATTGGAAGTGTTCAATGTTGAAGATAATGCTGCCGCAAGGATGAAGATCGTGAAGCACAAGGAAGGAGATCATGACATGCATGACTGGAGATATTAACGGAAGGTTAAGATTTAGCTTCTAGAATAAAAATCAAGATTGTAACAAACACATTTATAGTACTGGTATTGGCCGGCAATGAATAGATGGAATAGGATCGTTATTTTTATGTAACCAGAAGATTGTGTCGGTAGTTTAGATCGTTGCCTGGCCGATTTCGGTGCTATTCTATGTACTTCTATTTTCTACATAAACACGTAACCGCCTAAGGATGAGGTAGGTGTTCCACCAAAGTTTATATGGTATCAGAGCCTCATACCTCCCTTGAGGATTGACGACATGTCTTCAACATACTTGTCGCCGAATTCTGGGTTCAATACTCTCACACATCATGTGGAGAAATTGATCAGGGACAATTTCCTTCTCTGGAAGGCGCAGGTCCTACCAGCGGTGCGTGGAGCACAACTATTTGATCTTCTTGATGGTATAAGGCAGAAGCCGCAACGTGAGATTGTTGTTGAGAAGGCGGACAAGTCGCAAGAGAAGGTTCTCAATCCTGAGTGTACCATGTGGATAATTCAGGATCAACAATTGCTAAGCTATTTGAATTCAACATTATTAAAGGAAGTGTTGGCCCATGTTGCAACGCTTTCCTCTTCGGCTGAAGTTTGGAAGACTCTTCAAGAAAGTTTTGCGTCTCAGTCAAGGGCGCGAATCATGCATCTTCGCGGGAAGTTATCGAGCACCCGCAAAGGAGACATGAAAACATCTGCATATTTTGCAAAAATGAAAGAATATGTAGACGAGATGGCTGTTGCAGGGAAGAAGCTGGAAGATGAGGATGTAGTTTCATACATTCTTACTAGTCTTGGCGCTGAGTACAATTACCTGATTGAAAACGTGAGTAATAGGTCTGACCCTATTTCGCTTCCTGATCTATATGCTCAACTGCTTGCTACAGAGGCCCAGTTGGAGCGCTAGAATGCCTCAAATTCAGCTATGTGTGGAAACTTCAAAGGAAGAGGAGGACGCAATGGTGGAAGGTCTAATCGAGGTTGTGGTACACCTAATGGAGGACCAGGACGTTGATCTTCTGATCGCCTGGTGTGCCAACTCTGTGAGAAAGTTGGTCATACAGTCATAAAATGCTATAAGCGTTTTGATCGTGACTTCAAACCTGTAGAAAAGACAACAAATAATGTTGCAACATCTTATGACATTGATACAAACTGATATACTGATACGGGAGCAACAGATCATATCACGAGTGAGATGGACAAGTTATCAACCAAGGAACGATATGGAGGACAGGAACAAGTTCACACTGCAAGTGTGTCAGATATGAGAATCAACTTTGTTGGTAATTCTACATTGCAAACTCTTGATCGTCCTATTCATCTTAAGAATATTCTTCATGTTCGCACCACCAAGAAAAATTTTATTTTTGTCCACAAAATAACTTCTGACAACTCCATCTTTATTGAATACCATCCTCACTATTTTTTGATAAAGGATCAAATTACGAAGAGAATACTTCTTCGGGGCAAGTGTGAAGGAGGATTCTATCCTTGGCCAGCCTTGCAGAACACCTCTTCAAAGTGCGCCCTCATAAACACTAGTACCAAGCTTCCCATTGAGAGGTGGCATGCAAGATTGGGTCATCCATCTATGGTAGTACTCAATAAAGTTGTCAGTAAAAATAATTTGCCATGTCTTCAAGAGTCTAGTAGGAGTCAAGTGTGTGATGCGTGTCAACATGGCAAGAGCCATCAATTACCTTATTCCAAGTCAGATAGTATGTATTTACATCCTTTGGATCTATTGTTTTCGGATGTGTGGGGACCTGCCCCTACATCTGTTGGGAGGAACAGTTACTACGTCTCTTTTATTGATGATTTCAGTAAATTTATTTGGGTCTATCCTATTCGAAACAAGTCAGATGTATTTCAAAAGTTCTACCAGTTTCAAGCTCTTGTTGAACGAACCTTTAGTAGGAAAATTATCTTTGTCTAGCCTGACTGGGGAGGAGAATATCAAAAGTTAAATTCGTTCTTTACAAACATAGGCATCACACACCTTGTCTCTTGTCTGCATGCTCATCAACAGAATGGAGCAGCAGAGCGTAAGCATCAACATATTGTAGAGGTTGGTCTCACCCTTCTAGCCCAAGCATCTATGCCTTTAAAGTTTTGAGATGAGGCTTTTAGTACGGTTGCATATCTTATAAATCGTACACCATCTCGAGTGATTAATTTCCAATCTCCTATTGAAAAATTGTTTGGAGTCACACTTGATTATTCCTTTCTTATAGTGTTTGGGTGTGCTTGTTGGCCCAATCTTCGACCATATAGTGCTCAAAATCTCGCCTTCAGACCTAAAAGATGCGTGTTCTTAGGATATAACATGCTTCACAAAGGGTATAAATGTCTGGATGTCTCCAGTGGTCGAATCTATGTCTCAAGGGACGCTATTTTTGATGAGACAATTTTTCCTTTTATGGATCTCAACCCAAATGCTGGTGCTAGATTAAAATCTGAGTTATTGCCCCTTGATCCAACTTTGCGTCCTTTCTCAGGAGATGCAATGGAAAATAAGCAGCATGTTGATTCTCTTAATCCTATGGATTCTATAAATTTGGCTGACCCAGGTATTCAAAGCTCTGGTAATTTTATGCAGGAGTATATGGAAACACATGAACAAGAAGACGGTGGCACATCTAACTTGGAAAGTGCAAAAAATCCTGGCTGCAATCCGAAGAAAATCTCCAAGTGCAGCTGGCGGGGCAGCAGCGGACCGGATCCACATCAATGTCAGCGCCCGACTGTCGTACGTCTGCGCCAACTGCGCCAACTATCGAATCCTAGATAACGGAAGTGCAACAGATTCTGTTACCTACGGCTATAACTCCAGCATCTCCGGGATCAACACCGCATCATCGACATCATCAAGGCGCAGAACTGGATGCACCCTTCGGATCTGTGATCGGGGCTGAGGCGCAACCAACCAGAGAAGGCCACTCAGGATCGGATGAGGATGTGGTACCAAGGACACATGGATCCTCTACATCAGCAAGATCATGTGTGGCTACAGAACCAGCACTTCCCACTACAAGGTTACAAAACAACATCCTTAAGCCTAAGAAATTTAGTGTTGATTTTCTCTGTTTGCTAGCTGAAACAGGTGAACCCAAAGATCTGCATCAAGCGCTTGCTGACAAGAATGGGAAAAATGCAATGGATGTGGAATATCAGGCTCTAGAAAGAAATAATACACGACACCTTGTGCCAAGGGAAGGTGTTAACAATGTGATTGACTCTAAATGAGTTTACAAAATAAAGAGATGTGCTGATGGAACAATAGACAGGTACAAGGCTCGACTAGTTGCAAAAGAGTTCAAACAAATGTATGAGATTGATTATGAGGACACTTTTAGTCCGGTTGTCAAAGCGGCAACAATCAGAATTGTTTTATCTATTGGTGTATCAAAAGGTTGGTTTATCAAGCAACTAGATGTGCAAAATGCATTTTTACATGGTGATCTAGAAGAAGGTGTGTATATGAGCAAACCTCCAGGATATGAAGATCCAACAAAACCCAATCATGTGTGTAAGTTAGACAAAGGTATATATGGTTTAAAGCAAGCACCAAGGGTCTGGTATTCTAAATTAAGCTCCAAATTAGTGCAACTTGGTTTCACGGCGTCCAAGGAGATACATCATTTTTCATGTACATTGATGATAATATTATAATATATTTTCTTATCTATGTTGATGATATAGTTGTTGTGAGCTCATCACAAAGTGCAGTTGACATGCTACTAAAGAATCTGAAGAAGGAATTTGCTCTCAAGGACTTGGGTGCACTACATTACTTTCTTGGAATAGAGGCAGAACATAAGCGAGATGGATTACTCCTATGTCAAAGAAAGTATGCACTTGAGTTGATCAAAAAGGCCGGCATGGAGAAGTGCAAGGCCGTCAACACGCCTATTTCTGCTTCGAAGTACTCAACTCACTTCAGTAAGCATTTAAGTGTTGAGGATGCTACACGTTATAGAAGCATTGTTGGTGCACTTCAATATCTTACATTAACTCGACTAGATTTGACGTTCTCGATTAACAAAGCTTGTCAATTCCTTCATTGTCCTACTAGTGATCATATGAGTATAGTGAAAAGAATTATAAGATATGTGCAGGGAACTATTAACTTTGGAATCAAATTTCAAAGAAATAGTTCATTCAAAGTAAGAGCCTTCTCGGATGCCGACTGGGCAGGATGCCCAAATGATGGTCGTTCTACTTGTGGGTTTGCAATATTCTTAGGCTCCAATCTGATTTCATAGAGTGCAAGGAAGCAGACTACAATGTCAAGATCTAGTACTGAGGCAAAGTACAAATCACTGGCAAATGCAACTGCTGGAATGATTTGGGTACAAACTGTATTGGCTGAACTACGTATTCCACAAACTGAGGTGGCAGACCTGTGGTGTGACAATTTTGAAGCTACTTACATGGCAATCCTATGTTTCATGCAAGAACTAAACACATTGAGATAGACTATCACTTTGTCAGGAAAAGAGTTGCAAGCAAATTACTTCAAATCAATTTTATATCTTCTAAAGATCAAATAGCTGATGGCTTGACTAAAGCATTACCAATCAGGAAGTTTATGGAGTTCCGTCACAATCTCAATATGGAGAATTGAGATTGAGGAGGGATGTTGAAGATAATGCTGCCGCAAGGATGAAGATCATGAAGCACAAGGAAGGAGATCATGACGTGTATGACTGGAGATATTAATGGAAGGTTAAGATTTGGCTTCTAGAATAGAAATCAAGATTGTAACAAACATATTTATAGTGATGGTATTGACGGGCGACGACTATATAGAATATGATCGTTATTTTTATGTAACCAGAAGATTATGTCGGTAGTTTAGATCGTTGCCTGGCCGATTCCGGTACTATTTTCTGTACTTCTGTTTTCTATATAAATATATAACCGCCTACGGACGAGGTAGGCGTTCCACCAAAGTTAACATTCAAAATGTCATAATGCGAACTTATAAACTAAAAATCCTCACAGTGGAGTAAAATGGTACGTAGGTCTTGAGAAATGAAGATTACAACCCTGAAATCGAGAAAGCCTCTGGTGTGGTAGTGAAATCGCAATATTCCCAGCAACACAAACAAACCAGCGAGCAAACTAACACGACCCCGGACCAGTAGAACCAGAGAGCATATTCATTTCAAAAAGAAACAGATGGCATATCGATCGACGAGCAGTTCACCGTCATAGCCCTGACCAAAATGTGTTATGATCCACTAGTTGAGGCCAATCTCGGGACCGAATCACAATGAACCGAGCCCGCGTTGTCTCCAGTCTCCTCCTCGTCCGGACGAGCAGCTTCACACAGAGCCAGCCGCAACGCAACGCCGAGCAACAGAAATCTAACGAGACGAGAGAGGAAAACGAACCGCCGGACCGATGCGCCGGAGCGACTCACCTCTCTTCTTGATCGAGAGGCCCGGGCGTAGCGGCGGGAAGTGACGACGGGGAGGGGGAAGTCGGGCGGGAGAAGATGAGTGCCGTGCAGGCGTGCAGCGCGAGCGCGATCCGATTCGTGCGCACTGGCAGTTTCTCCTCTATTTTCGGGCAGCGCGGCGCTATATGCGGACGCGATGGCAATCGCCAACACCAGGGTGTGCAGTGTGCTGGCCAATGCTTTCGACCGGCCACCGCCGTGAGCACAGGACTTTGGACGTGGTTCCTAACGGGCAGAAATGGTGGCGCGAGAACCGGCTCGCAGACGTCGTGTGCCTCGGCCGTCACCCGACCCACTCACACAGTGACACTCAGGCCTCGTTTGGCAAAGATAACAAATAACCCACGTCTAATGTGGTACACGGGTGGATTTGATGGTTCTAGGGCAACCATTCAATCCACGTTGGGTTTCAAAACCAAGCCAACGTTAATCGGGATTATTCAGGATTTGCCACCTTTGCGGATGGTCTTTAGCTATTTAACATCCTTACAAACGAATTTCATAATATGCCATCTTTACAGAATTTTACTTATTATTTTGCTATTCCAGTACCAATTAGGCATGTTAAATCACACATTCCATTTAATGATATGTCAACTTTTAGTATATTGACATTATTGCCCCTAAACTCCTACCTCGAATTACAAAATTAATCCTCTATTCTTATTTGGTACACTTTTTTGCAGTTGATTTTGAAAACTTCTTTGCTTGGTGTTTGATCGATGGCATTGTTGTGTTCGGATTCTTGTTGTCTTTCATCATGTTATGTTGTCATTTAACTTTTCTTACACTTGGTGCTGATCGATGGAGTTTTAGTTGTCCGTGATTTGTGCAGCTTGTTGTGCTATGTTCTCTGACCAGACTTGTATATAACGTTGTTGTTCTATTGAAATGTTTACTGACACTCTTTACTTCTCATCTTTGCAACAATGTCTAGTTTCTTATTCCACTAAAGTGGAGTCATCTCCTGGATCAAGAAAATTATATATTTTTTTTCAAGCAACAACAATGTACAAACTGAATAACAGAGGAACATCAAATGGAAAGATCGATATGTTTATGTACCAAATAAGAACGAAGGGGTAATTTTGTATTTTGATGTAGGTACTTAGAGGCAAGAATGTCAATATATTATGGGTTGCACGTCATCAGATAAAAGATGTGCTTTGGCATGTCAAAGTGGCAACAGAATGGCAAAATTATGAGCAAAATTTCATAAAGATAGCAAATTATACAAGCCGCTCGTAAGAATGTTAAATGGCTAGGAACCATTTGTAAGGGTGACAAATCCTGAATAAACCCACGTTAATCCCTTTTGGAAGACCATGCACGCGTACCAGGATAAGTTTAGCTTCTGTATACAACAGCGACAGTAGTAGTATTGTAGTCGTCATGACATGATTCAGGAAAAAAATAGCAGCACCAGCTGATAACTAGATAGACACCATGCAATATATTTTCCCACGACGACAACTATACTACTTACAAAGACATTGGATATTTGGATTGGCAATTGTTTATACCCCAAAGCCTGGTATCACACTACTACAAAAAGCATTTTCACATGCGCTTCGATTTTTCAAACACAGGCGGTCTGTAAAAAATGCGATTGTGATGACGAATGATACAATAACCGCCTGTGATGACAGAACATCACAGACGAATTTTAAAAAAACAACCACTTGTGTAAATATATGATTTTCTCGAGCGGTTATTAATTAAGAACCACTTGTACTCTAGCAGACTTCACAGACGGTTCTTAATTAACCACCGACTGGGTAAATACATGATTTTCACGGACGGTCATTGTTTAAGAACTGTATGTACTAGTTCAATCATCACAAGCGGTTTTTGTTGAATAACCGCCCAGGGAAAGTCATTGTTTTCACAGGTTGCTTGTTAGTTAAGAACCGCTATGATGCTGATAAGCTCTTGTCAAGCTAATCCATGCACAACAAGCTCTTGTAGATGCAAGTAACACCCGTGGCTCATCATTGGGATTGTTGAAAGCCTCAATTGAAGTCTGACTATCCTTAGAAGGATTTTCCCATCCATTTGAAGGATTTCTTTCCCTCCTGTCCATTTGGAAACTTAGGAAGATGCTCTTTTCTCAGTTTTAATGCCTAAATATATTGACTAAAAATCAGTATCTACTCTCTTAGTGCTTCACACAAGCGAGGAAGCGAACAACTTCAATCACAAATCTTGTTTTTACCCTTTTATAGGGATTTGACCTTAATCTTTCAAGCATAGGTTTATCAATAAGTGAAGCTTCCTTATCACACATGTTAATGGCAGTTATAAGCGAAGGATGTGCCGAATCTAATGAAATCTGAATTGGACTGAAGATAAAGAGATCTTGCATATGAGTGACAATGTCCAGGTTAGACAGCGTGAAGCTATGATGACAACCTTCAACAACATGAAAAGTGATGTTAAGGTTATGCTTGCATCAACCAAGACATGTTGTGAGGGTATAACACTTGTTGGGGCAAACATAACCGTGATGCTCCAACAAGTGTTATACCCTCACGACATGCCTTGGTTGATGCAAACATAACCTTGGCATCACTTTTCATATTGTTGAAGGCTGCCATCATAGCTTCATATTGTCTAACCTGGACATTGTCACTCATATGCAGCATCTCTTTGTCTTTAGCCCCGTTGAGATTTTGTTAACTTCGACACACCCTTCACTTGTAACTATCATTAACATGTCTGATGAGGAAGTTTCACTTATTGATAAATCTATGCTTGAAACATTAAGGTCAAATTCCTATGAAAAGGGTAAAAACAAGATTTGTGATTGAAGTTGCTCGCTTCATCACTTGTGTGAAGCACTAAGAGAAATGGTATTGATTTGTAGTCAATATATTCAGCCATTAGAATTGATAATGTAGCATCTTCGTAAGTTTTTAAAATGAAGAGAAGAGAAAGAAATCTTTCAGGGTTTGTTTGGGTGTACTCAATCTAATTATATTGAAGTGGATTGGAGTGAATAATGAACTAATTTTCTCCTCAATCCACCTCAATCCACTTATATTGAAGTGGGTCCACTCCTATCTAAATAAGCCCTCAAATGAATGAGAAGTATCGTCAGACTTCAATTGAAGCTTTTAACAATCCAAATGATGAGTCTCGGGTGTTACTTGCATCTACAATAGCTTGCTGTGAAGGGATTAGCTTGACAGAAGCTTCAAGAGTTGTGCTTCTAGATGTTGTTTGGAACCAAGCTGTTGAAAGGTAAGCCTGATCATCATAGGTCAAAAGAAATTTATATACACATATAATTTGATAACTTATGGAACAGGTGAAGGTGTTAAATATGATGGTCAACAAGCCGAAAATGATCACTGTTCAAATTAGTCTTCTCTACAGAAGTTGAATTTAATAATGTTCAAAACATGCTATCTAAAGCTGAAATAGAGCATTGTTCTAAGTTGATTTTAGAGGATACAAATATATACAATATATATCATACATTTTTTTCGGCACTTCTCGCATATAAGATTTTAGATCCTTTTTAATGCTTCTCTCTATGCGCTTGATGTTTTCTGGTTCGGTGAAAAGGTACAACTCTTCATACTGATTATATTCTTCTTCATTGTCTCCCACATTCTCAACCCCAATAATATTTTTCTTTCCAGAAACAACTATGTACATCTTCTCAGTTTCTAGATCTTGTACATAAAAACCTGTGCAACACGATCGGCGAGAACCCACAGGTCATCTTTATAACTCACTTTATTCAAGTCTACCAGTGTCAGCCCATAATTGTCCACTTTTACAACATCAGGATGTTTGACCTATTGACACTTAAATACGGGCATTATTATTCTTTCGCCATAATCAAGTTTCCAGATTTCCTCTATGAACCTGAAGTATGTGGTCTTCTGCCCTTGTGAATTATAAGCATCAATATGAACACCACTATTTTGTGCAACACTCTTACCGTCTTTTTCTTTAGTGTAAAATGTGTGACCATTGATGTCATATGTTTGCCATGATGTCACAAAAGCAAATGGGCCAGAAGCTAACTTCTTAATGTTGCCTCTTCTATAGAGTTTCCTTATGTATATTTTTGTCAAAGACGGCAAGGACCTCATAAAGGATACGTACCACTTCAAGTAAGTTCGACACATGACATTGAAATAGCAATTATTGCTAATTGTTAACACGTGTGTTTGTATGTGTGTAATACACACTACATAATGATCTTCATCAAGTCAACGCAGGGTTTGACAACAGTCTTGGACTCAGCCGATTACCCACCAGATCGTTACAAAGATTTCCTTTCCATTTTGAAACTGTACGTTTATTCAATACTTTTAATTTACATAAATTTAGAATGTGTTGACAAGTTTTATATGACATTTCTTGTATTACAGCGATTAGCGGTTTTACACGGAACGGCTTGACGGTCAGAGACCTCCTAATACGAATGTATTGGACATTAAAACATATTATCCTTGTCCGAAGCAGCCTGCTGGGAGTGTCTTATACGGGTATTATGTATGCGAGCATCTTCGAACCGTCAGCGAATATATAGTGAATCGTGAGGATGTAAGTTATCCTTAATATCGATATCTTATTTTCTTACTTTTGAGTTTCATTTTCATTGTAACTAGCGTATTTTAATACTTATATTCTCTGTTGTTCAATATTACAAGAAATATTATTTTCAGATTTTGATTTTAACTTAAATTCAATTGCTCATAGTACAACTGCTCCAAAAATACCAAATAAATTCATGTATACTCTCACTTTGATCTATACTTTGAGATTGTTCAAACCAACACATTCTAAACTTTGTTATGTGTTTCATTGCAGCACACAAATGGCCGGTTTGTAGAAGTATGCCTGGTGGAGGAGCCAACAAGATTACTGGTGAACTGTGTCAATTCGTGCGTCGCGAAATTTTGCACAAAAGAGGGGAGTTCTTTTATGAGAATAGTGCAATAGCTGATGTTCTAGAACTTTACGACTATGACAATAGAAACAGTTTTTAGTGAAACTTGTAAACTATGAGATGACTTGTATGTGTAATTTATACATATGTATATTGTTTTAGTGAAGTTGACTTCTGTGAGATGACTTTTATGATTATATTGTTTACTTCTGTGATTATATTGTTGAATTCTTTGATTATATTGAATTGACCTGTAAATTAGAAATAATGGCATGTATTACTGCATAGGGTATACCTTATCACAGACGGTTATTTACCTACGACTAGACCTGCTTGTGAAATATCATTATCACAGGCGGCTAGATATATGTAAAAAACCATTTGTGATAACCTAATTATCACAAACGGTTATTGCTATGATACAAACCGACTGTGATAAACTGTCTTCACAGACGGCTTGTCATAGGTAAAAATCCGCCTGTGATGACACCATTATCACAGACTGTTATATATGCTGCATGACCCGCCTATGATAATATGTCTTCATAAGCGGCTAGTCGTTAAGTAAAAAAACCGCCTGTGATAATACCATTATCACAGGCGGTTTCACTTCTCTGCCTGTGAAATTGCAGATTATCACAGACTCTTCATTTTAGACGGTTTTAGAAACCGCGTGTGATAATACGTTTGAAGCCGCCTGAGATGAGGCTTATTGTAGTAGTGTCACACCAATATATAATCTGAATGAGGTCACAAATATAACGAGATTCAAATTTATAATCATATCTTCTCAATGATGAGACAACAACATAGCTGACAAATGACACAAAGATTCCAATTTGCAAAATGTGATCATTTTTCTAATATACAGAATATCACAACAATTCAGCCTACTGATTCTCATGAAATTCAGTTCAGACACATATTAGGCAAGCCTGAATACATACCCAATCCAAAATGTGTGGAAGATAATTTTTCACTGAACTACTAATACCAGTAATACATATTACAGCTAGGGCGGCCTGCATTACTGCATACTATGGAATTGGTGCCAATGGGGGCATCAAATAACTTGAGCTATTGCAAACTTCCGATCAATGCTGCAAAAACAGAGGTAAAGAAACATATTACAAAACACAGAAGTGGAGAAATAAGAGAAAATAAAATGCTAATGCCTTTAATCTGAACTACTATTGATAATCTACATGCCAATGATTGCCTTGCAATAAAAAGATACATGCTTAGCTACATTTTATTGATCAAAACATAGTTAAACTCATACCATGGTGTTAAACGTTAAAATTTGCACGTATGGTCTCTGCTATTTTTCTAGGTTCAGGGTTAAACTATTTTACTAAATAAAAAGTTGTATAAATCCAAGTTATCCCAATGCCTAATTCGGAGGCACTTCCTGTTGAGAAGTCGGCGGTACGCTACTCTAGCAATTCTACCGCATTACCCACGAAATATGTGAGCACTAAGGTCATAGATTGTTACCACTAGGCGCGCAGCGCAGCGGAACGTAGACGCGTGTTGGTGTAGGAGAAGTAGACGATCACGTTTGTCTCCTCCTTGTAGTCGTCACGACAGCAACGTCGTGGTGCCGTAGACCGTCTCCTCGTCGTCCTCGCCACATCAACTTCATCACATCATCGTAGTTGATCAGCAGTAGTGACGCCTCCACGGACTCCACACGTACAGAGAGGAATGTCGTGCGCCGGTGTGCTAGCACCGCACGCGGCAAAGGAGTCAGCGTGAGGCCTGCGAAGGGTGGCGGCTAGGGCTGTCACGTGGTGGAGTAATCCGCTGCTAACCCTACCTCTCGTATTTATAGGTGTACTGATGGGCTTTTAGGTTGCAAACCCATTAGTACTCTAATTGCTTATGGATCTAATATCCAACAAATCATAATCCGAATTGTTATGATCTTCTCTTACGCATATATCCAACAATCTTCGACTTGCAGTAGAGACATTCATATAGCCAAGCTTTTCGATATTCTAACCCCTTAAGTGTGTGACTAATGCAATATATAGCCAAGTTTTTCGATATTCCAACCCCTTAAGTGTGTGACCCATTAGTTTCATGTGCAGTCGGTTGTGAATGAAAACCGTTTCTAATCACAAGTCAGCAGTGGTACCTAGCAGGACATACTGACTCTCGAATGTACATAAAGATCATATCGGCTGAACCTAGTGTGACATCATGGCTCAATACTTAATAATATTGATAGAATACTCATACCACCAAGGTACATCTTATTTTTTCGGAAGTACATCTGCAAAGAACTCTGAGGTTAAGCGTGCTTGGCCCGTAGCAGTTTACAGATAGGTGACTGTCGGTACCCTGGATACTAGGTACCTCTTGATACCGCACTTAAAACCAAAGAGTTCCTATGTCTGACTTGAAGACTTGCGAAGGCAACACACGTTTGACAGCACTGGGCCCACATCCCTCGTTTAGGTAGCTCCAGTACTACCACGTGTCCTACAGAACCAGACCTACCTCCCTTCAGAGGGAAGCTCCGGTCCTGCCACATGTCTAGCAACCCGGGAACTAACCCCCAGTAGAGGGAAGCTCCGGTGCCACCACGTGTCGAGTG
The DNA here is from genome assembly GCA_036927565.1 of Tuctoria greenei. NCBI lineage: Eukaryota > Viridiplantae > Streptophyta > Magnoliopsida > Poales > Poaceae > Tuctoria > Tuctoria greenei. The sequence goes on along the minus strand of JAYESD010000007.1, from coordinate 160,907,438 downwards.
GCTCCGGACCTATCTCCCCGTAGAGGAAAGCTCCAGAGCTGCCACGTGTTGTACCTCCGGACCTAAGCCAACAAAGACTACAGGATCCCCAACGGCACGGGCATTCAAGAGGCCATTAAACAACCATTACAAGACCTGATTAACGTGTCATTAATTCGACATTAATGACACACGATCAGAGGACTATCAAGACCGATAACACCAGTATTAATACACATTATCGCACTATTAATCACAATTTATACATGTAGATCGTGTATACGTGATAAATTACAGCCGGGGCCACATGTCGGGTCAGGCAATCCTTGTAACGGCCAACCCTTGGCATATAAAATGGTTGTGCCGCACCGGTAGAGAGGGACAATCATGTTCACACGCATACTGTGCACACAAACTCATCAACAACCACCCCGTGGAGTAGGGTATTACGCTTAGGCGGCCCGAACCTCGTAAAAATCATGTGTGTCACCGTCTCGTTCATAATCTTACGCGCGCCCCAACCAGATATGAACTTTCGCGGACTACACTTTAGTAGTACCGGGGAAAGTGTCTTAGTGTACACTTCGACATTTGGCGCGCCAGGTAGGGGCGCTCTAGATTTCGAGATGGTGAATTCCGCTGCAACATCGTACAATGGCCATGCTGAGTAGCCTGTTGGAGGAAATCTCTCCAATGTGTAGCAGCCAGCCAACGCTGTTGTCCCGGCGGGTGTTGTTACACCACCGCCTCCACTATCGCAACAAGATGGTGTGTTTGCATCGGTCACTGCACCAACGAACAACCCTGAGAACATGCTGAATGCAGCGTAGACTCTTCTTTAGTGCCCTCCAGCGCCTAGAGCTCCTCAGGTCCTTAAGTGGTTGCAGCTGATGTGGCACACTGATGTGTATCATTTGGTTGCAGCTGCAGCCAATGCCATCAGTAACCAAGGTCCACTCCCTGTTGGACAGACACCTTCAAGAAATAGGACCTTGTCTGGTAGACTTGGTCCTCAAGTGTCATAGCACAGGAGGCGTGCACCCTCTCAACAAGTAACATCATTGCCCTCCTGGGCATGCCGCACTCACACGACATCGAGGCTCTCGACTCATGATCTCCGGTCGGAGCTCGACCACCGGTACATGAGGCAGGATGGTCGTGTCCTCATAGAGCGCGCTTGCGAGAGGCGAGCTGCTCGTGAAAACCCTTCTCCCTTGGGAGTAGGGGTGGATGTTCAGCCCTGACCATGCATCTTCGCTTGGTTGAATGACCTCCGAAGTTCTGATCTCATCTGGCGGAGCAGTATGATAGAACTGTCAACCCCGTTGAGTTTCTTCAGATCTACTCCACCACTATCCTCGTGGCTGGAGGCAATGAGGCCATGATGGCCAACTACTTTCCAGTGGCTCCAACCAGGACAACAAGGTCCTGGTTCATGAGTCTTCCTCCTAGCTCCATCTACAGTTGGGGGGAACTATGCCGCCAGTTCACTGCCAACATCAGGATCTCTTACACCCGACCTGGCACAGAGCTGGACTTATTTGTCATAAAACAGAAGGCGGGAGAATCGCTGCGATCATTCATCCAACGGTTTTCTCAGGTACGGAATACTATTCCTTCGATATCCAACGCCTCTTTCATTGTCGCATTTCTACAAGGAGTTAGAGACAAGAATATGTTGGAGAAGCTTGTAACCAAAGATGTCAGCAGCGTCATGAAGCTCTTCAGCCTAGCTGACAAATGTGCTAGGGCTGCGGAGGGACGGGAGATGCACTCCAAACTAGCTCTGGAGGCTGGTAAATCCTCCTCCAAGGCTGAAGCTGCTGCCTCAGGCAATGGAAAAAAGAATAAGAAGTCCAATGGAAAGAAAAAGCCATCGTACGACATACCTACTACTGCTGTTGCAGCTGCAGCTCCTGGTGGCTGGAGCCACGCCCCGAAAAATGACCCTGACCATCGACTGAGGAAGGTGACGGTGAGGAGATGTGGTGTCCGATCTACAAGGCGAACACCCACAACCTCGAAGACTGTCGTGATGTACAGGGACTCATTGAACGTAGCAATGAGTATCAAGAAAGAGCCCCTTTCCGCCAACAGGAAGGGAAACAAAAGGTCGACGAAGCTCCGACTGATCAGGAGCTAGGTTTCCAGGACGTTAAGAAGGTTCTGAAGGTTGTCTACAATACCGTCGATGATGACTCCGACATCTCCAACAATGAGCGTCAGAATACTCTCCATATGATATATGGAGGGTCCTGGGATATTACTTCTCGGCGTATCCTCAAGACGATGCGAGGGGAGATGGCTACTGTAGCTCCCACCGCCAAGACAGAACCTCATCGGAAGTAGATGGACACTGCCATCACTTTTGATGCTTCAGATTGCCCGAAGAACATGACCAGAGCTGGTCAGTTACCCTGATGGTTTCTCCTACCATCAACAACATCCAACTCTACCATGTCCTAATGGATGGAGGTGCGGTACTCAACCTCATTAGCTATGCAACATTCGTGAAGCTCCAGCTTAGCCTCTCTGACCATCATCCCTCGCGTCCTTTCTCTGGGGTAGGTCCGGGAGATATCACTCCTTTCAGATCAATTATACTCGCGGTGACCTTTAGGACTCAGAACAATTACAAGTCTGAGAAGCTGGTCTTTGACGTAGCGCACATCAGCCTTCCCTTCAACGCCATCCTAGGCAAGCCAACCCTGTATAGGTTCATGGCCGTAGCTCATTACGGCTATTTGGTGTTGAAGATGTCGACTCCTTCTGGCGTTCTCCGGATCTGTGGGGATCGTACTGCTGGAGTCACCGCTCTGGAAGAACTCCACGTGCTTGCAACAGCGTAGGAGGAAGGATCCGACAAGGATCAAGCTGCTCAACCTTCGAGCTCTCATCAACGAGGATCAACCTCTGCACCACGCGTGCAACCAAGCCGCAACACCGACATTCCCGTCAAAGTTGTCCAAATCGGTTCTAATGCTGCCCAGGCCACCCATATATCGGGAGGTCTGGACAACAAATAGGAACTCGCGCTCATCACTTTCCTCTGGGCGAATGTCGACGTGTTTGCATGGCAACCGTCATAGATGTCTGGGATCCCTGGGGAGGTGATTGAGCATAGCCTGAAGATGTATCCCGATGCACGACCAGTACATCAAAAGCTCCAAAAGCAACCAGTCGAGCAGCAAAATTTCATCAAAAAAGAAATTAAGAAGTTTCTCGAAGCTAGTTTCATCCGGGAGGTCCACTATCCACGGTGGCTGGCAAACTCAGTTGTTGTACCAAAGGTCGGCATGAAGCTTCAGATGTGCATCGACTACACCACTTTGAATAAGGCATGCCCAAAAGACTCATTCCACTACCTAGAATAGAGCAGATAGTGGATTCCACCTCTGGTGCGAACTATTGTGTTTCATAGATGCATATTCTGGATATCATCAAATTCAAATGTCTAGGGAAGATGAAGAGCATACTGCCTTTAGATGGGTTATATTGTTACACTGCTATGCCTTTTGGTCTCAAAAACGCTGCTTCAACTTTTGTGCGAGCCATGCACAAAACATTTGGAGAGATCTCTAGGGACTTGGTGGAGGTCTACCTCAATGACATCGTCGTGAAGGTGAAGGACAAGGAATCACTCCTTGACAACCTGCAAGTCATCTTCGACAAGCTACGCATAATGCGCACTAAGTTAAATCCGGACAAATGTGTCTTTGGGGTTAGCTCCGGGAAGCTCCCTGGGTTCCTTGTGATTCACCGAGGAATTGAGGCAAATCCGGCGAAGATCAAGGCTATTGAAGAGATGCGGCCCCCAACCTGCATCAAGGATGTCCAGAAGCTAACTTGATGTCTAGCTGCGCTCAGCTGGTTCATCTCAAGACTGGCAGAGCGGGCACTTCCCTTATTCAAGCTATTGAGGAAGTCTGGGCCATTCCATTGGTACGAAGAAGCAGAAAAAGCGTTCCAGGAGCTCAGGCAACTCCTCACCACACTACCAATTTCGGTAGCTCCAGATCTTGATAAGCCTTTTTTGCTTTATATTTCGGCAACTACAGAGGTTGTGAGCATGGTCTTGGTCACGGAGAGACCGGAACCATCTCCAGCTCAGGAGTCTAGATCCCTCCGGGAGGGTCCGGAGCTACCTGAAGACGAGTCTGGGTCCCAGTCCCCAGACACAGATCCTAAAGGCAAGTTGCCCGAGGATCAATCTCTCTCATCTGAGGGAGTTCTCACTGCTAATCAAGAAGATCCGGACCCCTTCGGGAGGGTCTAAGAAGCTCAAGAAGAAGGTCTGGACCCCTCCGGGAGGGTCCGGTTGATGAAGAAGATGCAACAGTTTAATAAAAGATACCACCACTATATAAGTATCGTCCTCCCTCTAACGACATATAGTGGTCCAAGATCCATATTCAATAATTCTTAGTGAGCTTTGGCTTCACTGCTAGGAAATTAGTAACAAAGTAAATAGCAATTGTTAATCATATCCCTATATGACTCTTGTTTGTTGGGTGATATCTAATGTCCCGACTCCCAACTCTATGCCATAAAGCTCAAAACAGTTAAAGCTCAAAACAGTTTTGATAGCTTTGTTGAGCACCGACACTATGCATGTGAATATCCAGCATTCACTCTATGCATTATGATAGATGATGATATTTTGCTTTGGCAAACCTACCATACAACAATCAAAATAACATAGGTGCAACTATTGGTAAATGGCATCAAAACTCAACTTTTGCAAGGGAAGCTATTTTATCATGACAAAACATCCACCATATGAAAAAAGCATGAAAATAATAGTAATACGTAAGCATCACAAACATATGATCATATCACATTATTAATAGTATGGCTTTTAGAAGCATAGTGGTCTCCATCGCCATGGTTCTATCATGATCTAAGCTGTCGTGCCTCCCTTCTTGTGGTGATCACCATCCCCACCATGCTTGAAGACATCTTCATAAACATAAAAGAAGCTAATACAACTAATAGCTACCAAATAAATTACTTGAGAGATTAAGCATCACAAGTCGACATGCAGGTCATTATACAATTATGTGGCAACCTCAACCCGGTTGTATTAAATTTATAACACGCAGGCTGCACTAATATTACACACAGATCATCACATCATATTAAAGCTATACCATTCACATCATTTTCTGCAAAACGATTTAAGCGTAAAATAATTTCACTATAGCAGACAACAACGATTAACGCGCGAGCGTTCGAGGGGAGAGTCGCCCCCCCATGTGTTTCAGAGTAGCGCCCTGAACACCAAACAGAATTATATAGATCGCATCTATGAAATCACTATGAAAATCTCACCGGATTAGACAAATCAACCCGAATCCGAGCCATTCAGAATGCCTCAATTTTCAATGTGACTGATTATTCAGGAGAAGATCGCGACACATAACTGTTGTCTGTTGGCTCAATCTGTTAGATATGTACGCGATTAGTCCTGATGGTGATTCCAGTCGGTAGGGACAGCTTGCGCACATAGCGGAGAAGGAGCACGAACTACCCCTTTAGTCATGCGATTGCAATTGTATGATCATGTACAATAAAAATTCATCGTATGAACATATCTACAGTAGATTGCATCTACTAACAAGATCCAGACCAACAATTACACAAGTCGGCTCTAATTCCGCTGTTGGGAAATCAGCGGTACGCTGCTCTATCAATTCTACCGTATCACCCAGGAAACATGCGAGTACAGAGGTTATATATCATTACCACTAGACGTGCAGCGCAGCGGGATGTAGACGCGCATCGGTGTAGGGGAAGTAGACGATCACGTTCGTTTCCTTATTGTAGCCGTCACAACAGCAACGTCGTGGTGCCATAGACCGTCTCCTCGTCACAGCAACATCGTCACACAACGTAGCCGATTAGCGCAGCAGTAGCAGCAGCGCCTCCACGGAGTCCACACGTATGGCGAGGAACGATGTGCGCCGGTGCGCTAGCACCGCGCTCGTGGCAAGGGAATCGGCGTGAGGCCTGCGAGGGGTGGAGGCTAGAGTTGTCACGTGGTGGAGTAATCCGTCCCTAACCCTACTCCTCGTATTTATAGGCGTACTAATGTGTTTTTAGGTTGCAGACCTATTAGTACCTTAATTTCTTATGAATCTAATATCAAACATACCTTAATCTGGATTATTATTATTATTGTCTCTTGGGCATATCACCAACACTTCCAAAGATATAAGCCCAAAATTTCTATATTCAAACATCTGCAGAGAAGAATGAACTGAGCAATTCAAATTGAAACCGAGAACAAATTAGTGACATGACCAGCGCTTGCACTTGCAGTGGAACTTCAGACAATCAAAGAACTTGAATTCATTATCCGTTGCAAAACAAATTACCAACTACAATAATATTACTGGCCAGATAAACATTCATACATGCTGATCGGCATCTCAGGTGGACACCTACAGACGAAAAACAAGTTAACTGACACTTACTATATATATTGAAGTTCTAAAGTCAATGTTTGAGTTTTTAAACATGTCAACTTGGATCTGCTTGATACTATTACATGCACATGATATCGAATATTAGAAGCTTTTTATGCTGCTAGCACATGATCTCAGATTAAGTAACATCTTTCAGAAGTAACCTGCGAGAAGGTTACAAGGCCGCCGTCCAGGAGGGAACGCAGCACTCGAGTGGCCACCGTCCGGGACGAATCGGTGTGGGTGGGTCGTCGGCACTCGGCACCGCCGGGAGAGGGGGAGGGAGCGCGTCGGCGCCGCCAGGGGATCCGCAGCGCATGGTCGAGCACCGACAGGGGGAGGGGTGTCGGGAGCACATCTTTGACGCCGAGCCGAGGAGGGTCGGGAGCGCGTCGGCGCCGCTGGGGAGGGGAGAGGGAGCGCGTCAGCTCCGCCGAAAGGTGTGTGGAGGGGGGGGGGGGGGGAGCAAGCGCCGTCGAGACGGTTGAAGGGTGAGCGAGTTGATCTGTCGTGGATGATAGAGGCGGAGATTCCCGTACTGAGACGAGTAGCTCGATTTCCGCTCACATCGAAGTGGATCAGATAGTGGACCGACTAATCCAAGTCTGAGCCAAATGCATTTTTAACCCACCAGTAAAATTTGATCCACACAAGATTGATCCATGTGTAACGGTCTGGATCCACAACAATCCACCCCTTTCTAAACGAGGCCTCACAGTGGCAGTGCACGCCCACAACAGCACGAGCCCGCGCGCATCCACAAACTGTAGGTACGGTTCTTGTCCCTGCGCTCCGCAACCAAACGTTTGGAGCACACAGCAACACCTTAGAGGCCTGTTTAACACAGTTAAAACTTATTACAAAAACAGTTTGTTTGAAAAGCTGGTGAAAAACAGCTTCTGCTTATAAGAAACAATTAAACTAACAAGTTGTGATATAACTTCCTGTTTGACACAACATTAGCTTATTTTTCTAAAGAAACTGTAGCAGAAGCTGTGCCAAACAGAGACTAAATATACACATAAGCGCACAAGACCAATTTGTGCCGACAGAAACAGAATCAATAAATCTGCACATAAAAGTCTCAGCCAGGCACATATTCTAACGCAGCGGGCAGTTTTGCTTTCGGACCTTGTGTACATGACCTACTCTGCTAATGAACAGTGAGAAGGAAAATTCGAACAATTGTTCCATAATAAACAGACTGTAGACTCCTTTGATTCTTTGACGTCTTGTAGGTATAGGCACGGTGACGCACAGATGTTGTCTTGGGCTTTCTGAAGGGGAGAACCTGCACGTAGATGTCAATAAATTTGTTAGCAGTAGTTGGTCGAAACAATAAACTAATATAAAAACAAACTGGAAAATGTTGGTCCTGTAGATGATAAAAGACTAAGAAATTGAACCTAACAAAGATTGGACCCGCCAACTATGTAGCATTTATAGAATAATCGTATTGACAAACTAATCTAGCACGTTCCGGATACAGTTTACAAACTTTATAGAGGAGGCCATCTTCAATGAATATACAATATCAGTTTCATTATAAAAAAAATACCAGTTTGAGTGTTGGGTTACTGACCTTTTCTATGTCCACATCATAGTTATCTATAAAATGCCGACTATTCTACACTCTTCTAACATTCAGATAATTAAAACACAGGCCCCCTATGACCTTATTGACACGGCACGGGAAGAGCCCAAAGTATGGAAATGGAAACAACCTTTTATTTCACCAGATATACTCACAAAATTTGTAAGCATCCTGATTCCACAAAATGACCTAGTAAGTTTCAAATGTGTAAGCTGCTAAAGTGGTCTCACCATCTAAAGTTATCTCCATAGCAAATCTATTGCCTAATTATGTCAAAGGTGTGCAAGGTGGACAACAGGTTTGCTTGCAGAAAGAGTGAAGGGAACAGAATCACTGAATAAAGCAGATGTCTAATAAGTATCAGAGACCTTCAATTCTACTGCATTGACTTAATTTCTGAACCGAACATGAGGGAATGAAGAAACTAAATCAGCTAAACACAAAGGGAATAAAATAGAAACACCCAAAACTTAGTTAAAAACAATATATATGCTTCCAATGATCGAACATTTGAACATTCTTGTTACAATGCACCCCGTAACATTTAACCCAACGTTAAAATGGAATTAGAATCCAGTGAAACTATGTAGGCATAGGTAAGCATTGTGATTTGTGAAGACAAGCTAAACTGAAAAATTAGAAAGACATCTGGAGGAAGTGGACACTTCTATCTTCTTTGATTGTGTGCTCGCAGAGCAGCTTCAGATGTTACGGTGGTTTTCCTACAGAAAGTTACAGTGGTTTTATCTACAAGGGACAAGATGCCTACAGGTAGCAGGTGGTGTTCTGTTTAACATGGCAGGCTGAATGCAGATGGCTATCTATTGGATTCCTGCACGTGAATATAGCACATAGCACTATCCTCTGCTTGAAACAAGGAATTGGGTTTTGATCACGTGATTAAAGAGAGGTGAAAATGCAGCTAAAAAGACTGTTCGGTCAATACACAGTTTCGGGCAATGGTAAGATCCTCACCCTATAGAGCTAAACTTAGATGTTCAGAGTCATACCAAGTACTTATCATTCACAATTCCACCGTTCGAGTTAGATGACTCGCTAGCTCGACGCAAACATATTTCCAGATTAAATAAAATTGCAAGTACAAAGAGTGAATAATCCCAGCATCGAAAAGTAATGCCAATGTTACTCTACGGGATTGGAAGGTTACTACGTCTAAGTATGTACTACTGCTTCTCTGGATTTGCCTGCTCTATTAGAGATTCTACAGATTATCTTAAGAATGGTGTTAATTGAGGATAAACAGATACCATTGTGTTTTACACAGATATCACCCAATATAGATGATATGGATGTTCCATCCATTTGATTATTAAGAGAAACATTTGTTCAATATTCAATCATCAACTCATGAAACATAGAAATTTGAGCTTCGATGATATAATTGTAGTTTTGAACAAGTTATGATCAAAAGAATTGTAGACAGTAACAGTAGCTACTTTACTATGTGAATACCTCCTACTAACAGCAAAATTGTGCTCAATTCTTGCTGCTGGGTGCGCCTCCATCCTGCGAGTTGCTGCCACTTCCCCCATTGTTCCCATCCTGTTGAGAAGTCTGCCCGCCCAATCCACTGAACGGCCATGGCAGTGACACATTGAATCTCCTCTCGACCACCCTTGCATTCCCTTCCCTCCCTGTCTCAGCAGCACTAGAGCTCCCTCTGCCTGCCTCAGCAGCACTAGAGCTTCCAGACAAAGCAACAGCAGCAGCAATACCAACAGGTGGCTGTGGATTAGAGGCCTTCCTTCCCTCATAATCAGGATCATCAGTAGGCAGCTCAAAGCGACAAATTGGGCAGGAGTTGTGCAGTTCCAGCCAGGGCACGATGCAATCAGCGTGGTAGATGTGCTTGCAGGGCATCTGCTTGGCCACTTCCCCTGGTGAGAAATCTTCCTTGCAGACGGCACACTCCGCACCCTCGGCCGCGGCGACCATGGCATCTGTCACCACAACGTCCGGGAGCGAGGAGAGGACCGACTTTGCAGCCGGTGGTGTGCCGTAGCGGTTGGGGTCATTCTCGGCGAGCTGCTCGATGAGTTGCTCGAGACCCGGGCCTACAAAGTAGTCCCCGAAGCTTGCCCCGCCCACGCGGCCGAGGCCCGGGCTGAGGCTGACGCTGGCGTCGTCGAGGAGGACCTGGATGTTGGTGCCGCCCTCCATGAGGCCGTGGAGGTAGTTCTGGATGAACATGAGCGGGTCGAAGGCATCAGGCTCGTTCTCGGGGGTCGCAGTGCCCGCGGCAGCGCGCGAGCCGGAGCCACCCGGGGCGGCCCTGACGCGGTCGCTACCGAGCTCGAGGAAGTTGTTGAGGAAGGCGGAGAGGTCGGGGGGCTGGGGCGGGGAGGTCGCCGCGGACGAGGATGAGGGGGAGAGGGGCGGCGAGGCGCCGGGGGCGGTGGTAGCCGTGGCGGGGAAGGAGCTGGGGGCGAAGGGGAACGGAAAGGGGATGGGGATGACGGTCGGGGCAGGGTAGGTGACCTCCTCGAGGAAGTCGCCGCGGCACTCGGGGCAGGAGAGCTGACCGGCGGCGGCAGCGGCGGCGACGAGGAGGACGGTGCGGTTGCATTGGTAGCAGAAGTACTGCTTGCGCGCGTTAGCGGCGTAGAAGGCGGCGGCTGGAGTCGACATGGCGTCGCCCGGCCCGGCGATCTCGCGGCGGCGGCGATGGGATGGGATCCTTTTTCCCTTTGGAAATTAGGTACTGGATTTCTAGCGATTTGTGTTTGTCAAGTGCGGTTTCCCTGGTTTTTTATATATATTTTGGAAGAATCCGGACGCCGCTCGGGAGATTGGGGAGTGACTCGGACATGATGTTGCATTCGGTAAGCGAGGCTAGGATCACCGGCCGGTTGCGGTATTTCACAAGTCGAACAGAGTGGCAATTTTGAACGGTTTAGCGGGAACCTTCTGTCCATAATGGTCTATTGTAAAATCTACTGAATTGAGAATATAGGATAGATATATTAAAATTGTAAATTAGATATATGAAGTAGGTGTATGAGTCAACATATTAGAAATATACAAGATATTGTTGAAAGAGTAAAGTACAGAGTATGGTTTAGAGGAAACGAGCGCGATAGCCTTAGCCGAACTCTTCAACAATATTACGCCATACCATTTTTAGTATCAGTTCATTACGTAAGGAGCCAGACTAAACTTCTAATAAAGGATGGTGTTATTTTAAAACTAAACTAAGTAACACTACTTATTTTGAAACGGAAAGAGTGATATTAAAGTTGTGCTTGATTGAAACTGAATGTAAATGGTATAAGATTGTCTTAGGTTATTCAGTTCTCCTTGATTGTGGTAGGGTACTCATTTAATTGGCAGTGGAATTTGACCTCTGTAACTTTTTTTCTTATTTTTAATCTAATACGTGTTCCATAGACTCTCGATGCAAATATTACACGAGCTAACATAGCTCTCTAGAGACATGTGAATAGAGGTAGTATATAATCTCAAGAGTCAAGACGCAACGACGAAATATGGTTTTCATAACCTTTTTTCTCATTCTTAAAATTGAATGCGTGCTTCATAGGTTCTAGATGAAAAAATTACATGGGCTAATGAGATTCTCCATAGGCATGTGAACAGAGCTAGTATACAACCTCAAAAGTCGACATGATGGATCAAAAGGTAGAACATATTCAACTTCTCTTGTTTCCAATCGCTTACTCATTTAATTGGCAGGGGGACTTGGTATCTATAAATTTTTTCTTCGTGTTTTAATCGAATACGTGCTCCATAAGTTCTCGATGCAAATATTACACAAGCTAACGAGGATCTAGAAGCATGTAGCACGTATTCGGCTTCTCTTAATTCTAATTCTAATTGCATACTCATTTAACTGGCAGGAAAACTTGGTCTCTGTAATTTTTTCCTTATTTTTTAATTGAATATGTTCTTCATAGATTCTCGATGCAAATATTACACGAGCTAACGATATTCTCTAGTAGTAACAGAGCTAGTATGCAATCTAAAGAGTCAAGACGCAATGATGAAAACGATTTTAAGGATTTATGATCAAAAGGTAGCATCCATTGGTTCTTTCTGAACTCAAGGCATTTGCCTTTGCTACGAGCTGATAATTCTTGGTATGGATAGCTGTATTTCACAACAAGTCGAACACCAGAGTCGCAATTTTGAACCGTTTAGTGGGAACGTTCATGAATCACAACCGTACGTAATGGTCTATTGTAAAATCTACTGAATTGAGAATATAGAATAGATATACTGAAATTGTAGAGTATGTGTATGAAGTAGGTGTATGAGTCAATATACTGTAAATATATAAAATATTGTTGAAATAGTAGAGTATAGAGTATGGTTTAAAGGAAATGAGCGCAATAGCCTTAGCCAGACTCTTCAACAATATTAAGCCATACCATTTTTAGTATCAGTTCATTACGTAGGGAGTCATACTAAGCTTCTAATAAAGTATGGTGGTTAGTTTAAAACTAAACTAAGTAATACTACTTATTTTGAAAAGGAAAGAGTGATATTAAAGTCGTGCTTGATTGGAACTGAATGTAAATGGTATAAGGTTGTCCAGGTTATTCAGTTCTCCTTGATTCTGGTAGCGTACTCATTTAATTGGCAGTGGGACTTGACTTCTATAACTTTTTTCCTTATTTTTTAATCGAATATGTGTTCCATAGACCCTCGATCCAAATATTACACGAGCTAACATAGCTCTCTAGAGACACGCAAACAAAGATAGTGTTGGTGCCTTGGATACCAGATACCCCATGATACCGCACTTAAAACCAAGGAGTTCCTATGTCCGAGTTGAAAACTTCCGAAGGCAACACACGTCTGACAACACTGGGCCCGCATCCCTCGTTTTGTTAGCTCCGGTGCTACCACGTGTCCCGCGAGACCGGACCTACCTCCCTTCACAAGGAACCTCCAGTCCTGCCACGTGTCCAACAACACCGACCTAATCCCCAGTAGAGGGAAGCTCCAATGCTGCAATGTGTCAAGAACTCCGGACCTGCCTCCCCATAGAGGGAAGCTACGAAGCTGCCACGTGTTGGACCTCCGGACCTAAGCCCCCAACGAGAAGACTACAAAATCTCCAATAGCACGAACATTCAAGAGGCTATTAAACAACCGTTACAAGACCTGATTAACGTGTCATTAATCCAGCATTAATGACACACGATCAGAGGACCATCAAGACTGATAACGCCGCCATTAAGACGCATTATTATAATGTTAATCACGATTATTCATGTAGATCGTGTATAGGTGGATTATTATAGCCGGGGCCACCTATTGGGCCAGGCAAATACTATAACGGCCAACTCTTAGCATATAAAAGGGTTGCGTCGCACGGTAGAAAACAAGTAAGCTCACACGCATACAAGCAACCACTGACACTCGCCACAGAGACACATACTCAATCAACAACCACCCTGTGTAGTAGGGTATTACGCTTAGGCGGCCCGAACCACGTAAAAACTCTTGTTTCATCATCTTGTTTTGATCTTACGTGCCCCATCCGAATATGAACCTCTTCGGACTAAACTTTAATAGTACCGGGAGAAGTGTTGTTTACACACTTCGACATTTGGCGTGCCAGGTAGCGAGACTAAGATCTCAAGATAGTGAACTCCGCCGCATCTTCGCCCAACGGTGTGGCTAAGCAGCCCACTAGAGGAAATCCCTCCAACGTGCAGCAGCCAGCTAACGTTGTTGTCCCGATGGGTGTCATTTCACCACCACCTCGAACATCGTAGCAAGATGGTGTGTTCGCGTCGGTAACCCTGAGAACGCGTTGAACGCAATGCGAACTCTTCTCCAGCGTCCTCCGGCGCCCGGAGCTCCTCAGGGGGCAATGAAGCAATGGTGCACTGATGTGGATAATTTGGTTGCAACTGCAGTCAATGCCATCAGTAACCAAGGTCCGCCCCTACTGGGCAGGAACCTTCAAGGAATAGGACCTTATCTGGTAGACTTGGTCCTCAGGCGTCACAACATAGGAGACATGCACCCTCCCAACAAGTGACATCACTGCACCCCGGGGCACACTGCACTCATACGGTATTGAGGCTCTGGATGCATGATCTTTGGTCGGAGCTCGACCCCCGATACATGAGGCAAGATGGTCGTGTCCTTATGGAGCGCGTCCGCGAAAGGCGGGAAACTCAGGAAAACCCTTCTCCTTTGGGAGTAGGGGGCGGCTGTTCGGCCCTTGCCATGCATCTTCGTGTGGCCAATTTGCCACCTAAGTTCCAGCCTCATTTGACGAAGAAGTACGATGGGATAGTCAACCCCGTAGAATTTCTTCAAATCTACTCCACCGCCATCCTTGCGACCGGAGGCTGTGATGGCTAACTACTTCCCTGTGGCTCTAACTGGGACAGCAAGGTCCTGGTTTATGAGTCTCCCTCCTGACTCCATCTATAGTTGGGGGGGACTTTGTCGCCAGTTTACTGCCAACTTCGGGAGCTCCAACACCCGACCTGACATAGAGCTGGACTTATTTGCTGTATAGCAGAAGGCGGGAGAATCACTGTGATTATTCATGCAGCGGTTCTCTCAGGTACGAAACACTATTCCTTCTATCTCCAATGCCTCTGTCGTTGTCGCATTTCAACAGGAAGTTAGAGACGAGAAGATGCTGGAGAAGCTGGCAACTAAAGAGGTCAGCTGCGTCATAAAGCTCTTCAGCCTAGCCAACAAATGCGCTAGGGCTGCAGAGGGCCGGGAGATGCACTCCAAACCAGCTGCAGAGGCTGGTAAATCCTCCTCTAAAGCTGAAGCTATTGCCTCAGGCAGTGAAAAGAAAAAGAAGAAGTCCAACGACAAGAAAAGGTCGTCGGCCGGCAAACCTACCGCCTGCAGCTGCAACTCTTAGTGGTCAGGGGCCACACCCCGAAAAACGCCCCCAACCGTCGAATGATGAAGGTGACAGTGAGAAGATGTGGTGTCCGATCCACAAGATGAACACCCATAACCTCGAAGGCTATCGTGAGGTCCAACGACTTATTGAACGCAACAATAAGCGCCAAGAAGAAGCCCCATACCGCCAAAGCGAGGGGAAACAAAAGGTCAGAGAAGATCTGCCTGAACAGGAGCTTGGCTTCCAGGATGCCAAAAAGTCCCTAAAGGCCATCTACAACACTGTGGATGATGACTCCGACATCTCCGACAATGAACGTCGAAAGACTCTCCATATGGTATATGGAGGGTCCTGGGATATTACCTCCCGGCGTATCCTCAAGACGTTGCGTCGGGAGATGGCGGCCGTGGCTCCCACCGCCAAGGCAGAACCTCATCGGAAGTGTATGGACACCACCATCACCTTCGATGCTTCGGATTGCCCGAAGAACATGACTGGAGCTGGTCAGTTGCCCTTGATGGTTTCTCCTACCATCAACAACATCCAGCTCTACCACGTCCTGGTGGATGGAGGTGCGACACTCAACCTCCTTAGCTTCGCGGCATTCACAAAGCTTCAACTCAACCTATCGGACCTTAGGCCTTCACGTAGCTGCTCCGGAGTAGGTCCGGGAGCTATAACTCCTCTCAGATCAATTACACTCCCGGTGACCTTTGGGACCAGGGACAATTATAGTCCGAGAAGTTGGTATTTGATGTGGCACACATCAGCCTTCCCTTCAATGCCATCCTAAGCAGGCCAACCCTGTATAGGTTCATGGCCGTACCTCATTACAGTTATCTGGTGTTGAAGATGCCAACTCCTTCAGGCATGCTCCGGATCCGTGGGGATCGCACTGCTGGAGTCAATGCGCTGGAGGAACTTTATGCGCTTGCAACGACGCAAGAAGAATAATATGGCAAGGAGCGACCAGTCAACAACCTTTGAGCTCACGTCAGCATGGCTCAACTTCTGCACCTCGTGTGCAACCAAGCGGTGACACCGACATCACTGTGAAAGTCTTCCAAATTGGTTCCGATGCTGCCCAGACCACTCGTACATCGGGGGGTCTGGGCGACAAATAGGAACTCACGCTTGTCACTTTCCTCTGGGCGAATCTGGACGTGTTTGCATGTCAACCATCACAGATGCCTGGGATCCCTATGGACGTGATCGAGCACAACCTGAAGATATACCCCGATGCACGACTAGTACATCAGAAGCCCCAAAAGCAATCCGTTGAGCGGCAGAACTTCATGAGACAAGAAATCAAGAAGTTTCTTGATGCTAGTTTCATCCAGGAGGTTCACCATCCACAGTGGCTGGCAAACCCAATTGTTGTACCAAAGGTCGGTGGGAGGCTTCGGATGTGCGTCGACTACACCACCTTGAATAAGGCATGCCCAAAAGACCCATTTGCACTTCCTAGAATAGATCAAATAATGGATTCTACCTCCAGGTGTGAGATACCGTGTTTCCTAGATGCGTATTCTGGATATCATCCGATACAAATGTCTACAGAAGATGAAGAACATACTACCTTGATTACAGTAGATGGGTTATATTGTTACACTGCTGTGCCTCTTGGTCTCAAAAACGCTACTTCAACTTTTGTGCAATCCATGCACAAAAAATTTGGAGAGCTCATTAGGGACTTGGTGGAAGTCTACGTCGATGACATTGTCATCAAGGTGAAGAACAAGGAGTCACTCCTTGACAATCTACAAGACGTCTTCGACAAGTTGCACTTGGCGTGCACGAGCTCAACCAGGACAAGTGTGTCTTCAGGGTTAACTCCGGAAAGATCCTTGGTTTATTGGTTACTCACCGAGGAATTAAAGCAAATCCGACCAAAATCAAGGCCATTGAAGAGATACGTCCCCCAACCCGCGTCAAGGATGCCCAAAAGCTAACTAGATGTCTAGCTGTGCTCAGCCGGTTCATTTCAAGACTGGTAGAGCATGCACTTCCCTTCTTCAAGCTATTGAGGAAGTCCAGGCCGTTTTATTGGTCCGAAGAAGCAGATAAGGCATTTCAAGAGCTCAAGCAGCTCCTCACCACACTACCAGTTCTGGTAGCTCTGGAGCCTGGTGAGCCTCTTATGCTTTACATTTCAGCAACTATGGAGGTTGTCAGCATGGTCCTTGTCACGGAGAGACCGGAGCCATCTTCAGCTTAGGAGCCTAGACCCCTCCGGGATGGTCCAGAGCTACCTGAAGGCGAGTATGGGTCCCAGCCCCCAGGCACGGATCCTAAAGGCAAGATGCCTGAGGATCAACCTCTCACAGTTGAGGGAGTTCTCGCAGTACAAGAAGAAGGTCCGGACCCCTACGAGGAGGTCCAGGCTGATGAAGAACAAGATCTGGACCCCTCAAGTAGGGTCCAGATTGCTCAAGAAGAAGATCTGGACCTCTCTGGAAGGGTCTGGGTTGATGAAGAAGAAGCTTCGGGCCCCTCCGGGAGGGTACGAAATGTCCCACGGCCAGTGTACTTCATCAGTGAAGTACTCCACGATACCAAGACTTGCTACATCGAGATGCATAAGCTGTTGTATGCGGTCCTTATTGCCTCAAGAAAGCTATGTCACTACTTCCAGGGCCACAAGATATTAGTGGTAACCTCCTTTCCACTGCGAGCTATATTGCATAACCCAAACTCTACTGGAAATATTGCCAAGTGGGCTGCGGAGCTAGCAAAATTCAATCTCGAATTCCTGCCTTGACATGCTATCAAGAGTCAGGCACTGGCTGACTTCATGGCGGAGTGGACTCCTTCTTCATCAACTCCAGGAGGCCTTAGTGAGCATAAGCTGGAACCTAAGGTCCCGGTCTTCACTGAGCCTCACTTGACTCTCTACTTCGACGGCTCCATGCAGAAGCAGGGGGCCGGAGTTGGAATCCTTCTTCTCGCTATGACCGGGGAGAAGGTCAAGTACATGATACACCTTGACTTCAAGGAAACCAACAACATGGTAGAGTACAAAGCTCTCATCTACGGACTTAGGGTGACGCTATCATATGGTGTTAGGCAGCTAACGGTGAAGGGCAATTCGCAACTCATCATCAAGCAAGTAAAAGGTGAATGCAGTTGCAACAATTCTCAACACGCTACTTATCTACTTGAAGTCCAGAAGCTACGGAAGGACTTCCACGTCCTGGATCTCTGTCATGTCCAGGGTCTCAACAACGCTAAAGCTGATGATCTTTCAACAAAAGCTTCAATAGGAGCTCAAGCTCCGGACGGAGTTTTTGTCAGAAGATTGTCTGGACCTGTCGCTCAGCCCACCGAACTGTGTGATGGGGGCGAGTCCATCACCTCGAAGCTGGCAGTCCCAATGGTCCTATTACGATGACGCCCACCAAGGATCATAGGCATTGTAGAAAGCTTCGAGCAACCCAACGCACAAGATCTAGAAGCTCAAGTTAGCTTCGATGCATGGATCTCAGATATCTGGTGCTACTTGAAGGATAATATCCTTTCTGAAGACGGTGCTTCTGCTGATTGAATTGTCAGAATGGCTAAAATATACATGTTGGTAGAAGGGGATCTCTACTGACGTGGTGCCAACAGTGTTCTAATGAGGTATATTTCTCGGGAAGAAGGCCGCGAGCTCCCAGCGGAAATATATGTAGGCGAGTGCGGGAACCACGCGTCTTCTTGCACGTTGGTTGGTAAAGCCTTCCGGCATGGCTTTTACTGGCCTACAACTCTGCAGGATGCAGTTGAGTTGGTAAAGAAGTGCGAAGCGTGCCAATTCCATGCGAAGCAAATTCACACACTGACTCAGTCACTGCAAATGATACCTCACACATGGCAATTCACTGTGTGGGGGATGGAAATTTTGGGACCTTTCCCAAAAGTCGTCGGAGGTTACAGGTTCCTGTACGTTGCCATCGACAAGTTCACCAAGTGGCCGGAAGCTACCCCAGTTGTAACAATCAACGAGCAATCCACTATCAAGTTCTTGAAGTCCATAGTCTTTAGATTTGGAGTTCCGAACAAAGTCATTACTAACAATGGAACCCAATTCACAAGTGCAACATTCCAAGATTACTGCAAAGATCTCGGCATACAAGTCAGCTACGCATCAGTAGATCACCCGACAAGCAATGGCCAAGATGAGAGAGCTAATACTGAAATACTCAAGGGACTCAAGACGCGCACATATGAGCGTCTGAAGAAACATGGAGCCAACTGGATAGAGGAGCTTCCGTCTGCATTGTGGGCAAGCAGGACAACACCTAGCTGGGCTACTAGAGAGACACCTTTCTTCTTGGTGTACAGAGTTGAAGCGTTCGTTCCTCCGGAGATCACCATGGGTTCTCTTCGTGTCCAGAGCTTTGACAAAGCCACACAGGACAAGCTCCGGCGTGAAGACCTGGACCTCGTAGACGAGACAGGGTGCCAAGCGGCTGTTCAAAGTGCACGACACTGCCAGGCGCTCCGACGCTATCAACAAAGGTTTGTGCACAACCGACAGTTAGAAGAAGAAGATCTGGTGCTGCGGAGAATACTGACATGTGAAGGGATGAATAAACTATCCCCAAGTTGGGAAGGTCCTTTCTGAGTTGTCAAAGTATCCCGCCCTGGATGCGTTCGCTGGGCAACAAAGGATGGGACTCTGCTTCCCAACCCATGGAATATCGAGCACCTCCGTTAAGTTTTAAACTTAGCTACACGGAGGTGAGTCCTTTTTATAAATCGTGTCTCTTGTAGTCCATGGACAGAGTCGGGAAGGGTCTTAGCGCACTTAACTTGGTCCTGTACTTTAGGTGTGTCTTTACCCTCCCTGGGATAGATCAAGACGAATAGCACACTTAACTTGGTCATTGTACTTTGAGTGTGTCCTTATCTTTCCCTGTAATTCGTACCTTAATGAGCAACATTTTATACGGACAGACTTTTCATGCATTTCAATTGTACAAGCTCAGTACTTTTATTTTTTACCTTCTTCTCTATAACAAATTTGTGCAATCCGCTTGAAATTTAGTCCAAGGTATCTAGATGATATATAAGTTGTATTAGTAATTCTCTTTTGGGTCTTAGCATTGCTGCATGGTCTGCTCGCCTGAAAAACAAAGCCAATTATAGGTTCGGAGTGTGCTATTGGCTTAGACTGGTCAGTCACCCTAAGTACGTCACTCACTTATATCTTTGCAGGTCCCAGTAGGGCGGCTCCGACAGGCATTCAGACTTAAAGAGATTTCATTAATACACTTTGTTGTCATGTTAAATTCCTCAAGATCTAAAATTCAAGGAAGGACAATAAGCCACAAATAAGTTGTAGACGAGAGGACGAGTTTTACTGTTTTTTCTTGTCTTTCATGCGCAGGAAAAATGAATATTCGATGGCAATATGCTCGGTGATGGTGGATGCTGCTGGAGCATCAACTCCGACAACCCCCAGGGGCCCCACCGTTGACGCCCTAAGCATTGATAGTGGGCGCCGTCGGACCTACAAAGCTACGACAACCCCCACGGGGCCTGTCGTCGACGTTCTAAGCATTGATAGAGGGCGTCGTCGGACCTACCAAGCTCTGACAACCCCCAGGGGGGCCTGCCATCGATGTTCTAAGCTTTCATAGTGGGCGCCGTCGGACCTACCAAGCTCTGACAACCCCTAGGGGGCCTGCCGTCGACATTCTAAGCATTGATAGTGGGTGCTGTCGGACCTACCAAGTTCTGACAACCCCCAGGGGGCCCGATGGTGACGTTCTAAGCATTGATAGTGGGCGCCGTCGGACATACCAAGCTTTTACAACCCCTAGGGGGCCCATCATCGGCGTTCTAAGCGTTGATAGTGGGCGCCGT
This sequence comes from Tuctoria greenei, assembly GCA_036927565.1. Classification (NCBI taxonomy): domain Eukaryota; kingdom Viridiplantae; phylum Streptophyta; class Magnoliopsida; order Poales; family Poaceae; genus Tuctoria; species Tuctoria greenei. The sequence continues at coordinate 160,886,680 of JAYESD010000007.1, read as the reverse complement.
CGGACCTACCAAGCTCCGACAACCCCTAGGGGGCCCGCTGTCGACGTTCTAAGCATTGATAGCGGGCGCTGTCATCTACCAAGCTCCGACAACCCCCAGGGGGCCCGATGTCGACATTCTAAATATTGATAGTGGGCACCGTCGGACCTACCAAGCTCTGACAACCCCCAGAGGGCCCGTCGTCGATGTTCTAAGCGTTGATAGTGGGCGCTGTCGGACCTACCAAGCTCCGACAACCTCCATGGGGACCTCCATCGATGTTCTAAGCGTTGACAGTGGGTGCCGTCGGACCTACAAAGCTCCGACAACCCCCAAGGTGCCCGCCGGCGATGTTCTAAGCGTTGATTGTGGGTGCCGTCGGACCTACCAAGCTCTGACAACTCCCAGGGGGCTCCAGTTGACGCAACAAAGGGTCCCTGGAGATGTCGGAAGCAAGACTCAAAACGCGGAGCTTGTACTAGCTACGAATTTGGAGCTTTCGAGTTTTAAAGATGTTGTCTAAATCCTCATGTTAGATACATTCGATTCAATGAACACATCTACTAGGGGGCCAACAATATAAAGGCAATGCATTGAAGACGCAAAAAATGGAATTTGGAGGGATTTCAAATTTCATTCATTCAAAATGAGTACAAGTTGAAGGCAAAAAAAGGAATAGTTCTAACTACTGGAGTTCCTATTGAAGGACGAGGCAACTGTTTGGGTAGCATCTTGAACGCTGGCCCTGGTGGCATGTTCCTCCTCGGCAACGGGTCCTTCAAACACCGGAGCTAAAGACATTTGGGGGTCCCGACTTTTGAAACATGCCAACACATATTCGGCAACATTCTTGGCCAGGGCCCTTCCTTCAATCTCTAGTTCATCGACGACTACATTGTTGACGGTGTCAAGCTTCCTGCCGGTTGAGGACAATGCCACCAGCGCCTTCTCCATCTCTGATTCCAGGTCATCCGGACGTACCAAGATGAAACCAAACGGCACCAGAGCTTCGTTGGCATGCCCTAAGAAATCCCAGACTTGATAGGACTCAGCTGCTCTCAAACTTTTTAGCTCCTCCAGTGACTTCCTGCCAGCCAAAATTTCCGCAGAACCTTCCTTGGAGAAGCGCTTGAATTCCTTAGCGTGCTGCTGAATACTTTCAACCATCCACCTTTCTTGGTCGCTGAGCTCTTTATCCCGAAGGTAGATACGGTTCCTTCACTCTGCCAATTCCTTCTCCTTGGCCTTCACCTTATCCTCCCTGGTGGAGATATTTGTCTCTCTTTTGGAGACTTCTTCTCACACCTGCCAAATCATCTCCTTCTCTTGAACGCACCACTGTTTAAACTATTTGGCGTGATCAGCCAAGCTCTGCTCTCCCAGCTATAGCCTCTGGGCAAGCTCCTCCTCCCTCTTCACGAGGTCTTCCTCTTTCTCCAGGAGCTTATCCTGATCGAGGGCTTCTTGACACTTGAGGAGTACCTCGTTTAACTCATCAAGGTTGTCTGAGCGGTTATCAGCTGCCACGTTGGTCTCCTTGGAATGCTCGAATATCTCCCGGGTCTTGTCATCAAGAGACTTAATCATGGCCTCTCTTTCATTCAGCGCGCAGTTCAACAGCGCTAGTCGAGCCTTCTTCTTGGCCACCCACTCCTTCTGGTCAGCCAACCGAGACCACGTCAGCTTCGTCTCGAAATGGAGTCTGTTGTGTCGACGCCTTAAGGTGTTGTGCTCTTCTGCGATATTCTTGCTTTCATGGTCAAAGGCGAGTTGGACCTGGCGGAGACTTGAGCAAGCGTTGTCAATAGACAACGCCAGGGGGATCTGCACCGAACCAGCCTGAAGTGCTTCGGCAGGCTCCAATGGGTCTTCCAAAATCACTATTGGATCCCACGATGCGAGCATGTTATCCAGCAGCTCCACATCATCGGGGCCAACCTTCGGGAGCTCATCAATATGCATCGCAGCAGAAGAAGGTTCCACCGCAGGAGCTTCAACCTCCCGGGCTGATGAAGAGGGTCCCTTCGCTAGATCTTCAATCGCTGGCTCAGGATGTGAAGGACCCGCATCCAGATCTTCGGGTTGCTCCGGCTTAGACATAACCACCTCCGGAGCTGCCGCATCCGGAGCTGGCGCTGAAGCGTTGGCTGAAGCTTCAACTACTTCCGGCACCGTTGTCGGAGCTTCTACAATAGGCTACGGAACCGCCGAAGCTTCAACAAATTCTTCCTCTGCGTGGTCCGACGCTACCACGGGAGCTTCATTTGCTGGCACTGTATTTGTCTCCACGACAACCGGCGCTGGAGCTATCGCATCATCTGCCACCTCCACTGGAGGAGAGGCAGGAACTGGTGCACGAGCTTCAACCGATGCAATTTCCAGAGTCGCAGTAGGTGCTGGAGCCGCTGTGCTCGTTCTCGACATTCCGAAAATAGAAAGTACAGAATTCAAGACAAAGAAAAGAGCAAAATCAAAACAAAAGTTAAAGAGCCAATCTTTAACTTGGAGTATCGCCGCTCCAATTGTCACATATCCTCTTCTTTGAGTGCTTGGAGCTAGAGCTCGCCATCGCCGGTGTGGCGGATGCTCCAGGACCTGAACTCAGAGTTGAGGCGGCCACAAGCATTGCCACCTCTAAGACCTCCCTCGTCAGGGGTTGCACCCTGGACCCAGAGCCACCACTTGGCACCGGGGCCGGAGTTGACTTGTCAGAGCCAGCGCCTTCTCCAGACACTAGAGCCGAAGAATTAGCCAGAGCTGGAGGCACGATCACCACGGACCTAAGCCGAGGTTGAGGGGTCATTTCTGTCAGAGCATCCCTTACTCTGCTCCCATCGCTCCTCGTCAGTTTTCGGTTGCGACTCGAAACTTCGACGGGAGCCTCCTCCTTGCCTTTGTCAGAGGTAGACTTCTTTGGAGGGGAAGCAGCGGGACCTTTGCCTTTGCCACTGACCGGCGCAGGTTTGGAGTTTTCAGGGGAGCAAGGACCCCTAGGGATAGCAACCCAGTCGGAGGAGCGCTTCGACGCTTGTCCACGAGGTCTAAGTCATCAAGAGCTGACATCTTCTTCTGCGGCTCCTTTCTGACCTCTGGCACCATGTTTAAGGGCAGGAAATCCGCCGGAGGAGTCAGATCATCGGGGCGGATGACTTCGTGCTGCAACTTTTGGAGATGGAGCTTCAAAGCTCCTTCATTCAAATTGGACCCGAAGCCAGTCTCGATCCGGTTGTGATCATGCTCTCCATCGAATGCCCAGGCGGGCCACTCCCTCGTCTACAGCGGAGCCCAAAAGTTTGTCAAGAAGTTGGTGATGACCATCAGAGGAGTCACCCCTCTCTCGACGCACTCCTGGATCTTGTCAGGATCGGCTTGTACTCTTCTGACAACGTCGGAGCCACTTCCCAGACGTCAGTGTCGATGTTGGGGATGACCATCAAAGGAGTCAAAATGTTATATTTTAAACAATAAGCCTAGGACTTCAAAGTTCGCTTCAAAGTCCAATGAAGGTTTCTTACTTGGGTATGATTCAAACTCCTACGCCTA